>JAQFVV010006334.1:630000-1146972 GCA_028023455.1 Epiperipatus broadwayi
CACCAAAAGAAAATCTCAAATTGTGAATAAGCATATATTATTTAGTAAGATAATACAATATATATATATATATATTGAGCTGGATTGATTTCCGATTCAATGGTTTTATTACTAAAATTAATAACAGCTTCATTTTCATTAAATGTCTAATGCTAAATTTTTTATTATTATTTAAAACACATAAACATTTATATTTAAAGTAGATCATTTAATGTTTATAAAATTGATTTTAAAATAGTTTACTTTCACCGCCTGTTTTAATCAATTTGATTAAAAACAGACAAGCTTGCTAATTATATATTCATGTTGCTTTTATTTTAGTCATATTTTTAAAGTTAATTCTAAAAAAAAAAAAAGCGGAGATTTAGTTTTGTATTTGTCATTTTTGTGGCAATTATCCCTGGTTGGAAGTCTTAAATTAGATTGAGCAGGAAATTAATATTTGCCCTGCCTGGAATATAGAATGGACACTACTGAAAGTTTTGCGCAGGAAATGTAGCAAGGCAAGGATAGCCCGCCAATTTAAGAGAAGAGAGAAGAGATTCATTATTAGATAGACACTTGGATTATAGCCTGCAAAGAGATACCATTGTGAGTAGCTGTTCGGATGTTTAATTCCTACTAAAAACTTAAATAATTATTGACAAACTTTGTTGGTGTGCAAGATGTCAAAATCCACCACTGTGAGTTTTGCCATCATTAGAATGTATTGCTAATTTAAACAAAGGATGGACCCACACCTACCAGCTCTTCTTCAGTCATGCCATGAACCTCTAAAATAAACACTGCCTCTACCTTGCCGCTGTCAAAGGACCTGAAAGATGAACTATTATCAACAGTGCGCACTCGTCACTAAATCACTAGGACTCTGTCTTACCTTAAGCTAAACTTTTTCCTATTCTAGCCAGGGTATATAAATTGCATTTAAGTAAATCTCCACTCAATCTAATGATAAATATGTTTTAAAATGGTATTGTTTTTTTTTTTAATTATTTATTATTTGTATGTACTCTTTTCTAGTATTTAAAGTGTGTCTTGGAATCTTAGTTTTAAGATTCCAAGTTTGTTTGCAATTTTCGTTTATCAGGGAGTGCATAAGGTGATTGTATTTTATATGTTTAATATATACCTGATTATTTCGTTAACTATTACAGAACACATTGGCAGTTTTCATAATCTTTATTTATTTACCTGCCCTTAGTTGTACAATAAAGAACCTTTAAACATGTTTCGTTTGCACTGTTTGTGCAAACAAAATCTTTTTGCTGGCTCTTTGTCAAGTTATTTCATCAGGTTGTCTGAAAATAGTCTATTTCTTTCAGGATTACGTAAGATCATAATCAAATATCTGTTGCTGTCTTGTAGGTGAGATCAACCACGTTTACTTTGAATGTAGTATTATGCACAGCAGTCCTGTGGTGTTTTAACGACAGTAATTAGAATATTACTGCTCGGACGTCCGCGCTGGTTATGTCGATTTCCAGCAGGACAGTAACTGTTTTATTATCCCTGATTCAGGAAGCTAAAGTTGTTGTTTGTTTTGTAATTTTACAACTGGCCAGCAAGAAAATATTTTCCTAGCCATTTCTTCTATTTTAAGTGAGATAATTTTGCTGCCAAGGTGTTTTATGCCTTCATGTTTGTCGTACTCTTGTGCACTCTCTGGTAAATATACGTATGTTATCATAAGTCACTTTTATATTCGTGGCTAGATGTCTTTACTATATTGTCTAACTTATAAAATTAATAAATTGTTTAAATTTATTTGGCTGACGTTTGTCTTTGTGCTTTGATTCCTCAACTGTCTAAATAATATTTAAGATATCTTGTTCCTCCCTGAGTGTAGTTCAGTGCCCTTTTGATTCGCATGTCATGTCCACCCTAAAAGAAATGTCTAGTTCCTTTTTTCGGACTAGTGGCGCCCCCGGGGTCAGTATATGCGAATCTCAAAGATCTTTCTCCCGTTACAATATATATATATATATATATAACCAATTGTGGATTGTTTCTGTTTCTGAATGCATTCAAAGGACAAGGAGACTTAAAACAAATTTTCTCAGATGAAAATTATGGCCAACTTAAATATAAATTCTGGTATGATACGTTTAAAATGTAACAAACAAACAACATTACTGATATACACTTTATTACAAAGCTTAACTTTGAATCAATATTATAAGTTTTTTTTTTACTTTAAAAAGGTCAGTGAATTCATTATTGCTTTCATGTTTTTTGTCAACATATTTCAATTTACCTTTTTTTTTGCCTTTTTAATTTTAATAACAATGATGACACTTACATTATTCTATAGGAAATTATTTTGGTACATAACCTTTTATCATTTTGTTGTCCCAAAATGTTTTTCTTACAGCATAATGCTTTTAAATATTTTACATATTATCTAGAGTTTTCTTACCTATAAATTTAATTGTTGATGATTCACCACTGTTAAATCTAAACATTAAAAAGGGATTGCTCTTACAGATGAATGGTATATATTTTCTTTGGTAATCACTCAGGCATTATTTTTCAACTTCACAACTTCTTCATGGTGTGTGTGGGGGGGGGGGGAGACTGATTTATTTTTTCTAGCCAAGCTTTCTGGCATTTTCCATGTTGAAAATTCACTTCTTTATATTGCAGTTTTACAGTAATCATGGATTTGTCATACTAACTGCTGAGGTGGCTCCAAACTTAGTTTGTCAATTTATTTAAAATCTTCACTGTGAATTGGCTAAATATTGAATTGCTATTTACTGCAAAGCAACTGTTACAATGAATTAACTGCAACTCACTGAATTGATCAATAGCTCGCTTTATATACTTCAACTTCCCACACTTTTTTATAATCTTTTGTATCTCAACCATGCTGAACAACGTTTTTCAAAACACATATTGACTTCCTTTGCTTAAGGCAAGAATGTGATGCTATTTTTTAATGAACTAATTACAGCATTTCTTTATGGTAATTCATAAACATTCAACTGTAACAAAAATATTATATTGGTAACATTTGAAACCACATAATTTTAATGATAAAAATTTGTTAATTAAATGTGTCATTTAATTTCTAATTGTACATTTTTAAATATTGATTTTTCTCTCTCTTTTTTTCACAGAACTTAAATTAAACATTTTGTTTTTATAACTGAGTAAAAATCAAACCACTTTAAAATGGGAAGAGGGGGGGTGCAACTTCAGGATATATGAAACAACATGTCAGTATTTTATTTTCTTATTATATATTTAAACCATTTTTACTTTCTATCTTTTACTTTCTCAATCAGTCTTCCGATTTCATATATTCTTCCAAAACTTCCTCATTTATCATTTTATTCATCAATTTTTTTTTTCAATTCTTGTATCTGATTACATCTCAAAGAACTGCTACATATTCTATTTATTTACTCATTGTAGACACTTTCCAATCATATAATAATACATTCCAAAACATAGCACATTTAATCTTTTCCTTAGTTTTCTTGTCAACAATCCATTAAAATATTTTTTCTCTTAGTAATTGCCTACTTAACCAATACTACACTTTTTTTAACAGTATCTTCTTTTCTTTTATTCTCACTCAACCAACTATCACTTGTTGAATTATATTATTGTGAATATCATCTAGTATTTGCTTTGTATTTCTTTGTATTTATAAGCATTTCATCTTCTCAGCATGAATTTTTATAACATTTTTCATAATCCTTCCTCTAACTTTGCAACATATGCTGAAGAATCTTTTTAACCTTAGAATTAAGAACCATACTATATGTAAATAATGTACAATTTATTGTACCTTAAATATTATCTCTTTAACATTATAAACATTTATTTAATATGTTTTCTAAATAAATATGACAAAACATAGATGAGATACAGCATCGTTTTTATAACTTTTCATTCTATATTCATTTTGTTAGTCACAATATTCAGTAATTTTATTCTTATTCTTTGCTCAGTATTTATGTTGCACATCAATCAATGAATATCCCTTACCAAAATACTCCTTTATTTTTTAGATGGCACTATCAACTTGCTTTGTACATAATCATAAAAAAACATACCAATTCTTTTATCTTTCCAATATATCTTTCTGCACATTATAAAACATCAATAGCATCACTTTTACTTAGGTCTTTCAGAAAACAAAACCACTCTTCTCGTATAATATTTTACATTCAATAAATTTTTAGATTTAAAATTCTCAATAAAATTTTAAAACATGAGATAACACTCCTATTCTCTTATATTCTTTCCATCTAAGAACTTTTTTTTTACTTTTTAACTATTAGAATCATTATAGCTTTGAATGCACTTTCAGACCATTACTCTTTTATATCCAAAATTACAGAATAATTTTCTCCACAATAGTTTTTCCAACTTTTTCAAACGTTCTCTAGGCATCGTATTAAATCCAACAGATTTACCACTTTTTATTTATTTTAATTGATTTAATTATTTCTAATAAAATGTTCAAATCATCATCATCTACTTCAGCATCTTTATTTTCACATTCATCATTAATTGCATATTTTGTTTTAAAATGGATATTGAATATAATATTTTTATCTTTGGAATATATCACTTCTATCAATTAATCTTTTTAATTTTTAACATCTATTTCATTCACTAATTATTATTGTTTTCATGTGACATTTTTTATCAATTACCAGATCATATCTTTTGGCGTGTTAGAATGTTTCTACCTATCTCTACATTCTTCTAACAATCATTTTTCTTTCGCTAAATTGATTCATCTCCTTAGTTTAATATTAATTTTTTATGCCGTTTTTGCCTCTACTTACTATTGGCATTTATTATATCTTCTCAATTTTTTCATCTCTTTCAGCATTTGTTCTGTTATCTAAGATCATTAGTTTATTTTTAATCAAATAGTTTCTATCAATTATTTTTTGCTATTTTCAATACACCGATGTTTATCATATATATATATATATATATATATATATATTTATATATATATATATATATATATATATATATATATATATATATACAGTAAATATAGCAACCAATATTTCTAACTGCTGTCAAGGCAACCCTCACACCTTTTAATAGCAAGAATGACAATCCATTCTTACTAATGGTCCATTGAATATATATGGACACTAAAGAATGCAACTTGACTACAGAGTATAAAATATTGTTACAATGAAGTTTAAATAAACCTCTTTAAACATGCAATAAACATGTCACTATAATGCACACTAATAAATAGTCATCTAAAACATTACTTAATGCAATATTTTTAAATTGCCCATGTATTCTTTAGAAATAATAAGCATTATAGTGACATGTTTATTTCATGTTTAAAGAGGTTTATTTAAACTTCATTGTAACAATATTTCATACTCTGTAGTCAAGTTGCATTCTTTAAAGTGTCCATATATATTCAATGGATCATTAGTAAGAATGGATTTCCATTCTTGCTATTAAAAGGTGTGAAGGTTGCCTTGACAGCAGTTAGAAATATTGGTTGCTATATTTACTGTAAATGTTTAGGTGGTTACTAGTTGGAAACTAATTATATATATATATATATATGAAAAACAAAAAAACACAAGTTAAAAAACTTGCTAACGCTTGTATTTATGATAACAGATGGTGTTCTACCAAAAACACCGTCAAGCGTAGTTTTCTGTTTACATAAACGTCAGAGCGAGTATTCACTATCTCTAACTTTAATTCCACTTTCAGATCATGATTTCAAGCTAGTTGCTATCGTCAGTGAAAGACAGGAATAAGAAACTAGATCTAAACACAAACTCTGAGCATTTATGAAACAGTTTCTATTCAGCTTGCAAGCATGAATCTCTTAGACATGTTAATGTCTTCAAACTCAGCATAGCAAGCCAGATAGCTACATGGGTCTGATCTCAGTTGAGCATCACCACATAGTAGAAGCCTCTGCAATATACATCATTGCAAGAAAGACCTCAAAGGTACATTTATGAAAAACAAAAAAACACAAGATAAAAAACTTGCTAACACTTGTATTTATGATAACAGATGGCATTCTACCAAAAACACCGTCAAGCATAGTTTTCTGTTTACATAAACGTCAGAGCGAGTATTCACTATATCTAACTTTAATTCCACTTTCAGATCATGATTTCAAGCTATTTGCTATCGTCAGTGAAAGACAGGAATAAGAAACTAGATCTAAACACAAACTCTGAGCATTTATGAAACAGTTTCTATTCAGCTTGCAAGCATGAATCTCTTAGACATGTTAATGTCTTCAAACTCAGCATAGCAAGCCAGATAGCTACATGGGTCTGATCTCAGTTCAGCATCACCACATAGTAGAAGCCTCTGTAATATACATCATTACAAGAAAGACCTCAAAGGTACATTTATGAAAAACAAAAAAACACAAGTTAAAAAACTTGCTAACACTTGTATTTATGATAACAGATGACGTTCTACCAAAAACACCGTCAAGCGTTATCATAAATACAAGCGTTAGCAAGTTTTTTATCTTGTGTTTTTTTGTTTTTCATAAATGTACCTTTGAGGTCTTTCTTGCAATGATGTATATTGCAGAGGCTTCTACTATGTGGTGATGCTCAACTGAGATCAGACCCATGTAGCTATCTGGCTTGCTATGCTGAGTTTGAAGACATTAACGTGTCTAAGAGATTCACGCTTGCAAGCTGAATAGAAACTGTTTCATAAATGCTCAGAGCTTGTGTTTAGATCTAGTTTCTTATTCCTGTCTTTCACTGATGATAGCAAATAGCTTGAAATCATGATCTGAAAGTGGAATTAAAGTTAGAGATAGTGAATACTCGCTCTGACGTTTATGTAAACAGAAAACTACGCTTGATGGTGTTTTTGGTAGAACGCCATCTGTTATCATATATATATATATATATATATATATATATTTATATATATAAATTACTGATTTTTATCAGTTGTCTTTATTATTTGTTCAAATATGAAATGAAATTATTCTTTTTAATTTTTCTCAATTTATCCAAGTCTCCTCTTACATATTTTACCTTTTATCGTCCTATTCAAATTCAACTTTAATTTAAACCATAATGATATTATGATCAATGTTTACATCAGCAGCAGGTAAAGTATGTAAACCAGTAATATCATTGCTTTATCTATATTGTATTATAAATAATCTATCTCATATTTTCTCTATCATCTACAGCAATTCAATATTCATGGATGAATTTTAAACTAAGTGTTTACAAACTCAAAATTATTATCTTTACAAAATTTCGGAAACCGGACATCACATTTATTCCTTTTTATACCACCATAATTATTAACGTGTTTTTTTTTATATTCTGTCTTTTACCACGGCAGTAATCCAATCACCCAACAACAATATGCCTGTTCTCCCCTTCTCGTTGTATTATTTCCTCCATCCTTTAGCAATATTTATCTATATGTCATAATTAGAAATTGTAATATAAGATTGTATGAGCACCAAGTCATTAGGGCTTGTAGTTATCCACATCATTATATGTTTATCATCAATACATGGTATTTTTGCTACATTATTCCAAAATTTGATTCCAGCAGCAAAACCCCTTTATTTATTGCTCTATTCCACTGGAATAAATCAACTGAAAACCCTCATAATTTATTTTTCCAAATCTCTGCTAATTCACCTTATTTAATTCAATCACATTAGGATTATTTATTTTAATTTCTCTTCACAAATTTTCCAATTTACAATCACTTCTTAATGGCCTAACATTTTATGTACCAATGCCTTCCAATGCATTGTCATAAAGATTTTTCAGGCTTATGACATGAGTATCCCAATATCTACTTCTGCTGGGCAAAAATTTCACTACGAATCTAAATCAAAATTATTTTCAACACATAATTAAAAAGTAAGGATTTATAATGCTAACTGGTTTTTAGTCTCAATACGAATCTAAATCAATATTGTATTCAAGGCATAATATAAACCAAGGGAATTATAATGCAAACTAATTTTCCATTGAACTTTTTCTTCACCAATAGTCTTCTTACAGGCATTTCTCAAAAATAATTAACATCTCTTTTGTGAAATTGCCATCTACAATAATTTCTTATTAATGTAAAAGAATGCTATTGTGGATCTATCATCCACAGAGACTTATTTAGTAGTGTCAACACACATTCTTAAACATTAGTCATCATAAAAATATTTATGCCATTGACCTCTTCATCTGTTCCTAATAATAGATAGGATTAATGTATTAAAATTTCGGTAATCCAATAATAAATATATATTTTAATAAAAAACATTATTTATTGCAGATTTGAGGAAATTAATATAGTTTATTTTGTTTTTTTTATATCTAAATTGGTAAGAGAATTCGATTAATAATTCCAAAACTCACAAAAAGAATTTCTTCATAATTTTAAATTACTGATATTTAAAAAAATTATCATAGATAAGAGGGTTATATAATATTAATGTGAAAAATTAGTGTTGCTTGCATATCTTTTATATAGTTCTGTAGGAAGCTAATTATATTAACATATTAATTATGTGCTTCGTGAATAATATATCATCATCAACATATTCAACTATTATCAAACGACTGTAAAAAGAATGTATCGCTAATATTATTCTTGTTTTGTTAATCCCTAGCGTCTCTATTCCACAACATATTGACAAATTTCCTTATGGAATATTTATCATTATACATGTTATCCCTTCCAAAGTCTTCTACATTCTCTTGGGTTCCAGTTTAAGACTTCAACTGCCTATATGTTACCATTTCTTGTAGAAAAATGTCAATCCCACCTCCATTTAAATTTCTTAATTATGTCAATGAAGCTATTGCAAAGATTTTGTTACAGAATTCATTTATCGAATTTATAATCTCATTCTAGTTATACCTAACATACCCATCTCTAAACATTGCTTAGTGATCTGAAGACATTGTTAAGAATTTATGTCTGAAAACTACAAATAAGTATTGATAAACAACATCTATTAATATTTTTTAAATATATATTATTATTTAAATATTAAATTCTTTGTAACGAAAGAACTACATCAAGTTTAATTCAACAAAGAAGTTCATTTCTTAAAGTTTCTAACTATATTAATAATCTAATTAAAATATTTGAAATTGTTATTTTTTAATTCGTGACATAAATTTTTATTTTCTTTTTGAGAAAAAGTCCTTCGATTATAATTTTATTCTTTGTACAATTATCTTAATTTCTTTCTTTTATTCTTACAACATTTCCCGAATATCTGAAATTCATTTGCAAAACAACCACATACTTAGCAAAATCTAGATGAAATAAATAAATTGTAGTCAAGCGTTGCTAGCCGAGAGGTCATCGCAGCCGCCTTGCAAGCAAGTAGTTGGTTGCAGACGGTTGTGGGTTCGCCTCCCGGACGATGCTATGACATATGAAAAAAAAAAAGATAAAAAAAAAGGGGGGGAAGTAAATAAATTGTATTTTCTTTAACTCGTTTGTTTGTTTTTTTTTTTAATTTTAAGCAGCATTTTTTTTTTTTTTCAAACTGATATAAAACGTTTAGGCGATATGAAATAACTATTACCTCTTTCTTATTTTAATCTTCTTAGTATTACCATGCAGTCTAATTAATGTTTTCTACTATAATCTAATCACCAGTAAAATAATTTTATAGAATCAAAATGCCTTTTTACGATCTACAAAGCAAACATAAAATAATTAGTATTCATTGGTTGTTTGCATAACTTATTTCAAAACTTGGGTGTGATTCACTGTGCTAAAATTCTTCTTAAATCCAACTTAATTCATTGATTGGTTTTAGATCCAAAATTCGCTCTGGGCATTTATAATAAAAATTTGGAAATGAACTGATAAAAGTCTAATAGATGTACAATTTTTAATATTTTTTTATCAACTTCCTTAAATATCAAAATTGCTAGCCAATATTTAAAACATCTTATACATCATTATTTGGTATATAACTACGCCAACAATTTTTAATATATTACCTTCTTTTATTATAGCAATAATAATTGTCTTCTTTTGAGAGCTTTTCTTTTCATAGCAAATTGAATTTCGTGCCTCACTTTTTCCTTTACATTATTGGATAATTTAAAAGATATAAAATTTTTATTAGATACTTCATTTTTGTTCTTTATTATTATACATTTTTAGAGCCAAATGTATCAAACTAGAGACTTCAGTGTCTTAGAATCCCGCGAACTTATAAAGAAAGGTTTTGATAATAAATTTCAAATTTTTAAATTAGAAGTAAATAGATTGATTTTATTCTACTTATATTTTTTCAATTCAAATATGAAAATTTACACACTAATTATGTAGATCAATCTAAATAATTACTTTATTTCATAATTTGTATATATTATCAGTATAAAGATCAGGGAATGGCCTTATCCTTACACACATAATTTAATTGTTCTTTGAAACCACTATTACTGATATTAATGCGTTTGACAATATAAATCATGCTAATTTAACCTATTTTGTTAGTTACTTGTATAATTTGCAAATTCATGAATTGTTACTATTTGTTAAAAATCTCTCCATGCAACTAACTGAAGAGACATTTAAAATCGGAATAACTTTTAAAGTGAGCTTGAGTGGAAAAAGTGCATTGGAGTTTGTAGAGATAAAGTTGAAATTATGACTGCCAGGATTTTAGAATTTATAGGTGAATTAAAAAAAAGATTTTTCTGAATGACAGAAGTTTATTGCATTATCCTTAGAGAAAACACAATATTTCAACATACAGAAAACTCTCTCTTAATAAATTGTATCAGAAGGTTTTACAGTAATTATTTAATAGATGGATTCATTCTATTCTTTCGCAAAGACTTTATCTTGTGTTGGAGATGAAAGTATTCATTTATTATTAACATTCATTAAAAAGCGCATGTACATTAGCTTGGAATGCTGATATTTAGTTTATTATAATTTATATACATCCTCACACTATATAAACAAATATCTCATTTACATATGTTTAGTTTCATTTAAGAATGACATGTCGTAAATTCTAGAAAATTTCCTAGGTGTCATTCATTCAGACATGGTAAAGAGTAATTTAAAGTGATTGGTTTATCTTCACACTTTCATTTCCAGTACTTAAGATTTGCCCATATTTAAGCATTTGGGTTGAAAGAATAGGTGGATTCATCCTATTCTTTCATAAAAACTTTATCTTGTGTTGGAGATGAAAGTATTCATTTATTATTAACATTCATAAAAAAAGCGCATGTACATTAGCTTGAAATGCTGATCTTTAGTTTAGTAATTACTTAAGTAAAAAGTAAAAACACTAAAAAATTATTTCTTTACAATTTTGTACCAACAAATGACCTTTATTTATAAATCTCTTTTATATCATTCAGAACTAACATGGCTACTTCTTAATATCATTCTCAAAATAATTTAATGTTAATATTTGAATTATTATTTTTCTTGTCAATAAAATCCAATTTAGCATCTATTTTGTTTAATGTAAAAAAATTGAATCTTTGATTGAAAATTTTAAAAAAAGTATTCAATTTTAAACACAAATTTGCAAGCATTTGAAAATAAACGTTCTTCATCCTTAAAATGTATTAGGCATAATAACGCATAAATGTTTCCATCTATTCATGAATTTCTTAAACAAAATAACATTTTATTATAACAGAGAATAACAAATAATATTTAACTATACAACACATTTTATAATATTTTAAGACATTTTTTCTAACATAATATAACCACAGATAAACTTCACTTTCTCCATTCTTATAATTTTGTAATATCATGTAGTCATTCTAAATAAAAGTAATTGACTTGAGTACATTCAATCACTGAATCAAAATTTTGTAATAAGGATTTGCCAGACTTTTGGATACAAAGAGTGGATCCTACAACAAAAAACATATTCTTAATTGGTCAACACAACATTAAATATTCTGTGTCCTTTTTTTGTATATCTTTGCTAAATGCTATTACTAATCGAAATGAATTGTAGTTCTTGTTTATCAACAGAAAAACTGGAAAAAAATCTGTAGCAATTTTCAAAACATCTACCACAGTAATTGTTATTAAAATCTTTTTTGTTGTATCACTCAATATCACTCTAATTATTATTAGTGAGTTCTGTATTTCACATTTCATAATATTTGCAATTTTTTAAGTATTTTGTATTATTAAAATATAAATAAGAAAATTATTTAAACAAAGTGAATTATGCTTCCATTATTTTTTTTTTTTTTTACTTACATAGGCAGGGGTATTTAAAGATATTCCAGGAAGCCTTTACACAATTGAGCTTCAGAAGCATATCTGTATAAAATTCTTCCATACATTTTATGATGTCATCTTTATATTTCGTAATAGTTTTATTTTCATTTTAAAAATAACTTTTCTTCTTGTTGCTTAACAGTTTCTGAAATTTCTATTTTCTTCGGTAGCATTCCTTATCAATTCAAAATTATAGTTATTGTATATGGTTATTATTTTTTACTTATATCATTTAGAACAATTTTAGTATTGAATTTTCTTAATGATTATTTTTACAAATATTGTTTGGTCTCAAAAAAAAAAAAAAACATCGGTTGATGCTTTTATCAGTTATCGCTATTTGTAAGTGGTAATATTATATTAGTTATCTACTTGAAAATTTTACTCAAGTCTAAAAAAAACATGTTGAACACTTGCTAATATTTTTAATTAATTTGTAATTTTCTAATTTAAATTCTTTCGAAAGTTTATGAAAAAACAAACACATCAAATGCTAATAAGGTCATTCTTAATTCCTTTCCGTTTTACTTTGCATCATCACATATCATATATATATATATATAACTAATTGATTATGGATCATCAGTTCCAGCATTAATTCTACTAAAAATATTACACTTTTTCTATCAATATTTTTTTTTTGTTTAAACATAATCCATTTATATTATATTTTCATTGTGGATATTGTCGAGCCATTTCCATTTCTCAAAGAAAATAATTATAATTTACATTTTTTTTCTTTCTAAAAAGTCTACATATTTGTGTTTTCTCTCATTTCCCTCCCCAGTATTACATTTATCCCACATCATATTTACCTCTCAGTTATTTTATGATTCTATAATTAAAATTTCACACGATAATTTTAAAGTCCCCCCCCCCGCCTGCTTATTAAAGCCTTTTCTACATCCACATAAAACTTATCTAGTTTTTTTATAGCACAATATGAATTTTATAGATATAATCTTGAATAACTATTCTTGCCACTCTATATAATCTAACTTAAATGCTCACAATATTGTTCCTCCAATAATCACCATTTTACTCATGTTTGTTAAAGTGCAGATGTGCACGTTTTAAATCAATTGTCTCTTCAACCTTTATAATAATTGCATAAAGTTTAATAATGCCACTTTTACCAATTTATGAAATAGTTCTTTCAATTCATGAAATCTTTTTACATTTGAAAGTGGCCTGTAGTTATAAATACCTAAATAATTGTTTGTCACGGAATGATAGTCTGGGTCCATATTTAGGGGATTCTTGATATATTCTGTCTTCAATTACCAGTCATTGACTTAGCATACAATTTGATAGCTTAATAAAATCAAAAGCTATTATTTAGTTTTACATATCATGATTATAAGTATTCATTAATGAAAAAATCACGAATCGACATTCTTTACAGAAATTCAACTAATATATAAATTAAAAACTATCAAGCAAAACATGGAGTTAACCAACAATGAACTGAAGAATGATGCATGTAAAATAACAACAAGAAGACAAAAATGTATGATGTAAAATTAGGAATTTGTCTTGTTCAAGAGCTTTTATTCGCTTATATATAACAATTACCTTTATTCAGAAATAATTATTAGTCAGTGTTCATTATGTTTAAAACTATTGTTTTTTGATATGTATATAAAATAATCCCAGTGCATAACGCTATACTGAAATAAATATACAAACTTTAAGCAGTAAATCACCCACATGGTTAAGAAATCCAGTACCGCCCTCTGTGAACTAATATTTCACAGAAGGCGGTACTGGATTTCTTAACCATGTGGGTGATTTACTACTTAATATTTATATATATATATAATTTTGATTGTCTGTATGGAAAAATATTGTGATAGTGTAATTTAAATTCATGGTGTATAAACTGCAAAGTGAATGTTACTAAAGTAATAACAATACTTTTTAATTTATTATGCAACTACAAGATTTATACAATTACAATAATCATGCTATGTATATAAATATAAATACAATGATTCAAAATTATATTGTAGGAAAATAGAAATAAATCGCATTCTTTACCTTTTACTTCTTCAGGCATATGTGTTGAGGAAATTGCTAGAATAATAATGACAACATTAGTAGTTTAATTTTCATAAACGATTAATATATAATAATGATAAATAATATTTTAATATTCAATAAAATATAATGGCATGTGAGATTTACCATGTCTTTTTAAATAATAATTGAACTCTCTTTTAATTGTGAAGTTCAGTAATATTTTATTGTATAGCAGAACAATAACAACCTGAGAGCAAACCAAAATAAACCTTAATAATTTAATGTAAATTGATTTTTAAAGAATTAATATTATGTTTATAGGATACAGATGTTTCACTCATTTTCAAATCTCTATAATAAATATATGTGTGTTATGTATGTAATGAAAAATAATAATCTAATATTGAATAAATATAGTGACGTGTAAAATTTATAGTTTATTTAAAATAGTATTCAAACTGTCCTCAAGCCACCATATTTAATAAACGTTTACGTATTTCAAAACAATATCAACCAGAGAACAAACTAAAACCAGCCTCAATATTTTAATATTCATTGATTTTTAAAGAACCGATATTAAGTTTATAGTATACAGACATTTTTCTCCTTTCTAAAACTCTGTAATAAATAAACGCAAGTCATATATGCAATGAAAAATAAGATTTTAATATTCATTAAATATAATGGCATGGATGTAAGCAAAATATGATATTCAATCTGTGTGTTGTGCAATAATTCAATAAAACACCAATTGAATTTTCAGCAACAATGTCATTATTTCCAATAACTTTTGGCCAAAGTCAAAAAATGTAATCAAGTCTCTAAATATAAAAATGTTGATCTTTTAATAATAGTGCTATTATTATGCTATCCACCATAAAATAAAGCTTTCCCCGATTTCTTAGAGTCTAATATTGACTATGACTAGTATTAAAATGAGTCCTCAAACCAAAGTGCAAGACAATATTTAATATCATTCTCTTCAGATTGATAAAATTTGCAAGAATAGACGATTATAAATTAGCCATTATAACAAATCAATCCAATTGTGAATACTTATAACTATCTTAAACATGACAGCTGTTTAATTATGAATGCAGTCTTCTTGTCTTGCTTCTGAAGAATTTCTAACAGGTAAAAGTCTCACACTCCATAACTATATATTTAGAATAAAAAAACATAATAAATATCATCACTATGTAGCACTCTCTTCTCTATTGCCATTATTATTATTATTATTATTATTATTATTATTATTATTATTATTATTATTATTATTATTATTATTATTATTATTATTATTATTATTATTATTATTATTATTATTATTATTATTATTATTATTATTATTATTATTATTATTATTATTATTATTATTATTATTATTATTATTATTATTATTATTATTATTATTATTATTATTATTATTATTATTATTATTATTATTATTATTATTATTATTATTTTATTATTATTATTATTATTATTATTATTATTATTATATTAATTTTGTAATGAATAATCCAGTAAAGACAATACACCAACCTAGTCAAAAAGTGTCAGAGCGAGACAGACCACTTATTTTTTTTTTCCATTTATGTGATAATCATTCAGAATACTGAATAAGACTATCTTAACATGAAATCTTTGTCCATTAAAACTTTTCATTCAAATATAATTTTGTTGTTATGCAGACTTAGGTAAAAATCACATTTAAGAGTTATCAGTATGCTAAGCCTTTCCCTGATGTGGCCACATTAATTCTCTAAGATGAACTTCAAGAAGAATAAAATGTATTGGAATCAGAAATCATATGCTATATTTCAAAGGTGAAAATATGATTGCATATATGTTCAATTGTATTGTCATTCTTAATATAAGAATATGACCAATACAACAAAAGGTTCATTGTTACCAGAACCTGACTAAATATATACTATTAAAAAAAATGAAGATAGAAAATACTTAATGTATTAGGAAGATTATACATCTTCTGATATATCATATACTATCCCACATAGCTTATTTCTTGTTAATAAGTAACCTTCATGTTTGTTGTTCATTTTACTATTCTCCATATTAGGTATCAATGACTGCTTGAACAAAACAACTGACTCAAATGTGTTAAATTCTGACATACACTGTTCAATCTTACTAATAGCATTGTAAATATCATGCAGAATAGTTTTTTATTGATTTATCTCCATATTGTAATTTATTATCCAATACAAGAAAAACAATGTACTGCAATAAAAACTAACACTGAAATTTAAAATTAATCTAAAGATTGGTAATAATTTCTTAATTACAATATCATGCAATAAGGTAATTTATATTAGAAGATGACCAAACTTTTTTGGTTACACATAAAACATTTCTAGAGATTGATTATATATATATATATATATATATATTATAACGGAAATGGTTATTTGGATTGTTTGATTTCTATATTTTTTTAATACTTTCAATTATATTTTAGACTTATTTATTTACTTTATTTTTTTCACATAACTTTGATTCTTCCTTTCATTTATTTATTTATTATACATTTTATTTTTACAGCATTTGCTTATTCTTATTTCTTATTTGTTTACTATCAGTTTTGCTAACCGAAATATCCCGGCTTAGCCTCCAACTGTACTGGATATTGTTTATTTATTTATTTAACCAACGCCATTACAATGCAAGCAGAGAGCTAATACAGATACAAATTTAACTTCATATCTATACCCTTGACCAAACCCCAAGGCAATACGTACATATTATCTTGGCGTTATTTTTCCCGATCAAGAACTCTCGGCTGCAGAACAAAGCAAACCATTTCAAAGAAATTTAACGAATGTCCAGCACTTGCTATATATTTTTATATAATTGGGAAATTCACACGAACAAGCAGCACATGAATACCTTTAAAAAAAATCAGCATTACCCTTTAATCACTAATTACAGTTTCCCCCCTGTCGTAGCTTGGTGATAGGAGAATAAAGCAAGGATACAAAATTTAATGATAAATATGTTTAATAATAATAATACTCACACTTTATATAAAAAATACATTATAATAATAATAATAATAATAATAATAATAATAATAATAATAATAATAATAATAATAATAATAATAATAATAATAATAATAATAATAATAATAATAATAATAATAATAATAATAATAATAATAATAATAATAATAATAATAATAATAATAATAATAATAATAATAATAATAATAATAATAATAATAAAAGCACACACTTATAAAATACATGGCTATAATAACATATGAAAACAGATCAAATATTAAAGTTCTTAAAGTCCTGTTGATAGAGTTCTATTTTATCAAATTATTAATTGTGTATATAGTTATGAGTAGTAAACAGATTAAAATGCATGAATGCTTTTACCTAGGCTTTGTTGTAATTGTCCCATGGGTATTTCTTCCGAGCGCTCTTGATTAACTTCCTCAGTTTGTGGAGTTATTTCTCATTCCAGTTTTGCTTGTTGATTCTTTAGGTTGAGTTTCAGTTGACAGCTACAGAAGTGGTGGTCCCCTAGCAGGTCAGGCAAAGATCTTACATTGTGAGTCAGTGATGAGATGGCTTGAATCCGAACCCATGTCCCTTTAACGCCACTAGCCACACACTTCTTCCATTTTCTTTGAGCTGTTGCTTCTTCAAAGTCTCTACTAGCAATGCTGATAAAATTGTAATTTTCTTAATCGCTTTCTTTTGTTCATTGTTTTTAAAATTTTTAATTAAGACTTAGATTTCCAACCAATTCTTATCATTATGTTTCTTTATTTAATTAGTGGCTGGAATGTAAGTCCTAATTAATTTAACAGATCAGGCAAAGATCTTCCGTTGTTAACATTTTCTTTGTCCATGGAATTTAATTTGTCCAACAGACTTTCACACCTATGGCCATATTGTTTTTTCTTTTTATATATTATATTTTATTTAAAGTTTACAATTCTTTTTTTTTTTCACATTTGTGTTTTACATTTTATTTTAATTTGTTATTATATAGTTTTTAATGAGAGAGAAGAAACACATTTCTTTATGCATCCCCTTCCCCTCTCCCACAATAAACAAAAATAACTTTCTAGCATTTGACTTGCAAGAGAGAAAGAGACACATTTCTTTATGCACCCCCTCCCCTTCTCTTACTATTACAAATCCACAGTAAATTTTGACATTAGAATTTCAATTTTTTCTTTTCCTTCCTTTTTTTAAAAATTTAATAGCTAATTTATTTCCCCTTTATTACTTCTTGTTAGTGAATTTATCTAATGTTATTAATAAATATATATGTGTGTCGACGACTTTACGTGGTCGTCACAATATATATATATATATATATATATTGTAACCCCTCACCACCAATCACCATCTTTAATAATTACTTGGGGGTGCCAATTCTATCAAACATAGAATAAATTATCGAACTAACTTAATTTTAAAATTACTTATGAGGCTCTTAATTAAAGTTTCACCATAACTAACTCATTTGAGGGATATAGAGGTGTATGAGGTGTACAATGCACATTACATGTGGAAGAAAATATTATAATTAATAGGAATAAACATCTATTAAATTCTATACTACACAAAAGTTTAATTGGTAAAGTTCTACCAGCTAAAATTAACTAATTATAATCTATACTTCACCTCCTCCCATCATCCACATGCATTGAACAACCTCTACCATATTAGACAATTAAACTAATAACTAAAATATAATATTCCAGAAATTATAATGTATAATTGGTTGGATCTGAACTTAAACTAGACCTATCATTACTAAATTTTTAATTACACACTAATCTAATCTATTTAAATGAATTTATTATTTAATCTAAATTAAATATTAAAGATTTCAGGGAATCTGATTATGGCATGGCTTAATCTAAAATCTCTATCTCTCAATAACTATATTTAATATTATGAAAATAATAATATAAACTAAGCAATACCCTAACTAAATAATGGCAGTTAGATAATGAAAGAAATCGGGCACATTTTAATTTCAATTCATCATCTAAACAATTATTAAATAATAAAACCTTTTAAGACAATCAGTAGATAATTGGTATCTCATACAGTGTTTGGATCAAAGAAACCAATATCATCATATTTGGAGGTTTATTATAATTAAATGAAAATACAATCACATTAAATAAAATAAATGTGTGTGCATGTATGGAAATATGAAACAACGAATGAATGTTAAAGAAGAATCATGAATACAGTTTTTGAATAATAAAATATTTATTACAATAAAATATAGTTAAACAACATTTAATTTCTTTACAATTTGAATAAGTATAAGTTTTGGATGTATTAATATCAGTGGTTAAGGACCTACATAATAACAGAAATTACAAGATAATTTTCTACTTCTTATCTAATACATTTAGTCTATTAAGTCACTATGATTGACTTATGGCACACATTATATCTTTAGCCCTAAAGAATACACTAAAATACAATCTTTATATTTTATTGCAAAATTAGTTTTCATTTATTAGTCCCTTCTGATACACATATGGAACTAAAATAATATAACCTTACATTTCTGGCAACAAACTACAGAATTTATTTTATATTTGACATCTTGTCTTTTATATCACTCTTAAATTATTACTGAATGTAATAAGTTTATAACAAACACATCGGTTGAATATTTCAATTACATTATAAAATAAATCTAAATCTTGGCATTTTTACTTTAAATGCTTTATATCACTCTTAACTTATCAATTAATCTAATAAGTTTATAACAAACATATCGGTTAAATATTTCAATTATATTATAAAATAAATCTAAATCTTGGCATTTTACTTTAAAATGCTCAATAACTAAAATAAAGGGGTTTGAACCTAAGAATCAACACAAAATAAGATTAAATTATACTTTAAAAAATGGAAATAATTATATCAATTAACTATGTTTATCTTTGCAAAACAGAAATGAATAATGCTATTAATTCATTATGATTTGTCTTCTTTTATTACTTATACCAGTCATGATTAAGCACTATGGAAGCTGATGATATGAAATTTAAAATGATAAATGCAAATTGATTGAAGTTATACATTAATGATGAATATTTTTATAACTATTAAATTAGTACTTTATATCTGTGTCTGCATGATGCTGATGTGTCATACAATAAATAATTAATAATACTCAACTCAATCCAATTCAATCGGTTTACTTATGAATGGGTCAATAAATCATACGAACAATAGCAATGGACCAAACAAGCTTCAGCACTAATTCTAACACAGCTGTTTTTATGAGGAAATCAACTCTACTTTTATTATTCTTATCACTAAATTAGCTGGCACATGGCTATGAGTAAGATGAAGGCATTCTATAAGCATATGGGATAAAAGATTTTCATAATTCTAATTTCATAACTAACATGACAATAACTCCCAAGTCTACTTCTGAGACTACATAAACTTGTGGGACTAAATCTCAACACCAAAACAAAGGGAGATAAAATACTGGGCTTCACATACCCTAATTCATAATATAAAATATCAAATGGAGGATTCAATCCACTCCTATCAAATACTTCTATAACAAATGGATTTACTCTATCCCATAATCTATATTACACAATCTACCATATCAAATATTCAAATAACAAGAGATTATTCAATCCCACAAGACACAATAAAACATCATTACTTTTCCTACAAATAGCCACGAAAACACTTTTTTTATCAAACATAATAAAGAACAATAAATTCGTGTTTAAACAGATTTTAATTTTTCAAATTTTAACAGTCCACCCCCATCCTCTGAAACTTATTGATTATATATCATTTTCACTTGCAAATTACACGTTATTATGGTTGAGTTTTTATAACATACACACGTATATGAGCATAATAATAATATAGACAATTCAAATCCCAGTAAGTAAAGAACTACTGTAAAAATATTAATTACTAACTGTAAATGCAACAATGGGTAAACATTTCATATCTGATATAATATTCATAACTTAAAATATATTAACTATGGTTGAGAACAAGGCAATAATTTCTGTTGGCAATATAAGACAAAATAATCTTTTTATAGTGCATTTATATTGGCACAAATCTAAGAAAAAGTTTAACTTAGATAAATAATGAAGCTGTATGTTCCAGGTTAAATAATTATTGAGAATAATAATTTTTCTAATCTATTAAAAAAATTCAAAGATATATTATAGATTTTATATAATGAAACTCTTTTAAAATAACTGTTCACCCCTTTTTACCTAGAATGGACATCTCCATTTTACCAAGCACGTACATTTATATACGGCACATGATAAAGCTTATACTAAAATAATAAAAATACCTTGCACAATATTTCCTTAATACTGTACATTTAGGAGAAGATCTTGGAGACATATTAAATATAATAATAAAAATAATAATATCATGAAACAACCTTTATACTATCTACATACTAAATACAATTAAATAAATAAATAAATAAAGTTCTTTTGTTCTTTTTCTGGGTTGAAAAACGAAAGTTTATTAGAGTTTATACATGACATCCCTTTGTCATGTCTCCAAAATGAATAATACTACTAATAATAAGCACACAAGGATAACTATTGATGAAGACAACACATTCCTGCAGGAAAACAAATAACAATATTATCTTGACTCCAATATAGCGCATTCAATGTTCTTTAGCTGAGCTAATGAAATTGCTATCAATGTTATATAAAAGCAGTAATAATTCATATTTCATCCATAAAATGTATTAAGTATTTATTTCATGTTTATTTTCTTTCTTTCAGAGCCATTCAGAAAAAGTATACAATTATTTGGACTGATAACATTTATTGAACTTTCCATAGGCTGGTTGGCAATATTCTGTATAAGAAATTCCATGCAAACAAGAGGACAATTAATGCAATAAAAGTCATATTTAGTTTAATCATTTTTTAAAACCTTTCTCATAGTAGTTAGGAAAAATAATTAAATACTTAGTTGAATTATATATTTAGTCTTATTTTTCATTATTCAAAAAAAAAAAATTATAAATAGTCAGGCAAGTATTTTAATAAAACGATAATAAAATAAATAATTCCTATGCATCTTTCTTAATCTTTTTTTATTATAGATAACACAAAATCTATTATAGAGAGTTCTTGAGATACTTAATAAGAGTCTGCATATTTTTCTGGCATAACAAAGGTATGTACAAGCTGCAGTTTTTCCCTTAATTGTAGTTAAAATTTAAGAATAATAATTTTGACAAATAAATATTCTTCTGTCTTCTTCACAAGTCAGAATAAAATTTAAATAAAATGATTTTGAAATATAATTACGTACTTTCATTCCATTCTTCATATTACTAATTAATTTTAAATATGTTATAATATAAATACAGTCATGCATTTAAAACAATGATTGAGAATTTTGAGACTGCTAATTAAAAATAGAAATCAATGTACCTTTAAAGTTGTTTACGCTACCATTATCCCGAAACTTTTTAGTACTTTAAACTTTCAACTTAGCTTTTTTTCTTGGAAGAATAGGCTTTTAATAAACTGCACTATCAAGCTTTGCTTAAATAATACTTTGAAGATCTATCAGTAGAGAAACTGAGTACTTCATTGGTAGTAGTCTTTTTAGTAGTCCCTTGTATAATTATCTTTAATCCTTTTTATAGCCCTCAAAAAAATTACCCAGCATTTATTCTTCCAATTTAAAGTCGTTTGAAAGTTCAAAGGTTATCAGACAGACTAAGAATTAATTTATGCAAGAAACTTTCTTGGAGAAAAAAAAATAGAAACAAAAAAAAATTATTTTGTCTTTTAAATAAATAAAAGATTAAATATTAAATTGGAAGTAAGAATTAAATATTCTGTATTCTTAAAGTAACAGAATAAAATGAATAATTATTTTAACAAAAAATATTTTACAGCATATTTTTTTTAAATAACTCACTAGTCCAGTGATCCATCAATTCATTTTAAAAAGTAATTAAGCTGGTTTTTAAACTAGTAATGGTAAAATTAAATATTTGAGTATGAGATGTGATATTTGATGGTTTTATGAAACATATGAATGAAAAATGAAGTTGGATAATGATACAGACATAAATGAATATTTACAAATAATGTACTAGAGGTATTAAACTGCTATGACTAAATGACTATTTTAATGATGATGAGTGAAATATGCTTCACTGTTTATACTATAGATTAAAATATGTAAAGCAAATGAACTAGAGAATCACTCAAATAAGTCTTAATACTGTTCTGTAAGCAAATAAAACCAATTATAATCAACCTAAACTGAACTGACTCCTTTTGTGACAAGCCACCTTCCTATCCTATCATTAACTATACCCTAAAGTAAGATACTACACATCTAATAATTTTCAAATTATATCTATAAGTACTTTCAAGCATGGTTTTAAGTCTTTACTAAAATTTTTTAAAAATTTCATGTTATTTCATTTTTTTTAAAAAAGAAGATAATATCAGATGTTGCTGATATAATACCATACAATCACAGATATAATTTTTGGTGCCAAACCAGATATATATATATATATATATATATATATATATATATATATATATATATATATATATATATATATATATATATATATATATATGAAGTGGATTATTATTTATAAGTGACTTTGGGTCAAGCCGCATTAAGCAGAGCATATGTAAGAATAATTATTATTATTATGATAAAAATATTAACCTTTTTGTAATTGGGTGTTGTTATTTCAAATTACCTTTTATTAAAAATGACTGAATCAAAGTTTATGTTTTACAAAAATCTCATTAACTTTAATACTGTTTGATGAAGATTCATAAAAAATATATAAAATAATCAAGATAGTGATTTATCTAATTATTAGTAATCAAAATAAACGTGAATAAAATACTATGTATGCATGTATGTATGTATATCTATCTATCTATCTATCTATCTATCTATCTATCTATCTATCTATCTATCTATCTATCTATCTATCTATCTATCTATCTATCTATCTATCTATCTATCTATCTATCTATCTATCTATCTATCTATCTATCTATCTATCTATCTATCTGTCTATCTGTCTATCTATCTATCTATCTATCTATCTATCTATCTATCTATCTATCTATCTATCTATCTATCTATCTATCTATCTATCTATCTATCTATCTATCTATCTATCTATCTATCTATCTATCTATCTGTTTATCTATATATTTACTTACCTATCTATCTATATATCTATCTGTCAATCTATATTTCTATCTAAATGTTTATGTGTTAATTTATTTCTATGAATCCATCTATCTAACTACCTATATTATACATCTTAATGTTTACACAAGTAAAGTTGTTGTATTAGTGTATTCAATAGCACTTATCATTATCCACTTGTGTTTAATCAAGCAATGTTCAGAATAGTTTTCACACATTTGTTTAAAAATTCTTATAGAATGATGGAATCATGAAATAAGATCATAAGATAAAATAAAAAAATTGTCCAAAAAAGTAAAATATTATACAAGTATTATACCTTATGTAATAAAAAACAACTATGGTGACAAATAATAATAAACTACATTGAAAATATACTTTAATTAATTGATAATTATTAATTATTTTTATAATCTGTAGAAAGTTTACATAACAACAACAAACAATATATTCAAGTGGCATAAACATTATTTTAGCATATTATAAAAAATAAAACTGTAATATATATGTTAATAAATGTATTGAAATGTTAGCTAAAAATAACTTTAATTATGTAAAGCATTGTTAGCCGAGAGGTCATTGCACCTGCCTTGCAAGCAAGTAGTTGGTTGCAGACGGGTATGGGTTCACGTCCCGGCCGATGCTATGACATATGTAAAAAAACCTTTAATTAGCTCACTTTTATTCGGTAATTTTGGTATAATGCCTTTAGGAGATTTCCTAATATTTTCAAGTTAATAATACTTTCATTGCAAAGGTAGTCACAATTTACTCAGCTTTATTTAAAAATATATAATATTGTGTGAAGTAATAAAAGTACACTACAATTAACTGGAAAGTATACATTACATAAAGTGTAATTTAATTAACTTATATTTATTTAATGATCTGAAAAAGTTTTAAATACGTTTACCCACATGAAAATTGCCAGTTAATAAAAGCATAAACACTAATGTCAAAATGTGTTTTTTCACTATAAAGTTACAAATAAAAATTGGTCATTCACAATATTACAAGATAAAACAAATACATTTTAAAATGCATGCAGTAATTAAAATATGATTAACTATTTAAGTAATTTTAATTTCCTCTACATATTTTTCATGGTAAAATATTTTTTTCAGAAACATAAACAAAATGTACAAAAACAAAAAAACAAGTTAAACACTTTTATTCTTAAAATTATTGCATTCCATGATACTTTTCATTAGAGAGCATTTGCAGAAAAAAAAATAAAATAACAAATACAATCACTGTCTAAAATATAGCAATATACAAAAAATAAAAGTTACAGTTTAGATGATTATATATATATATTAGTTGAGGAACTTGAATTTCTAAAATATGGAGATGATCACCAATTTATCTATTTCATGCAGAACTAGCACTCATCAGTTGAGCCAAAATATAATCTCCCCATACATATACATAATCAATTCTTGTTCTACATTAAGATAGCAATTGCTTAAACTTTAATGAACAGCTTTCAATATTTACACCCATCAAACTATTCAACCATATATTTCATTAAAAAACTGATGATAGAAAGCCCAAAGTTATTATTGGATTTGAGAGTGGACATTATGTAAATTTAACATCTCATCTTATCTGTCCTTTATGTAACTACATGTATATATTGTAACTAAAATAAAATAAGTAGTTTTCTTTGTCACTAATTTAAAAAGGTGTTTTACCAAATAGATTTCATAAATGACTTGCAGAGAAATGAAAAGATGGCAAAATAATACACTATGAACTCATCATCTCACTTCAGGTATTTGGCCTATTTCAAACCCTAGTTGGGCAGCCATTGTAAGCTCAATAAACAAATAGTAACATATTGTAACTTAAATAAACTATTAAGACATTGTAACCTATAAAATAATATCAAGTGGGTGAGTACATTTAATCAACATATTTCAAAATACACCCAACAGTAATTTTACCCACTTTTTATCTTTTAATTTTATTAAGTGAATATTTAAGTTAACAATAATAAGTGAATATGATCTATCAGGGGACACTAGGTTATCTGAACTTAGACAAGGTTATATTCTATATCTATTTCAAATGTACCAGGTTTGAACCCCTTTGGTACCTTATTCATAAGAAAATGGAGGATTTTTGATTTTAGACCCACACCACATTTGCCCTAACATCAAGGAAAACACAAAAACATTCTTATGCTATCTGTATTTTTATATTGGACTATATCCATCATCTAATATGTGTGTTGAATGTCTTTAGAAAAGTTTAATTTTTAGTTAAATATTCCAAATGCATTCAACTGTTAGTAATATCACAGCAAACAGGTTAGTATATGCACCAACTGTTAGTAATATCACAGCAAACAAATGTTAATAATATCACAGCAAACAGGTTAGTATATGCACTAACTGTTAGTAATATCACAGCAAACAGGTTAGTATATGCACTAACTGTTAGTAATATCACAGCAAACAAATGTTAATAATATCACAGCAAACAGGTTAGTATATGCACTAACTGTTAGTAATCTCACAGCAAACAAGTTAGTATACGCACCTGTTTGCTGTGATATTACTAACAGTTAGTGCATATACTAACCTGTTTGCTGTGATATTATTAACATTTGTTTGCTGTGATATTACTAACAGTTGGTGCATATACTAACCTGTTTGCTGTGATATTACTAACAGTTGAATGCATTTGGAATATTTAACTAAAAATTAAACTTTTCTAAAGACATTCAACACACATATTAGATGATGGAAATAGTCCAATATAAAAATACAGCTAGAACACCATCATCACAAACCTTCAGAAAAACATCCTTATGCTATAATCGTGCCTATCAAATTCTTCAGACATAAATTATCACTTAGATTTTAATGTTATGAAGGCATTTTAATGTTTTCATAAGTTTTGGTAGCTCATATTAAACACTATCAATTTATGGTGGCAATTCCCTCTCCTTGAATGATGTGGATAATGGAATGGTGGTTATATTTTATAATAGCTCACAAATGATAAGCAATTACAATGAAAAACATTATTTATCTATGGCCCTTAGACATTTATCTAGATTATTAATTTAAAAATGTGACAATAATGATGATGATGATGATGACAATGGTATTTCCATCCACAGGTTTAGAACTAAGCCTAACATAAAATTTAGCTTTTAGAAATTCATAAGTATTTGCCTAACTTCAGTATATCTAAATTAGAACTTAAATATTAATATTCAACAATGATGATGAATGATCATAACTAATAAAGAATACTATTAATAAAATATATATGCCTCTTTTAATAAAACAAATTAACATTTATTATGAGATTACTAAAACATACATACTGTTTAAAGATATATGAAAATTTATATGAACAACAATTATGAGTGATATATATTTAAATCATAATATTAATATTAAATTCTTTCCCATTTTCCATTAATGACAATTTAGTGTACATCAATTTGGATAAGAAATTACTACAATTTTATATCTATAGAAAAAATATTCCATAAAAAAATAAACACTTTTTGCACACACATACTCTTATAATCTTTTAAATATAAACTTAACATATGAAATAAAATGATTAATTAGAAAAGTGTTAGTTATATCAAGAAGTAAAAGATTTACAGAAACAAGTTTTTACATTACTTGTCTCTCCCTATAAGCTATAGAGGTCACTAATTATTTCAAAAACCATAATCTAACCTCTTCAATGCTACATCTATATAACTTTGAACTCTATATGCAATATACATATGTGGCAAGTATTATTATATTACTGTGTATGTGTGTGTTGATCCCCATTATGAATAAAATATTATTAAAATATAATGATAATAATAAAAATTTTTTTTTACATATAATGAATATACAATAATACCCTTTACAAAATAAAATTCATCAATAAGTGGGTATAATAATTTTAGAATACATAAAGTCATTAATAAAGCTTATAGCTATTATTACTGAAGCTCTTTGTTTTACTCAATTTTGGGTTTTAAATATGCAGAGATAAGAAGAAAAAAATGTTATTAAAATTTTGCTAATAGTCCCTGATATTATAATTAAAATTTATATTATTAGTCCTTTTATTTTCTTGAGGCTTCCAATAGTTCAAATTTAACCTGTTAAATGTCTGTACATTTTGAAGCAAACACATACACCAATTTGTAATATATGTATATTACCAATTTCCATGGTTCACTGGAACAGACTTTCCTTTTTTGACTTGAGAATTGTAATTCTTTTATGGTGATGATAATGAAGATGAATTTACTTGCTTCATTAGGAACCATTTGGCACTGGAACTGTTTCTTCTTTTCCTGTTCAGCATATTTTTAATAGATTAAGGATATCTGTTGTTTTTATATCTATAATTTTTGCTGGGCTTAAATTCAGTCCTTGGCATAACTGAATTAGCATGGTTTAACACTTTTCAGTAGACTATTTTCATTTAGCTTTCAAATGCAGTTGAATGTTTCTTCGATTTAAACATGGATGAACAGTCAGTCACTACAATTATATCTTTAACAATCAGTCATCAGATGTGGAATACTTTTGATTCAGACCTTTTAGATATGTGTTGGTTGATGTCTGGCTGGATTCAAAACATATTTTTAGCCTGTCATGGCTTGAAATTCTCCAACAAAATTAGGATGTAAAAAACAAACTAATTTTAAGAAAGATTTAATCCTTAACTTTGTTGATGAAAAAAGGTAAGATTAAATAATAAAATTTCTTGTAAAATGAAACCTAAGACAAAAATGGATGTAGATAGTTTATTTGATTGTGAGGAAGAAATTATAAGAGTTTAAAAATACTATGTAAAAAGAAAAAAATATTTTACATCTACATAGTATATATGATCAATATTTACTTGGTCAAAACCCAGTTGAAAATGATTGAATGAATTGCAAATTTAAGCTTTTTATCAATGAAAACTTGTTATTTAATGGATACTGATAAAATCATGCAGATGAATAAAAAATTCATTGTAAAATAAGAATTGTTGTTGCAGAGAAATCCATTTTGATTGATTTACAGTATAATAATAGTTGTGTTTCATTTGTCCATAAATTTAAATATAAAATGAAGACTAAGTATGATAATTTCACTTTGTATGATCTATTGTGTAATTATGTAGACTTATGTGGTAATAAAATCAATTGTGAAATAAAATTGATTAAGGAAAAAATGAATTGTCATAATTTCTGTAGTCTGAAACAAGAATTTGTGATAGACAAGGAAAAGATTAATTGCAAAATAAAATATATTGTTCAGAAAGGTATTGTATTTGATCAAGGTAAGAATAGTGGAATAAGTAATAATTTTCAGAAAAAGAATAATTGTTAATTGAAGACTAGCATTGACAAATTGATTTTATCTAATTCATTAGAATTGTATGAAAAACTTATTTAGTAATTAAGTTAGATGTAAAATGAAATTTGTCACTGACACAGAAAAATATGTTCCTTTTTTCTAACATTCATCAAGAAGCAGTAATAGAAGAGAGAAGTATATAGTATAAAATAAAATTTGTTTTTCAGGAAAAATGTTTTTTTTAATCAAGGTAATTCTTAGGAAAGAATATTTTTAAAGAATTTGAGTTTGTATTAAAAAAGAGTTATAAAGCTGATTTTAATATGATTATTTGTATTATTTTAGTTTGATCTCATACATACCATAAAAATGAATAAAATTATTAAATAACTGTTAACCAACTAAAATTATAACTGATAAAATTACAATAATGAAAATATTATCTAAGGTAGAAGATAAACTGATTTTTTCTTTATGATGCGGTAATCCAAAAATTTGTATTGTCTAACCTATCTTGTATTAAATGTTTAAAAGAATATATTAAATTCAAAATTTTGTTTTCTATTTCTATGAGGGGGCTATTGTGACCTCATATTTAGGCCACTGTATTAAATAGTCCAAAATTTTAAATTTTAAAGATAGATCTGGTATTAGTAGCTTAATAAATGACTTTAAATAGGGTCTGTTTTAGATGCACTAGAAACTCTGCTTGTCCGTAGAAGAGAGTCCAATACATTGTAGATTTTCAATAGTGATAAAATAATAATTTAACAATATTATTATTAATTTTGGGTTATAAAATGTTGCTATTTTATTATTGTTGAATAGTAATTGGAAAAATTAAATTTATAAATCTTATAAATGAATAATTGTAGTCAATTTCTTAAGCATAGTTTTACAGTGAATTAAAACAGTATTGAATATTCTGGGTAATTATCAAAAATAAAGGTAAATGGAGTAATATTAATTATATGCACACTGTAATGTTATTTTTTATTTTAATTGTACTACAATCTAATGCAATACAAGGTATAAATAACTTAACAGAGTCTGTAGGGGGGGTCCATCAAGCAAGAAAAATCAGACTGATGACTTCAAGATCTAACACCTAACAAATTAAAGAAAGAAAGAAAAAGCTGAAAATAACAACCTTGGAGATTGAATTGAGCCAGATTACAAGATACTGTATGTTTGAAAATATAAAATAAAAATTTTTACGTCTTGTATCATTTTTTATGTTCCTCTTCATCGATTTATAGTTTCTGGGATTCATACTGGAAATGAAAAATGAGAGCTATATTTGGAATCAATTGTCTAACCAAATACAACTTTAAACTCTAGGCCAAACAAGAAAGTATAAGCATGAACTTCTATTTTATTTATGTTAGTCAGTTTTTTTTATATTTAAAAATGATGCATGAATTATTTAATGCGGCAAGGAAAAGAAAAAAAAATGTTTTTTTTTTTTGCTCACTCTTTATAAATAAAGAAGAATATATGTTTTCTGGGAAATTATAATGTTAATAAAAATATAATCAAAAATAATTTTGGACAAAATTTTTAAAATTTAAGTCTAGTCAACTAAAAGTCATTTCAAATAATGTAAAGTTTGATCAATTTTAATAAGAAATAAAAATATGTGAACTTATTTCCTATTCTTATTAAAGAAGAAAAATCATCTGATAATTTTATTTTAGTGCAATTTTGCTTAGTTATTGAAAATAAAAATGTTACAGTGTTATAAATGCCCAAGAATGTCATATTTATAATTGCTAAAGATTGAATAAAGTATTTCTATTATTATTAAAGGACATATTAAAATTTTTTGATAGAAATAAATAAATATCTACTTCTTCATATTTATTGTGTAACATGTAAGTTAACAATAATGTGAAATGTTTTATAAATGCCAAGACCATTTTGAAATCATACCAGATATTACCATGGGTGGAAAAACCAATAAATGGTTTTAAAAAGTTTTATCTTGTTGAGCATAATATACCTAAGACTTTATAGTAAAGTAAATTGTCTGCAGAAAATGTGAATAAACATGGCATTCTGATTTTGTGCTACACAGTTTTGGAAGTGTTTGATTTTGTTTCACTTTACCAGGATCAAATATAATAATAAAATATATGGATGCATTTCTAAGAAAATGTTTTACCCATAATTTACTGACATAATAATAATAATAATAATAATAATAATAATAATAATAATAATAATAATAATAATAATAATAATAATAATAATAATAATAATAATAATAATAATAATAATAATAATAATAATAATAATAATAATAATAATAATAATAATAATAATAATAATAATAATAATAATAATAATAATAATAATAATAATAATGTACTCATAATAATGGAAAAACTTTGAACTAAAGGAGGATAAAATTAAATGGGATAAAATGTTTTTTATTACTCATGTTTAGTATTACAATATACTGTTTGTAATATGTTATTGAGGGATATATATTTTTGTGGTATGAATATAAATTTACTTTAATGCTAGACAAATGTATAAAGGTATATACATATATTATACTTGTTTTTTGTGTTACTGTCCCAGTTGGTTGAAAAGATATTAAATCTCATTTATCTAGTTATATATATATATATATATATATATATATATGGAAACTAATTATATATATATATATATATATATATATATATATATATATATATATATATCAAACTTTGAAAATAGCTTATTATATTCTATTGATGGTAAACAGACAGAATAATATGTCAGAGGGATAGTATAATGACACAATTGTTTTATTATATGGAATATTTTATATAAGCATTTTACATATATAAAATTTTGCCTTATGAATTAGCATGTCCACTTTAATTATAGAATGTAGGCTATTCTTCATTGTCCACATGTGTGTTTCTTGTTATAACAAAACATTAACATTATTTTAAAATAATTAATTGTTTGTTAACATAGAATGTTGGTTTGTTTAATACACTATTAGTTTATGCAATGGAAAATGGGATAATTATATTTTACCTTTTATTGTTAGGTTTAATTTTATATTGCTATTGTACTGAGAAGGATTTGTGATCATTTTTTTCTGATAAGTATGTGCAGCATATAATGGCATCTAATATAGTATCATAGATATTGTGCATGGATAGATAGAACACTCTCCCATTACATATTCCATAAGAGGATTATATTGTCAATGCTGATAAATAGTTATTGCTTAGTTAGCAAAGTTAATCCCAAGAGGGGATTATATTAATGGCCTGTATTCTGTTTCTCTGTGATTAGACAATGTCCACACACTTTGCACCTAGGAAAAAGGTACTCCAATTGTCCATATTATTGTACAACTCTATAATGTTGTTGTGTAGAACCTCTCTTTATTGTTTGATCCCTCATGAGGTTATGTAGTTAGTTTTCACCGGGTATGGTGAAATTTTATTATTTTAAAATTAAATAGCAATAATAGGATAAAGTTAAATTCAGGGACACTAGATTATCTATAGTGTTTGCCTAATTGTAAATAATGTATGATGCTATATCACCTTCATCAGTTTACAAGCAAACCAACCATAACTAACAAATAATTGTGAAAATTATATATGGTGTAGCAAGAGATATACATGTACAATGTCATTTTATTTTCATCAAGCAGTGATTTCCTAATGGATCAGTAAGACAGGTTAATGATTAGAATGATTTTGTTGTGGACATAGGCAAGGCTTCAGTATCATGTATACATTTGAATTCTGATGTTTGTTCCCACAATAATTTAATAAATCTTTTTATATCAAGTTATCATAATTGTTATTTGTGCTAAATATGATTGCCTTTATATCATTTTCTGATAAAAGTAAAATAACTATAGAGAGTAACATGCTAATTCATAACCTTAAGTTTTAGATTTTCAAATTTTCACTTATTCCCAAGAACTGAATACATTTTTATTTTATAACTTGAGTGCTAATTTATATTAAACAGAGTTTAACCTTCCTGTTCTTTAGTATAAAGTAGAAAAAGCATAGCTGATAAAGATAGTGATAATGAAGGTATCATTATACTAGACTATTTTATATACTATGTGGTTATTCAATGGAATATTTTTTATACCTGATTTTATATAATGTCTCTATCTTGTTTCACATAATGCTTCTGAAATAAATCTGTAAATATTGTAAATAAATCTTATTGTTTTAAAAGTTTATTTAGTTGTCTGTAGTCATATCACTATAAACATTGTTATTGTTATTGCTATCGACACATTATCTTATCATTTTGAGGTCATCATCAATCAATATAGTATATTTGACTATATGTTAGTATATCATAATAATTTTGTTAAGCCATGATACTTTAAAAGTACATCTAAGGCTTCATCACTTAGTAATCAAAATATTAACCTAGATTGCATATTATTTTAAATAGTATATTAAAAGATAAAACACTGAATTTTGATTCAATCAGTTTATTTGAACCTGCAAAAATATCAGTCACAAATCTTCATCACATTACTCATACTTTTTAATAAAAAGAAGTTGGTAAATTATTGTAAATTTTAAAATATTTATGGAGTTTATAAAGTTTATCTGGAATTGACAAATATTGTCTGTTAATTCTATTTTGTATTAAGAGCTGTTTTGGGTGTTATATTTTAGTAGTGGCAAAATCCATCTCACTGACCCATGTCTATCTTCTATAACAAAATTTAAGTTATTTGAACCCTGAGAAGAATACGTTACTAATTTGCAGAGGAAATTTTAAAATTATGGTAAATTTTACATTTACAGATATTTGTTGTATTTGGATTTGATTTATGTTATTTTCATAGTTTTATTAAAGTCAGCATAGCCTTAATGTGTAAATTTCTTTTTTTTTGTCTTAAAACTTATAGCTTGTTTTGACTGTATGGTGAATATTTTTGTTTTGTCAAGCGTGTATCCTATTTTATTTTAGTTTAGCTTAATATCATTTAATACAATATTAATTTATAGTTTGAGATATCATTTTTCGTAATCAACATTGTTCTACTATTTCATCTTGATCTTTCTTTAATCTCTTCATTCTTATTTGATCTTAATTCCTTATCATAATTGATTCACTCTTCCTTGGCTTTTATTCTATTGTCATCTTAATCATTCATTGGTTCTTATTCTATCATTATCTTTATCATTCATTATTCTGGTACATCTTCTTTCTCTTCTCTTCACTCTTGGGATTGTTTCATTTTATTATTTAATTATTACTTATTTTCATCAACAATTTAGACATCTACACTCTAATTTACTTTTAATATAATTCTAATAATAATAATTTAATTCTAATTACATATTCATTCCATAGACCTAATTATTATTTACTTATTGGTTCGATGAATATTACATTTATGTCATAATACTTTGTTTGTGGATTTGAAGTTTTGTCTAACTAGAAGTTATTACTTTTTTTGTGGATTTGAAGTTTTGTCTAACTAGAAGTTATTACTTTGTTTGTGGATTTGAAGTTTTGTCTATCTAGAAGTTATTATCTTCATGGAAACTTTGTTACATTCTTTAGATTAATTGTTTCATGCTATCTTAGTTGAATAAAGAAATCATCTTTGTACTTTAACATTTCTTTTTATGCTTATATTCTTGATTATTCGGGTAATGGAGATTACAATATATATATATAAAGGATGGGCTGAACTTTTAATATATTTCTAAGGCAATATGTAATCTGCATATATTAAATGTACCTTACTTATAGCCTATATAAAAAGGAATTTAGATTATATTCAAGATAATTAAATTACATATTGCTTTGGAAATATGTTTCAAATTCAGCTCATATTTTTTCTATTAGTGTATATGGATATGCAATGGTCCGATAAAATGAGTTGTTAGATGTATATAATGTCTATATAAGTATGATTATAATATAAAATCCAATAAGAACTTTGGGTGTGCCATTGTCAGTTTTTTAATGAAATGGATTGCAGAATGATGGAAGAGTCAGAAGATTAAAGTCTATAAATTTCAAATTTAAGTAATTTATATGTTAATGTGTACCAAGCAGTGATTGCATATATGGATGACAAATTCTGATGTGCATCAAATGATGAAATCTGGTTTTGCATGTATATTAGGGATCATATATTTTTTAAATGTATGTGTATCATGTATAATGGTGGCATGGAATAGAGTGGATGATGAATGTAGACTGAAAAATTTTAAGTTCAATTCCCTTTACTTATATAGAAAATGAATTTAGAGATGATTCAATATAACAATATAAGCTAATTTCATGTTCTCTTGGGGAAAGATACTTCAAATTCAGTCTATTTTACTTATTTTAATATGTATAGATAACTAACTAATGATATGATAAAATGAGGGATTGTATTGAGGAAATGTTTACATGAGTATGACTACAATATTAAATCTAATATGGCTTTTGAGCCAGCTAATATTGTTTTTTCAATGAAACAGACAATTGAATAGTTGGAAGAGTGAAATGATTGAAGCCTGTCCATTAACCTTTAAGGAATGTATATCAATTGTAAAACAGTATTATTTTGCCATCATCCCATTTTACCTCGCATGTCTAATAATAGCATCTTTTCCCCCTTAATTCAAACCTGTCCCAGTCCATCTATATAAGCTTCTAATAATTTAACTAATATGTGATAGTGTATATTTATGTGTATATGATTGTATTTGTATAGGTGTACACATTCAATAGCCATATTAATCTTAGTATGTGTATAAAGCATACACAGTTATAAATTTAAAATTAATAAAATGGTAAATTTGTGTGAGCATTGTTATATGTGTGTAATTATCTACATATATATAATAGACAGGGTATGAGCACAGACTTTCAGATATGTGTAATTATCTACATATATATAATAGACAGGGTATGAGCACAGACTTTCAGATGACCCACCACTCTCCACACTATCTCATAACACTGACACACCTGAACACACATATGTCGAAAAGATAAATAATCACCAATATACGTATTTCATGCTAAACCAGCAATCATCAGTTGGTCCAGATTACCATCTCTACACATATGTGCTACAAGCGTTCAGATATATATTAAGATAGCAAATCCTCTTACTTTAATGGACAGGCTTCAATCTACTCCACACTCCAACTCTTCAACTGTCCATCCAATTGAAAATCTGATGATGGAATGCTCAAAGGCCACCCTAAGGCCGAGATTATTGTCACATCCATGTTGACCTAAGGTCAATCTGACCCTTCATGTACAGGACATAATCCATTAAATACATATACAAGGGATAGGCAGACATCTCTAATATGTAATAGCTGAAATACACAGGCTTATATATACCTGTGTCTATATATGTAATAGACAGGGTATGAGCACAGACTTTCAGATGACCCACCACTCTCCACACTATCTCATAAGACTGACACACCTGAACACACATATGTTGAAAAGATAAATGGTGATACGTATTTCATGCTAAACCAGCAATCATCAGTTGGTCCAGATTACCATCTCTACACATATGGGCTACAAGTGCTCAGATATATATTAAGATAGCAAATTTCAGCTATTACATATTAGAGATGTCTGCCTATCCCTTGTATATGTATTTAATGGATTATGTCTTGTATATGAGGGTCAGATTGACCTTAGGTCAACATGGGTGTGACAATAATCTCGGCCTTAGGGTGGCCTTTGAGTGTTCCATCATCAGATTTTCAATTGGATGGACAGTTGAAGAGTTGGAGTGTGGAGTAGATTGAAGCCTGTCCATTAAAGTAGGAGGATTTCCTATCTTATATATATATATATATATATATATATATATATATATATATATATATATATATATATATATATATATATATATATATCAGCACTTGTATCACATATGTGTAGAGATGGTAATCTGGACCAACTGATGATTGCTGGTTTAGCATGAAATACGTATATTGGTGATTATTTATCTTTTTGACATATGTGTGTTCAGGTGTGTCAGTGTTATGAGACAGTGTGGAGAGTGGTGGGTCATCTGAATGTCTGTGCTCATACCCTGTCTATTACATATATAGACACAGGTATATATAAGCCTGTGTATTTCAGCTACTACATATATATGCGAAAAAAGCCATAATGCAATATATTTAAAAGCATTACAACTCTCTTAAATTAATATAAGTTAAAATTATTCTCAGTTAAAAACTCTTTATTTAAATGCATCAATATATAAATTTCAATTCCTGTGATAGTCACACACATATATATAATAAAAATTTTCTGAACTTAAACTCTTTTAAAAAAGTTAGCTGCTTTATAAAAAAGAGCTGTAATTTTTTTGAAAACCATCTGAAGGCAATTAATCAAAATTGGAATCAAAATTTTAATGTATTTTAAAAATAAAACTAAGAACAGAGAGTGACACTGCTTAACCATTATTATTTAGTCAAAGAAATGACCAAAGGTTTCATTTTTATGGATTTTTAAATCATCGAGGACAATATAGTTAATTATTGTAAACAGGGGAATCTCGAATTAACAATTTTTCTGGTATAAATAAATTTAAATTTTGTATAGGAGAGTTCACTTTTATAATATTTGATATAGTAATTGCTGTTAGTGATTTATGACTGACTGGAAAATGAAGTTTGGTAGCTATGGTCCTACCATTTGTGAGCTGCCCTTTTGAGAGATCAGTCTGTGCAGATAAAAGAATGGAGGACACCAGTTAAACTGTGATGAAGACATCAGAAATGGATCAGCCTAGCTAAGAATGGTGGTGATAAGCTGCAGAAGCCTCAACAATGAAGATTAGTAACTTTTTTTTTCATAGAGCTCTTTAATGTTAACTGTAATCAATTATATAAAAGTTAAACTAGCTTCTAATTTATAACATGCACAAACTTCTAAACTATACTGTTCTAATAATTAAACTGAGTTAATCTGCAAGATACCACTTAAAAATTATGCTAAAATTAATATCTGTAATCTTGTGTAATTCTTTCTAAAACTCTAAGTGGTTGTTAAATAATAACTTATTCGGTTATTATTTTATTAATGCTAATCTGCAGTCATGTTATCTTTATTTGTTTTATATATATTTTTTTATAATTTATGCTATGCCCAATTCAGAAAGGAGATAAATTCTATGAATAAATTTGAAGGGAGAGATGATTAGAGGCTCACTTATAATTCCAGAATTTTTCTTTTTAATACACACACACAAATCTCCACTCTGAAAAAATAAATATATTCATTAAACTATTGTGTTTAGTGTATTATTGTTATTGTCATTAGAATTAGGTTTGCAAGTTAATAAAGTAATTAGTTAATAACAGTGAGAATGAGTTATAAAGCATATTATACATATTGCTTAAGTCCCAGATATGCTTTATTGCTCTTTTGATTTATTATTATAAACATGTGCTGATTTAAAAACAAATATATTACTTTTAAATAATCCTTTTTAGCATGTTTTAAAAATGCCCATTATGAACTGGTGTATGGTAGTTTCATAGAATAAAACTATAGAATTTTGCATAATTTTAGTTATTAATGAATATTGTATTTAGCATGGTGAATGTGTCTTTAGGGAGCACATAAATGCATTTATGCCTTGCTGTATGTTTCTTATATAAATGGGCTTGTATGTTTCTTATATGAATGGGCTTCTGGTGAAAATAGCCACTCTATCTACTTATTTCAGAGAGCTCTTCTTTAGAACCAGAAGACAAGGGACCAGATTGTTTTCATAAGCTGCTCTGATTATGGAACCATATGTTCAATTTATTCACAGCAAGTCATACAGTCCATGAACTGAGTAGTTCATACTGAATCCCATGATTAACTACACATTCAAAGCACATCCATTTCTAGTAATATATATATATAATGCCATAGTATCAGATGTCATACTACAAAGCTCCAGTTCACCCCTCCATATTGTAATGTAATATTTCAGCATTGATCTGAATATGTAATCAGATTTTATATTATATATTCTGCATAGAGTGCATATTGCAGCTCATTATGTATTGTTGAATAATTTTTTATTAAATATTATGGTGATAAATCATCATTCTTGCACCAACTTAATCATTGGAAAACTAGTAGGTAGGGCATAATAAAATTTAGGCATAAATAGAGTGTACATTATTAAAATTGTAATAAACTAGTTTGAATATAGTACATCCAATGAGATACGGTTTTAAAACTTGCTCATCATTGTTTATACCTGTGTATGTTCTTCAATGCACTCCTGTTTATTTAATTTGTATTTATTAATTAAAATATATTCAATTATAACCATTGTGTTGTGTAACATTCATAATCCATTCCAAATCTTAGTTAAATTTCTTAATATTAGTGTTAATTATATGATATATGTGTTATGTAGCCAACCATGGATGGATGTGTTTATTTAATGTATTAGTAATTTAGTTAATACTACCTGAGTCTCTTGCTCCACTTTTTGCTACTGCTGACATGTAAACTAAGAAACTCCAAGTGTAGCCTCAGATATGTCATTCATAGTGCAGTAAGTCAGGGAGTGTTAGTGGAGGAGCTGAGGTGTGATTGGATTTGAGGTCTCAAACCCTCATCTAGCCCAGCCTTTGTAAATTTGCCAGGAGTCTAGATTTTGTTGCATGAATGTACAAATCTGATTGTTACATAGGATTTTTTCCCCCTGGATATGGTGCTGTACCTTAGGAGTTCAAATAACATACCTACACTTTCTGACCGTGAGGGAAGCCCTTTAATTTGTCTCTCTCTCTCTCTCTCTCTCTCTATATATATATATATATATATATATATATATATATATATATATATATATATATATCTGCAAAAGGAAAAAAAATCTTTCTCTCATTTATATATGTAGTATTTTTTCTATGTATGATTATGCAGCTTGTAATAGGTCAGTGTTGTGAAAGACCCTTAAATTATTGGTCAATTGAACTGGAACTGAACAGACTATGGCTTGATGGCAAAAATATATAGATTGCATAATGCCTATAGTACTTATGTGTCCCTTATTGTTTTAATTATCTATATGTGTTTCACCCATTGGCATCTGGTTCCCAGGGTTGATTTGAACAAGTTTAGAACAATCCTCTATATACATTTGTTGTCAGAGGTAGAGGTATTGTAGATGGAGTGTGAAAATACTAATTAATATGGACTAAATTTTATATATGTATACATATTCTGAGAAATCAAAATTTATTAAAAATATTGTATCCGTGTTAGCAATCATGAATTAAGAAGAAAATATGACAGCTCTGCAGCAATTTGTAGCTTTGGTAGAATTTTTTTATTTTAATTTAAATAATTGCAGTAAAATATAGATTGTGGGTCATAAAATTGCTGTAGCACTAAGGGCTGAGAGTAAAATAAATATATATTGAAGGCAGAACACTACATACCATTTTTTTAGAAAGAAAGTGGCAAATTAGCCAGTTGAATAAAAAAGAATAAGAATGGTCAAATATAGAAGACATAGATTTAAATCATTTTATTGATATATAATAATGGATAGTAGCAGCATTGAGGAGGACATGGATGAGGAAGAAAGAAGGGGTTAGGGAGGAAATGACAAAGGAGACTAAGGGCAAAGGAAAGAATATAAGATTAGGTAGAGAGATAGTAGAGGATAGTTGTTGCATGGAAAAGGAAATAGGGAGAGGTAAGTGGTATCCAGCAAGAGTCCATGAAGAGTCCAGTGTTTCTGGAGGAGCAATTTATGATGACACAAAAGCAGGATGTGTAAGAGAAAGCCAGTGATGACATAAAGAAGATGCTGGCAAACATGTTCGAAATGATGTCACAAATGTCAACAAGAAGTTAGAGATGAAGTAAGAGATAGGAAAATAAGAGAAGAAAATAAGTAAGAGATAAAAAAGAAAGAGTAAAATGAGATTAAAGACTAGGAAATAAAAAATAGCATACAAGCCTTGGGTCAAAGGATAGAAATCAGCCAGCAAGAGGGTTCCAAAATGAGACAAAGCATCAGAACTCTAGAACAGAAAGTGGACATTTGAGCCTCAAATGTCAAAATGGTTATGACAGAGCACTTGCTGATTTCTCAGAGCCCTTGGGAGAGCACAAAAAAGAGACCATTGAGACTGTTCAGCAACAAAGGGGGAATTTATATGGACCCAAACCAGAGTAAGTCAGCATGAAACAGTCTTCTGGGGATCTTATCTTGAGTCCATTATGACTAAGAAGATGGACGTAGGTGCCAGAAAGAGTAGAAAGGCAACATCAAAAGCTTACAAATGTCATAGAATCAGATGCAAGAAAGACAATAAAAGGACAAAGAGGATATTGCATATAGGAACAAGGTATCAACAGAAGAAAGGCCACAAACAATGGATGGTGTGAACAGCTTGAAGAAAGAAATGTTTAAGGTGAAAGAAAGTCATGGTTAAATGTTTGTTGTCAAGTCAGAGTTTGTAAGGAATATAGAGGCTCGAAGTTATATGAGCATAGAGGATTCAAATTCAGATATCATGGTTGACTGGCCCAGGGTTGAAAAACAAAGAAAAGGTCAAGTAGATAGAAGGTGTGAGCAAGAGCTTTGCAATAATGAGACAAGACCAAGCAGCTAGTCCAGAGAAGGCAGTCCTGATTAAAGGTGTTCAGGATTGGGATTAAAACAATGTAATACTTTTACAGCCAGTCTTGAGCATTCATATGCTATGGCTAAACTTATTCAAGTTAAATATTTCAAAGGGGATATGAGTAAAAACCCCACATAGAGATCCTGCAGAAATTGTTCAGGTTTCAGATAATTCCAGCACAAAACCAAGTAGCTCTCACAATACCTTATCTACAGTGGTATGTCAAATCTTGTTGGGACTGTTATGAAGACTAGCCCCAAAATTTAGAGCAGTACTATGCATAATTATTGAAAACCTTTTAAAGTGAAAAATGGCAAGTTGGCATCCATTATGCCATTCTTAAAAAATTCTATGGCTCAATAGTGAAGAAATATCACACCCAGTTCTTTGTTTGAAAGATGACCCATCTGAGATTGCTAACAGACTTCCCTTTCACACACACAAATCATCAGAGCCATTCAGAAAAATATACCACTGCAAGTGCAGCAGATGAAGGTGGGTTGTGAGTGAGGAATATCAAAGAGAGGGCAGAATTCCTCATGACCATAAACTATACATTCATACACAGTGAACCCCTGAAAGTACACAGGCTAAAGCAAGGTGTCAGGCAATGTATGTAGAGGGTTATTCACTTAAAAACTCCCAGAACTATGTCAGCAATGGGCCAAGCAGTGTGAAAAGGCCATATCCAGCATTCTGGCCAGCTCACCTGGGAATTCCATGAGAAGGAATTAATTAATGTGAAAGCATAACACTATTGCACATATGTGTATATTTAGTCTATAAGTTAAAGCATAGGTTGTAGTTATTTTAGACTAATGTAGCTAGTATGTTAAAATTTCTGTATTGGATGGTCACAGTGCTGATGGAAACATTGAAGAAAACACAAAATAGATAGACAAAACTAAATTTAAAATTCCACATATAAAAAAGGGGGAAAAAAGTTGGGGAATGATTTAATTTGTGATTGCAGTTAAAAATTTAAGTAAAGTCTTTTTTTAATTTTTCCTCCAAATTCACTGATATGAAATTGTATTATTTAGCTATCATCCAATTTCACCTACTATGTTTCATAGTAATATCCTTTTGCCCTAGTTCACACCTGTCCCAGTCTACATCTATAAGCTTCCAATAATTTAATTAATATGTAATAGCATATATTTACATTATGTAAGTGTATTTGTATAGGTGTGCACATACAGTAGTTATATTAATGTTCATATTCACATAATGTATATGCTGTTATAAATTTAAAATTAATAAAATGGTATAATTTAAATTAAGTTGTGTGAACATGGTTAAATGTGTGCAATTACCTACATATATATGCTAAAGAAGCTGTAATGCAATAGATTTAAAAGCATTACAACTCTCTTAAATTAATTTTAAATTTAAATTACTTTCAGTTAAAAACTTTATTTAAATGAATAAGTATATATATATTTCAATTCCTGTGGTAGTTCAACACACATATACAAACAAACTCTTTTTAATAAATGTTTAGCTGCTTTATAAAAAAAAGTTGGAACTTGTTAGAAAACCATCTACAAGCAATTAATAAAACTTGGAATCAAAAATTTAATGTATTTTAAAAATAAAACTTAAAACAAAGAATGAACTGTTTAACCATTATGGTTTTAGTTAAAGAAATGACCAAGGTTTAATTTTTGTAGATTTTAAAGTATCGAGGAAAATTTTGTAAAATGTTGTAAACAGGACACTCGAATTACTGATTTTCTGGGTACAAATAACTTTAAATTTTGTGTAGTGGGTTCACTTTTATAATATTTGATATAGTAATTGCTGCCAGTAATCTATGACTGACTGGAATAAGAGTTTAGCAGCTAAGATCTTATGATTTGCTAGCTCTTCTTTTGAGAGATAGATCTGTGCAGATAGAGAAATGGGGAGACCAGTTAAACTGCCAAGAAGACATCAGGAATGGATTATCCCATCTGAAAATGATGGTGATCAGCTACAGAAGCCTCGACAATAAAGATGTGGTAACAATTTTTCCACAGAGCTCTTTAAAATAACTGTAATAAAGTATCTAAAAGTTAAGATAGCTTCTAATTTATAACATGCACAAACTTCTAAACTATACTGTTCTAATAATTAAACTGATTTAATCTCTAAAATATCACTTAAAATTATGCTAAAATTAATATCTGTAAACTTGCCTTCTTCTTTCTAAAACTCTAAATGATTGTTAAATAATAACTTATTTAGTTATTATTTTATTAATTAAAATCTGCGGTCATGCCTTCCTTATATATATATATATATATATATATATATATATATATATATATATATATATATATACCATGCTCAATTCAGAACAGAGAATGATTCTATGAATAAATTAGAGGAGAGAGATGATGAGAGGTTTTCATCTTATTTCCATAATTTCATTCTTTAGCACACCCACAAATCTCTGCTCTGAAAACTAAATATATTTGTTAACCTATTATGTTCAGCTTATTATTATTGTTGTTTTCATTAGAAAACAACAATAACCTATTATGTTCAGCTTATTATTATTGTTGTTTTCATTAGAATTAGGTTTGCAAGTTAATAAAAAAATTAGTTAATAAATGTGAGAATGAGATATAAAGCATATTATATGTATTGCTTAAGTCCCAGATATTATTTATCCCTCTTTTGAGTTATATTATAAACTGTGCAGATTTATTAATAAATTATATTACTTTTAACTATTTCTTTTTGGCATGTTTTAAGAATGCTACTTATGAACTGCATATTAGTAGTTTTGCGGAACAAAACTGTAGAATTTTGCATACTTTTATTTATTAATTAATATTATATTTAGCATGGTGAATGTGTCTTTACAAATCATGTACATGTATTTATGCCTTGCTGTGTTTTTTATATGAATGGGCTTTTGCTTTTAATGGCCACCCCTTGTACTTAGTTCAGAGAGTTCTTTTTAGAACTGGAACATGAGGGTCCAGATTGTTTTTATAAGTTGCTGCGATCACTTAATTATATATTCAATTTATTTGCAGTAAGTCAGACAGTCCATGGGAACCAAGTACTTGGTATTAATTTTCTGATTAACTACAGATTCAAGATGCACTCATCTCTCTCTCTCTCTCTCTATATATATATATATATATATAGAGAGATATATATATATATACAGCATTATATATATATATATATATATATATATAATGCTGTAGTATCCAAAGTCATACTGCACAGCTCTATTTCATCTCTTCATAATGTAATGTAATAATTCAGTTGTGAACTGAATATGTAATGATTTTGTACGTATTTAATCTGCATAGAGAGCCTATTGCAACTCATTGTGTATTGTTAAACAGTCATTTACTAAATATTATGGTGATAAATCATCATTCTTGCAACAACTTAATCATCAAAAACCTAATAGGTAGGGCAGAGTAAAATTTAATCATAAATTGACTGTAGGTTATTAAAATTGTAAAAAACTCATTTGATATATAGTGAAATAATGAGATACTGTTTTCAAATTTGCTCTCATTGTTTACACCTGTGTGTCTCCTCCAATGCACTACTGTTTATTTAATTTATATTTGTTAATTAAAATATATTCAATTATAACCACTGTGTTGCATATAATTCATAATCCAACCCAAATCTCAGTTAAATTTTTTAATATTAATACTAATTTATTGATATATGCATTATAGATATGTGTGTTTATTGAAAGTATTAATAATTTAGTTAATATGTTATGAGTCTCTTGCTCCACCATTTGCTACTGCTGGCATGCAAACGATTAAATTCTAAGTGTAGCCTCATATATGTCATTCATAGGGCAGTAAGTAAGGGAGTATTGGTGGAGGAGCTGAGGTGCAGTCACATTCGAGGTCTCAATTCCTCATCTAGATCAGCCTTGGTATAATTTTCCAGGACACTGGACTTTGTTGTATAAATGTACAAATATGACTGTTATAATGTGGGCCAAGCACTGAATGAGTATATACATGTTGGAGATTATGATTTGGCCCAATTGATGAGTACTGTTTCTGCACAAAATACACATATTGAGGATCAACTTAATTTTTGCATGTATGTGGTCAAGTGTTTCAGTTGCTTGACATAAAGAGGAAGATACATTTAGTCTAAAATATATTATGATCCTTGTAATATCAATGCAAAAGTTACATGGTAATATTTTGTGAAAAGCATGTGTGTGTTCACTGATGTACATGTATATGTGATAAAAGAAAAAAAGGGAGGAATGGAATATTTATAATATGAAGCTATTATGTAAATAAAGATTACTTATTTTGTACATATGCATAGATGTATCTATCATTAATATCCCCAAATTGACTTAAGTACAATAATCCCAAAAATTCTGAATAAAATAAAAAGCAGATTTTATGCAAATAAAGCTGATGATATACATATGAGAAAGATTTTTGCATCTTTACCCCTTATGCTGGTAAAGAAAAAACAGTAAAATCAGCTAAAAAGCTTAAACTTGCAAAGTGTGTGTTGATTTTCAATAGCTTATAAAGAAGTTATGAAAATATTTATTACATCAGGATACTTTTCACATATGGAAGGCTAGTAGGAAAAAAATATGACATTGGGTTTTACCTTAAGAATATTGCCCAGTCCTTTATGTCAAATAGTACAAGCTTCTAGGAAATAAATGAACTGAACTATGCAGACAAATTGTCAAAAATGTTATTTAATGGAATGATCATACACTAACACTAAACATAACTGTCTTCAGCAATTGTTTGATTAGTAACACCTGGGTATATCATTACACAATTTAATTGTTTTTTTTTTTGTAATCACTAACACTGATGTTAAAGCGTTTAGCAATATAAATTAGGCTAATTGAACCAATTTTGTTAGTTACTTTTATAATGTGCAAATTTATGAACTGTTCATGTTCATTAAAAAATCTTTCTGGTTCTACTAACTAAGGGCATATTTAAAAAAAATGGGAAAAAAACTTAAAAAAAACGGGTCTGAGTGGAAAGAATGCATTTGGGTTTGCAGAGAAGGAGTTGAAGCTATGACAGTCAGGAATTTAGAATTTATAGAAGAAATAAAAAAGCTTTTTTTTCCGAATGCCAGGCGTTTATTACACTAGCCCTCGAGAGAACGTAGTATTTCAATATGAGAAAAAAATTCTTATTAAAGGAATTAGTTACAAGAATCTTTTCACTTTTATACCAACAAATGACCTTTAATTATACATCTCTTTTATATTACTCAGAACTAATATGGTTGCTTCCCAATAAAGTTCTCAGAGTTTAATATTAAAATTGAATTATAATTTATTTTGTAGTAAAAACCTAATTTAGCTCTGCTTTCTTCCAGGTAAAAAATTGAATCTTTCATTGAAAATGAAAAAAAGCATTAGATTTTAAAGACAAATTTGAAAGTATTTCAAAATAAACGTTCTTCATCGTTAAAATGTTTTGTAGATAATAAAACAAAGATGTTTGATTTTCTTCATGAATTTATTAAACCAAATAATATTTTATTATAACAGAGAATAAACGATCAATAATTAATCACATCACACATTCTATAACTTTTAGAGACATATTTTTCTAACTTAATATAACCAGATATAACACCCACTTTCTCCATTTGCATGATTTAGTAACCTTTTGGAGTTATTATAAAAAGAAGTAGTTGACTTGATAGTACTTTCAACCATTGAATATATTTGACAGAATTTTGATACAGGGATTGAATCCTTCCACAAAAAAAAAATTAATTTGTAAACATGTTTCATTCTTCACATACCTTTGCTAAACAATATTACTATTTGAAATGAATTATAATTTTTGTTTCTCAACAGAAAAACTGAAATAGAAATTTTAGAATGGCTGAACCTAATGTTTTATCCGATATAGAATACTTGGGTGTGTAGCAATTTTTAAACCTTTCACCACAGTAATTGTATTATTAAAATCTTTTTTGTTGTATTACTCAATTATTACTCTAATATTATTAATGAGTTTTGTGTTTCATATTTCTTAATATTTGGAATTTTTTAAGTATTTTGTATTATAAAAATATAAATAAAAATATTTAAAAAAAATCAATATAAATAACAATAAAATTGGGTAATAACGGTAGATGATTCTATTAATATTTTTTTCGTTTATAGACGGAAATATTTAGATATTTCAGGGAACATTATACAATTGAGCTTGAGAAGCACAGCTTTATAAAATTCTTATATACATTTTGTGATGTCATCTCTATATTTCACAATAGTTTTATTTTTATTTTAAAAGTAACTTTCCTCCTTTTTGCTTAACAATTTTGAGATTTTTATTTTCTTCTGTAGCACTCCTTATTAATTCAGAATTATAATTATTCTATATGGTTATTAACTCTTACTTTTATCACTTAACAAATCATTTAGTAATCAATTTTTTTAATGATCATTTTTATAAATATGGTCTTGTCTCAAAAAAAAAAGCAAACACATACATTGTTGTTTTTTACCAGTTATAATTCTGTAGTTGTTAATATGATATTAATTATCTACTTGACAATATTACTCATCTAAAAAAACAGGTGAACATGTGTTAATATTTAAAAATAATTAGCAATTTTCTAATTTAAATTCTTTGGAAAGTTTGATGAAAATTAGAAATGTCAAATGCATTTAATATGGTCTTTCTTAATTCTTTTTCTTTTTTAGTTTTCATCATCACATATCACATAGTTAACAAACTGACAATGAATCACATGACATTCAGTATTAATTCTACTAAGAATATTACACTTTTTCTATTGATAATTTTCTTTTAGTCAAAATGTAGTCCATTTATATTGTACTTTCTTTTATTTGGATATTTTCGATATATCCCAATTTAGCATTTTTAAAAAATAAAAAACAAAACACAAATTTGCAACTTTTTTTTCGAAAAAAATCGAAATATTTGTGTTTTCTATCATTTCTATCAACATTATCACATACCCCCACAGTCTTTTAATCTTACCTTTTTAATTGTTCTATCATTAAAAATTTTACAATAATTTTAATTCCAACTGTCCTACTTATTAAAGCATTTCCTACACCCATATAAATTTTTTCTAGTTTTTTAAACTAAAATATAAATATTTTGAAGTATAATCTGAAATAACTAATCTCGCCAATGTATATAATATAATTTAAATTCTCACAATATGCTTTCTGCCCTAGTTACCACTTTATTTGTTTATCCAATATGTGTGTATTAGTTATAGTGCAGATGTCAACATTTTAAAGCAGTAGTCTCTTCACCTTTTATAATAATTACAAAAAGTTTATCAATGTTCCTTTTATTATTAGATAGGTTTACAAGTTCATGCAATCTTTTTTACATTCGAAAGTCGCGTGAAAGTGTGAGTACCTAAATGTACCTTTGTCATCGAATGAGAGTCTTGATCTACATTCAGGGATTCTTAATATGCTCTGTTTTCAATTAACAGTCATTGACTTAACTATCTATTTTACATGTTATGGAGAATAAAAGATATATATATATATATATATCTTTTATTCTCCATAACATGTAAAATATATATATATATATATATATATATATATGTTAAATACTAATACTACAAATCGATATTTCTTCAAAATAATATACGTAAACTTATAAATAAATATTAGAAAATACAGTTTTTAAAATTTGTTAAAAAGAATAAAGAATATAAGCATCACTTAGGAGCCTTTTCAAAGTTAATTGAAAGGCACCTAAGTGAGACATATTTTTTGTTCTTTTAAACAAATTTTAATTACTGTATTTTCAAATATTTATTTATAAGTTTACGTATATATATATATATATATATATATATATATATATATATAATATGATATATATATATATATATATATATATATATATATATATCATGATTGTAAATATTTATGAATAAAAAAAATAATTCACCCACACTCCTTCCAGAAAATTCAACTGATAATTAAATTAGAAACAATCAGACAAAACATTGAGGTAACAAACAATAAAGTGTAGGGTATGAATGTACTAATATCAAAAATAACGACAAGATTATATGACATGAAATTAATAATTTTCCTTGTTCAAATTATTTTATTCGCTTATTTATAATAATTATTTTTATTCACAAATGATTAGTAGTCAATGTTCATTATGTTTAACACTATTGTGTTTTTGTTAAATTATATATATGTTGTAATAAAAAAATTTTATGATAGAAAAATGTAGATTTTACTCCAATAGAAATATATGGTAATATTTTTATTTTATGTGTATCTTGTTTTTTTCTACTAACGTTTGCTACGGAATATTATGGAAAATTATTGTGATACTTAGTTTAATTTAATTTCACTTTTGTATAAACAGCAAAATTAATGTTACTGAAGCAATAAAATACTTTGTAATTTATTATGCAACTGCACATTTTCTACAATTACAATAATAATGCTAAGTATAAATATAAATACAATAATTCACAATTACAGTTTAGGAAAATGGAAATAATTCACATTCTTTACCTTCAAATTTTTCAGGCATATGTGTTGAGGAAATTGCTAAAATAAAAATGCAAAAATTAGTAGTTTAATTTTCATAAATGATTAATATATATATATATAATCATAAATAATATTGTAATCTTCAAAAAATATAATGACATGTAAGATTTACTATGTCATTATTAAATAATAATTGAATTGCCTTTTAATAGTGACATTCAATAACATTTTATAATATACCTGAGAGAAAATCTTAATCAAACTACATATTTTAATATAAATGTATTTTTAAAAATTAATATTATGTTTACAAAGTAGAGATATTTCAATCATTTTCAAATCTCTATAATAAATAAATGCAAGTTATATATGTAACAAAAATGACATTTTAATATTAATAAATATAATGATGTGAAGTTTGCAAAGTTTATTTGAAATAATAATTGATCTGCTTTCTAGTTACCTTGTTTAATAAACTTTTATAGTATTCCACAACAATAACAGCTAGAGAAAACTGAAATCAGCCTGTATATTTTAACATTAATTGATTTTTAAAGAACTGATTTTAAGTTTATAAAATACAGACATTTCCTTCATTTTAAAATCTTTATAATAAATAAACACATTATATATGCAAAGATAAATAATATTTTATCATTCATAAATTATAATGGCATCAGTGTAAGCAAAGTGTTTATATAGTAATCAATCCATTTTTGTGCAATAATTTTATAAAACACCAATTGAATTTTCAGAAACAATATCATGAATTCCAATAATTTTTGGGCAAAGTGAAAAATGTATTCAAGTCTTTAAAAAAGAAAACTTTTGATATTTTAATAGTTGTTTTATCATTATGCAATCCAGCATAAAATAATAACAATCTTTCTCTGATTTCTCTGAATCTAAAATTGACTATGATATCTAAATAGATAAACATTCAAATCAAAGTACAAGACATGTTTTAATATCATTTTCTTTTCTTTTATACAATAATTATTTTCAACAATAGAAAATTGTAAATTAAACATTATAGAAAATCCATTCTTCCATTTTCCCTAGTAACGTTTTTACTGAATGTAAATAGTATTATAACAATGTTAAATATGACAACTGTTTAATTACCACTGCAATTATTCCTTTTGTTCTTGAAGAGTTTGTAACAAGTTAAAGTCTCACATTCCATGAATATATATTTAGAAAAAATATATTAAATGTCTTAAGTATTTACCACTGTTTTTTTCTTTTAGCATCACTATTGATATCATCATCATCATCATCATCATCATCGTTATTATTATTATTATTATTATTATTATTATTATTATTATTATTATTATTATTATTATTATTATTATTATTATTATGATGATGATGATGATGATGATGATGTTTCAAAAAAATTTATTAAACAAATGTTACATAGATTTACAACAAAAGATTGCATTCTGTTATATAAAAAATCATATGAACTGTGGAACAAATTCTAAATTTTTAAATCAATTGTATTTTACAATTTAAATAATCTCTGTTTGATGGTGATTCTGTTAGAGGTTTGATGGTTATCTTATGAGTGACCATGTTGCTGCTGCAAGGGCTAATCTTGTAATCACATTCTTTTATTTGTTGATGTTCTTTTTGTAAATGTTGCTGGATGTCTTCTTGTATTGTTACCAAATGTAAATAAGCATCTTATTCACCAGTATGCATATAATAAAAAAGTTATTGCTCGTATTGTTGGGGTAAAGTTTTTTAAAGGATTGTAATATATTTATTAATGATATATTTTTCCTTTGGTAGGTTTCTATTAATAATTTACATATATTGGATAACCTTGTGCATGAGTAGAATATATGTTGTTGCGTCTCTTTTGCTGTGTGGCAAAGATTGCAAAAAGGATCAATGTTTTTATATAGACGTTTGTATCGAAGGAAATATGATGTTGGTAATGCATAAATGTTTATTTTTAATATAAGATCAAAATATTTTGATTCTAGTGACCATTTTTTGAATTCTTTTATTAATTGATAATTGCTAATTCCAAGCATTGTTGTTTCTGTGTTTGATAATTTTCTGGGTATAATAGTTTGTAAATTTGCCAGTATGAATATTTGTATGTTGCTTCTATGTTAATTTGAGTAGATATTGTTGTGACACTTTGTATTAGAGAAGATAAATACTGTGAATTAGTTATATTATTATTTTAAATAAATGTGCAAAAAGTTTATAAGTCGGAGTAAAGGCTTATTTACTTGGTAATTTATTTTCAATGTGGAAGTATGTAATTTAATATTATTTTCATTAGTTTGGTATTTGTTAGGTTTTAGTTTGTTAAAAGTATAAAATAATAAATTTTGTTAAACTTGTTTTTATAAAACTTTGTATTATGTTAATGTATTCACCATCACAGATACTTGATTGACAGATACCAAAATAAACTTGATGTTTGCACAGTACAGATATAATTATTTACTTAAGAAATCACAATGATTCAAAATATAATATATTTGAGAAATTCTTGTTTGCGTTAATGTTATTATTATGGCATAATTAATTACACAATTTATTGCATAAAATTTTAACATTGTTTGTTGCCACAATGTCAGATTATATCAGATTATGCAGCATAATCTATTTATGATGCCACAGAAGAAATAAAAGATTATATTATATTACTTATCATTATTATTGTTGCTATTAGTTACCATAATATTAAACAGTGGATAAAATGAATAATTATTTAATGAGGAATGATATTATTTATTTATTTATTATTAATAATTAGGTATAATTGAGGATGATACCAAATCCCTTATTATACTTGACTACAGGATAGTATAAATTGATTAGAGTTATTTTAAAGAATCTAAGATAATTATGGTTATATTGTTTTAATAACGAGATTAGAATTTATTTATTAAATTGATTATTATCCTTTTAAATTCGTAATAATGTAATGAATTCATTATTATTTGCAATAATAGGGGGAGGGGTAATATTCTTATGCCATTGAGATTGTATCCCTGGCATATTGGCTCAATGTAATCCTTAACTGCTTGTGCTTTACTTTATTGTCTCATGATTTATTAATATTTTATTTATTTAATTCATCACAAACTGAACCATTTATTATTTATTAATCAGTTAGAGCTAGATAAATAGTAGATATTATTATAGGATATTTTTATTATTGATTATAGTAAGATTATATGTATTTTAGATGAGCATAATCATTTTATCTCAGATAGTCGCATTTTGCCTATTATTATATTTCTAGTTAGTGTGGGTACAATATATATACACACAGATATATATATAATCACCCTTTCTGTGTATGGTTGTGATTATAAAATAAAGACCTTTCATTCAAAAATATTAATCATACACACAAGTATAATAAACAAATGTCATCAAGTTATTGATTTAATAGTAAACAAACTCGATTCTGTGATGGATAAGATCAAAATAAAAGATAAAAAAATCATATCTTCATATTGAATTTTATTTTAAATGTACCTCAATCAATGTCACTTTAAAAAAAAAATTGGAAAGATCTATGTTTTACTAAATAAAATTAAATATTTAAAACAATGATATTTCCAATGTAATATTTCAACATAAATGTGTCTTGGAAGCAAATGAAATAAATTTTTAGATCAAAATCTATAGCACACAAATATTATAAGATGTATTAAGTTTGATGGTACTAATCTGTTTTTTTTTTTATGATGAGAATTATAATATTCCTTAATGATAAAGTTTTATGTTCTTCAGTTATTGACCATTGAAGAGGAAATCAAAATATTCTGTTGTTTAGGATTCTTCTTGTGGTAGGAAGTTGACATATTTTATCCATGTTATTTCACTATCAATTGAAGTTTATTCAAAATTACATAGATGAAATATACATATACTTTAGGAATTTATTAGGAATATGAAATTACATTAATTTCACTTAAAGCAATAGCATTTCATCCAATGACAAGTAATATTTACCCATGATGCATTCTTCTTAATTTTTTCATCTTATTAAATATTTCATTTAATATACTGATGCTTTTGACTAAATTTTTCTTTTTAGACTACCAGTTTAGAGTGATCTTAGAAGTTTCTTTAATTAATCAACAAAAACTAAATATAATTTCATTCTGAAATTATGATTAATATTAATTAATAGTAATTTATTTACCCTTTTTATTGAATGATGTTAAAGTTATTTATAATAAAAACTTTATATCTATAAGAAAGATTGTTCATACTACTGATTCATCTTTTAGTATGTTTTGATTTTGAACACATCAAAATGATTAAGCATAGTAACTAGTACATTGGCAAAAGATAGGACTAATTTTAAATTATTTAGTTCATTTTTTATAGTGATATCAACTTCTTTGAGCATGGATTGAATAGATTATATGCTTTCCAAGATTTCACATTCTAATATTAATTATTATAATTAACAATTGGATTCTAAAAATGCAATTCCTTTGAGTTTAGTTACTAGGATGTGATATTGACCTAAGGCTGTTTCCATCTTTACATTTTGGTTAGTAAAAATAATTAGTTTAAACAATTATTTTATATAAATGAATAAAACAAGATAATCATCTTAATGTTTTAATTGTATTAGAACAAGAATTTATATATATATATATATATATATATATATATATATATATATATATATATATACATGATGAATTGATATATATATATATATATATATATATATATATATCAATTCATCATGTATATGTACGAGAAAAGTTTATGTATTATCAGAATCTGTATGTGAGAAATTTATATACACTCACAATACATTTAAAATGTATATTATTATTTATAAGTAGTTTTGGGTCACATAGCATTAAGCACAGAATATGTAAGGACAAGTATAATTATTATGACAAAAACATTAATCTTTTTCTAATTGGGTGTTGCTATTTAAAAATTATATTTTATCAAAAATAGCGGCATTGTGTGACTTATATGTTTGTAGAAAAGATTTTATTTTAAAACCAGCTCAGTATCTTCAATACTGTTTGATGAAACATTCATCAAATATATATAAACTTTCTAAATAGTAATTTATCTAATTATTAGTAATCAAAATAAAACTGAATAAATAATCTATCTATCTATCTATCTATCTATCTATCTATCTATCTATCTATCTATCTATCTATCTATCTATCTATCTATCTATCTATCTATCTATCTATCTATCTATCTATCTATCTATCTATCTATCTATCTATCTATCTATCTATCTATCTATCTATCTATCTATCTATCTATCTGTCTGTCTGTCTGTCTGTCTGTCTGCCTGTCTGCCTGCCTGCCTGCCTTCCTGCCTATCTATCTATCTATCTATCTATCTATCTATCTATCTATCTATCTATCTATCTATCTATCTATCTATCTATCTATCTATCTATCTATCTATCTATCTATCTATCTATCTATCTATCTATCTATCTATCTATCTATCTATCTATCTATCTATCTCCATCTATCTATCTATCTATCTATCTATCTATCTATCTATCTATCTATCTATCTATCTATCTATCTATCTATCTATCTATCTATCTATCTATCTATCTATCTATCTATCTATCTATCTATCTATCTATCTATCTATCTATCTATCTATCTATCTATCTATCTATCTATCTACAAAACTATATTGTACATCTTAATGCCAACATAAATAAACATATTGTATAACTGTTTTCAATAGTAGTTATTGTTAACTTGTTTTTAATCAAGAAATGTAGATTTGTTGTAAAATTCTTAGAGAATGATGAAATCATGAAACTAGATCATAAAATAAAATGAAAAAAAATATCGAAGAAAGTAAAATTTATACCGCTATTATTCATTATTTAATCAAAAATTAAATATGGTGACAAATAATAATAAACTACACTGAAAATATAATTTAATTAACTGATGATGATAAATTATTGTTTTATAATATAATCTGTAGGAGTTTACATAACAAGCATAAACAATATAATCATATGGTACAAACTTTATTTTAGTATATTACAAAAAAATAAAATTGTATCATATATGGTAATAAATCTATTAAAATGTTAGCTGAAAATATGAATTATTTGGGTTATTTTCATACAGTTACTTTGATATAATGTCTGTAGTAAATATTCTAATTATTTAAAGTTAACAATATTTTCATCACAAATGCACATACAACTTTAATTAAAAATATATATTATTGCTTGTAAGAATACAACTACAATACAATTAACTGGAAAGTGTATATTATAAAAAGTGTAAGTTAGTTAACTAATATTCATTTAATGTTCTTAAAGAGTTTTAAATATATTCATCCACATGAAAAATTCCAGTTCATGAAAGTATAAACAATAATGTCAGGACTTATATTTTTACTATAAATTTGGAAATAAACGTTGAAAATTCACAATAATACAAGGCAAAACCAATACATTTTAAAGTGCATCCCCTAATTAAAACATGATTTCTTACCTAATTTTAATTTCCTGTAAATATTTATTTTGCCAAAATATTTTTTTTTCAGAAACATAAACAAAATATACAAAAACAAAATTAAAGTTAAACACTTTTTTTATTAAAATTACTTCATTCCATAATACTTTTAAGTAGATTGTGCATGCAGAAAAAATTAATATAACAAATACAACGAGTGTTTAAAATGTAGCAATCCACAAAAAAAATGAAAACTTACTGTTTAGATAATTATATGTATATATAAGTTGCTTATATTAAATGTACACTAAATTCATTTTCATATATGTAAGTTAAGTGATTTGAATTTAGAATTTTTCAGTGTATGTTGATCATCCATTCTATATGAAACAAATGTTACACATGATCACAAACATATTAAAAAGAAGGATGATATACAATATACATATTTCATGCAAAATGATCACACATCAGTTGAGTTACAACAAAGTCTCCTACACATATACATAAGCAGTACTTCTTTCACATTAAGATAGCAACGCCCTAAACTTTAATGTACAGCCTTCAATATTTGCATCACTCCAACTATTCAACTATATATTTCATTGAAAAGCTGATGATGGAATGCCCAACGTCCTTATTGGATTTAATATTAGACATTATGTCAATCTTAGTTCTCATTTTGTCTTATTATTGTGTGTATATATATATATATATATATATATATATATATATATATATATATATATATATATATTATGACTAAGGGTTTTTGCACTTACTCCAATTCCTGACTTTAGCTTAACCAATTTGCATGTTTATCTCATTTCTTTAAAAAAAATAGTTAACTCACAAGTAAAATGGGTAACAAACAATAGTCTTGTTTAAAGGCTGTAATACAACTTGTGTGTAAAGTATTTAATATTACTTTTATATTTATTTTAAGTAACAGTTTTAAATTTCTTACAGTAATTGCAGTTATTAATTAAATAAGCATCTTATATTGTAGTATGTGCCAGCAAATAATATTTAATGACAGTTTAATAGTTAAGTTATGAAACGGAGGAGAATAGAGGGTAGACAATTAGTTTGAAGTTATTTTTGTTAATTTTTAAAAATGATAACATAAAAGTTAAAAATATTAGTTTATTAGAAGTTAGTGTTGAATTTACTAACGTCAGTTTAGCATTAAATGTCTTTAAGTATTTTATTAGATCATTGTTAAATTATAATTAGTCATAAACAAGACATTTATTTTATATAGCACAACGTTTTGTTTTGTTTTTTATATAAACTGTAATACCAATAAGCCAACAAGCTAATGCACATGTGATTTGTAGATGTCACTATATAAATGAATACTCCCACTTTTTCAAACACAAGATAAAGACTTGGGGAAAAGATAGAATTAATCCATGTATCTTTTCAACCCAAACGTGTATGAATGGGCAAATCTTAAGTGTTTGAAAATGAGAGCTTGAAGTTGTTAATTGATCACTTTAAATTATTTTTTTTACTATGTGAATGAACGATCTTGTGAAATTACTAGAATTTACAATAAGTCATTCTTATTAAATTAAACATATATGTTTGGGTCGAAAAGATAGATGGATTCATTCTATCTTTTTCCAAAGACTTTATCTTGTGTTTGAAAAAGTGGCAGTATTCATTTATATAATGACATCTACAAAGCGCATGTGCATTACCTTATTGGCTTATTGGTATATACCGTTTATAATTAGATATGTAAAGCAATTATTAATAAGTTAAGATAAAGTTGAACATTGTTCCCCTGAGTTCAGATTTGTGTGTGTGCACATGAAAGCTGGGAAATTGTGTTCTATAAATTCTAAAGTAATTTATTTTGAGTTATTTAAATTCTTGTTTAAAATTATAAATAAAATAATAATATTAATTAATAATACAATAAATAAATATTATTAATTTGGGTTTTGGTTAAAAAAAATATTTTAAAGTAATTCAATTATTAGAAAAAAATAATGTGATTTTTTATGTAATATTTTTTTTAATTCTGTAAGAAAACTTTATTCCAACTTAATTTGTTGGATCATATGTCATTTTTTTTAAAGATTTAGATCAAAATGACGTCAGAAAACAGGTTGAGTCATCTTATGATTGAGTTTAAAAAAATGAAAATATAACAGTAAAATTGATTGGGGATTAAGAAATTTACAGCTTTAATTAAGGGGTAATTAAAAAAAATACAGTAAATAAAGGTTTTTAAAAAGAGAGGCCTCTTCGTCATTCTTTGTCTGGTTGTTTTCTCTCACTAAACTCTTTGGCACCAAAATTTGTACAGTATAATTTTTATAACTTTATTTATTTTTCTATTGTAAAAGTATTTTAATTCAAATTTGGTTATCCTTTAAACTGCAATGCATTCAGAATAAAGTCAGATATGCCCATTTCTTGATACTATCTTACAGTCAGACTTTCTCAATTCTAAAATGTTCTGGAGAAGATTAATATTTGTTAACAGTCAATTGAATAAAATCTACTTTAGTATAAGCTTAAATAGCTTACAATTGTTATATTCATTGATGAAAATGTTAAAGATTATGTTGAACAATTTTTCAGTTTTAATATTTCTTAGTTTGCTCCTAAATAACAGAAGCTCCAAAAGTTTTAAGAAGAGGAAAATTAAAAAAAATGCACAGACTCTGTTTAATTGTATATCTCAAGTTTTAAAAAAAAAATGCATTATATTGATTTGCCTATTTAATTAATGACATTTAAATTAACACTGAAATTATGATAATAATAATTTTTAGAAATGCTTGAACAATTAACCGTTTATAATAAATTCTTCATATATGAAAAAACTATATATTTGAGGAATTATAGTAATGTTTTAAAAATATTTTACTATGCTAGAGTTTTCAATTACTGTTTTGGAAAAATATAATTTGCCATTTATAAAAAGTATAAAATATTAGTTCATTAACTTATGCCATGATTTTAACAGAAATATTGTATAGATAGTTCATAAGCTAAAATATTTTCTGCTAAAAGGAGTGCTAATGGAATGATGTTTTAAAAAGAGAATGGCTTAAATATTTCCTAGAAATATCTTAGTATTTCATAAAAACCATTTAAAAGAAAAAAACAGAATGTCTAAATAATTCTTAATGCTTATAATATTTCTTAAGGAAAATAAAAAAAATGAAGCAACACTTTAGATGAATTAATCTATGGAATTTCACAAGTTTTATATTATCATTTACAATGTTGTTATTCTCATAGTCATGACGAAGTATTACTCAAATGTTTGTGTTTGTTTTCTTTCTTATATCTTGGAATTGTTTCAATTCAAAACTATTACGTATAAGAACTGGCTTGTGTTTTGATTTGGAAATTCTTTTGTCATGCTTGAAGCTTCACAGAAAATATTTGCCCGTCAATAAATATTGTATATGCTCAACTGATAGCTGAATGCGAAGATATGCTCATAAACTAGGGTATTCTTTATTGGTAAAAAAAAAAAAGATAATGGGAAAATTTTATTTAATATTTTTTTTTCTCCTTTGAATGTTTTGATATATATTTTATGTAATATTATGTCATAATAATACAAGTACCAAATATTTAATTTATGAAATTTTCTTTTTATGAGTTTATAAATGTGTAAATAGTCTAGCATTAACAAGTGGTATTTATTTTATAGTTAATATGTGCTTTTAGAAGCTAGGATTTTATTATAAGTCAGTGGAGATTTAATCTCTCATAATGACTATTTTAAATATTTGGTATTGGAACTGCGTTATATGCCAAACAGCCAAAAATATTCATCAGAAGTAATTCTTTTCTATTTTGCATAAATAAAATAGTATATTTATCCATGAATATTTTATGCTTTGAGAATTATTATTCTCACATTTATTCACATTTTATTCATGTCCACTGGTTACTATAATTTTTAATATTTAGTATTCCATACTCATGTGTATTGCCACTTAGAGTGAAAATTTTAGGTGCTATTAATTGTCTTTATTAATGCTTCTAGTCATTTGATTTCCAAAGTGCATTTTGTCAGTTCAGACATCGTTTATTTTATTGTGTTTTAAAATTTTAAATATGGTTTTAGTTAGTCATTGTGATGTTTTTATCTTGGTATTGTTAGCTATAGTAATGATGACCTTATCATGTCTGGTCTTGCTCATTACATTTATTATTATGCTCAAAAGTTTGGATAGATTCCCCATCTGCATTGCATTCTGTTCCATGAGTTGGTAATGCCTATTTTCAATGATTGTTATCACATATTTTTGAATGTGTTTAAATCCCTGGAGAGGATCATATATTTTGTGCGGTGTCTGTCCATATTTTCCTGATGTGCCATGATAAAGTTCAGACATCCTCTTTTGCCTCAGATGTAAGTGTTTTGGAAGTCACCATACTTAGATTGTATTGATTTATTTATGCTGGTTGCTCTGTGGAGTCTATTTTCAGCCTATCACTTATGATATGTTTAAAGCTAGTTTTCCACCATAGTAGATGAGGTTGTTTGCATTTTAATGTGTAATACCAAGATAAGTTAGTTTGATTGACTTAGTTTCTTCAGGATGCACTCAATTATTTTAGTACTTAAAAGTGTTTTAATGTATGTTGTTTTTGTGTTGTTGTGATTCAATACTCATCCACAAACCAACCCACAATAGCTAGTAATTTTTAAACGTTTAATTTATAAACATATGGCTAATAAGCGCAATCCATACATGCTATGTAATTTGTGATCATCTAGAATTTGTCCAATGGATGTGGGAGTTATTTATTTTCAACATTTTGGCTAATTTATTATGTGGACATTGATTTTATAATATATGTGTGCAAATGACTTCTGATGAGTGGTCCATTCATTTACCAATTATTTATTTATCTGCTTAACTCATGCTTTCAATTATTTTACTAATTCAAATTTCTAAGTCATAAAAAAATAATTATTCGTGAGGTAAATTTGTATTTTAAATATGTCAGCTATTGTTTAAATGTAGTTAATTAATAATTTGAAGAATTAGTAAATCATTTATTAAGACGAGTCACTTAGTGTTATAAAGTGTTGGTTAAGATAGATAAATGTAGAGCAATTGGATGCTATTAAGATAACAACTAATTCTATCGGTACAGCATATAAATTGGTTAATGGTTAAATTTATTTGAGTGATGAATTATTCTATTAAAGGTGTAACAATTAGCCAGTGCTAATTCCCTATTCATTTTTTTTTATATTAAGTACAAATAGAATGTGAACCTATTAGCTAAAAGAAACCTTAGTGGTTGATTTGTTAAAATAAAAGATCTGTAAATACTGTCAACCAAATGACCCTTTTCTATCAGTGCTATCTTGGCAACAAGTTTTTCTAAGTTTATGTAACTTTGTTTAGATTAACAGAATTGTAAATAAACCTATTGTTTCTTTATTTAAATTATATTTTGTTTTTGTTTATTTATTTTTTTATATGGTATTGTCTTGGATTCTCAATATTGTTTATTAATCACAACATTAATTATTTCTTTTAATTAAAGTTATATGGTATATTTTATTTCCACATAAATCAAATCAAATCATGCATTTCATTCTGATTTCTGGATGAAATCTTTATAACATAAAATATCACATTTGCAGATACCAATAATAATTCTTATTCTAAGAGATATTTTAAACTATGTTATCTTCTAAGATAGGAGGTTGTTTTCTTTGAAATGAGGATTGTTAATACCCTTTTGACCGCACACTATTATTATTTGATTTTAATATCAAGGTCCAGTTTTTATTTAATAATTTGTGAAGGTTGTTTTGTGAGAAGGTGGAGGGATATAAAATGCACCCTTGTCTTTCTCCCATCACAAGTGATATCCTGGGTAAAGGGCTATGATTAGTCTAAATTATAAATATTTTAATTATGCTATTAAATATTTAAATAAATATTTTTTCTTTAAATTGCAATAAATAATTTTACCCTGTAGCAGGATGCAGTCACTTCCAAATAAAGGGTTTGCTACCTGTAATCATTCAGGATGTCATTCACTCATCTATTTATCTAATAAGAAATTTATGAAACAATATCATGTGTTAGTTTTGTCACAAGAGTTGCAGTAGGACCCCTGAGAACATTTACTCTAGCTGAATGTTTATTAATTTGTATAAAATTTTACACATCATAATATTAAGTAAAATTAGTGTAAAAAGTAGTTTTTATTTATTCTCTGTGCTAGAATAAAAGCTCCTGATAGTATTCATTCTCTTTTGAGAAATTTTTATTTTATCATAAACTTCTTATGCTCAGAGAATATGATTTGATGGAAAGTCAATTTTTATAAATATTAAGCCAAAATGGAAATTTTGCCTGATAATTTATCTAGAATTATTATTATGCCCTAGGTATTTGGCAGCATTGTTAATTTTTCCTCATTATTGTTATAAATCTCTGTGTACTAACATTTTTATAAATTTTATTGTAACCCTGCTGTATCTAGCTAAAGAATCTCTCATTTATTTCTCATATTTTATTTTATACTCTATTCTTTCTTTTATTTCCTCTCTTCTCTTTTCTAGTCTTTCTACTCTACTCTCTCTCTTCTTCTTCTATTTTTTATTTCTTCTTAACATTATCTCAAATGTGGATAGAAAAATATTTAATGGGACAATTGGATTATATTATTGGTTCAGATGGAGTATAATAATAGATGCTGAAGACAAAGTAGGGAAAGATGAGTTAAAATTCCAGGACAGGATATAAAATATCATCCTGAAGAACTGATTGCATAGTTGAGAGTGATTAATCTTTGTGATACCCATATAGTTTATTAAAAAGAGATGGGAGGATTTTCTGGAAAGACATGAGTGTAGTATATATCATAAGTACTTACTGTATAAGCCAGGGTAAAATTGGTGTAAGAACATTAGGAAAATGATTACCTACCAAAATATGACACCTCATAAATAAGAAAACCTCCATCCCTATATTATGATATAGTATTTTTGATAAAATCAGTTTCTTAACTATGAAATTCTTGGGTAAATAAGAATATAGTAGGAATCGAAAGTTGACTAACTATTTTAAGAATTTTATAATTTTTCTGCTTATGTTTTGACAGACTAGCTTAAAAAAAGTAAGACCATATACTAGCAAGAAATGCTTTATATATGAATAAAATTTAAATAAATTATTATATGAATAATGAGACTTTATGGCAAAGACAAACAGAAAATATAAGTGAGAGATAGACATTGAATGTATAAAATGAATTACATTATATGAACAGGAATATTTAATTTCATTATTAATTTTGAATACATTATAAATATTGTTTTCTTTTGTAACATTATCATAGCAACAATATTTTGTCAATAAGATTATAATGGAATATTTTTATCAAATTATGAATATGAAATATAATTTAAATATTATAATTTTATTAAAATATTTGGAGTTACAAAATATAAGGTGAATAGAGAAAGATGACTAAGAAGATAGCCAGATATATCATGAATTGTAAAACAGTATAATAATAGTATGGAAGAATACATGATAGTAAGAAGAATGAACTTATTATTTTAGAAAACTAGATAATGGATATGGGAGGAAGGTTAAAATGTATAGAATAATTGTTATGTCTATCTGTGATAAATGTGAATAATTTTATGGTTCTCATCTGATCCTTCGTGTCAGCCACAGGTGGTGCAATTTTTAACCAAAAACACATTAATATAACATTCCTGAGATAGTGATTTTCTATTAATATTGACTTTTTTTTTGTTTGTTTACAAAGTTTACTTTCTTTCATTTCTGAATTATTTTTCCCAAATAATATTTTTGATGATGGGATAATAGTTGTTGTTTTTTTTTATTGACAAGAGGGTCTTTTTTGGTGTGTGTTCAAATAGTAATTTGTGTTTTTTTTAAATAGTATTACTGTTTTTGTAAAATTGGATTGCCAAAGTTTAAGAGAGAATGGGTTTTTTTGATGGATCTTTAAATAATAATTGATAGGTTTACATTTAATTGCCGACAACAATTAGTGGGAGGAGTGTTTTTATGTATGATTAAATAATAATTTACATTACTTTTATAGGTTTACACTTGATTTCCAACAATAATTATTGGGAGAAGTGTTTTTTTTCATGTGTGTGTGTGTGTATGCTTAAATAAAAATTAAAGTTACTTTTATCAGTTTACATTTGATTGACAACCAATTTGACTTCCTTTTGTTTATAAATTATGGTTTTGGTTCTACAAATAAACATTTTTGACAATGGGACAATAATAGTTGTTGTTTATTTAATTTTTATTGACAAAAGGATGTTTTTTGGTGTAGGTTCAAATAGTAATTTGGGTTACATTTAAATAATAAGTTACAGTCTTACTTTGATTGGTTTACATTTGATTGTCGACACTAATTATTGGGAGGGGTGTTTTTTTGTGTGTACAATTGTAGACAACAGTTATTGGGAGAAGGGGTGTAACTGTTTAAAGAATAGTAGTTTACGTTACTTTTAGTGGTGGTGTACATTTGATTGCTGACAATAATTAGTGAGAGGGATGGGTGTTTTTGGGTGATGATTAAATATTAATTTACCTTCCTTTTATTTTACGTTTGATTGCTGACAACAATTATTGGGAGAAAGGGGTTGTTTTTTTGTGTATGTTTAAATAAAAATTGAAGTTACTTTTATCAGTTAACTTTTGATTGACAACCGATTTGACTTTCTTTTTTTTTTTTCATTTATAAATTATGGGTTTGGTTTCCCCAAAACCTAATATTTTTAACAATGGGACAATAATAGTTGTTGTTTGTTTCATTTTTATTGACAAGAGTGGGTCTTTTTTGGTATATGTTCAAATAGTAATTTGGGTTACATTTAAAAAATAATTGGTTTACCTTACTTTTAGTACTTTACATCTGATTGCCAGCAAGAATTAGTGGGAGGGGTGTTTTTGTGTACGATTAAAGAATAATTGTATGTTACTTTTATTTTTTTACATTTGATTGCCAACAACAATTATTGGGAGAAAGGGTTTTATGTTTTATTTTTTGTTTGTGTGTATAATTAAATCAAAATTTAAGTGACTTTTATCGGTTACCATTTGATTGACAACCAATTTGACATTTTTCGTTTATAAATTATTTGCATTTTCCCAAATAATATTCTGTTTGACAATGGGACAATAATAGTTGTTGTTTCTTTAATTTTGATTGACAAGAGTGGGTCTTTTTCTGTGTATGTTCAAATAGTAATTTGGGTTATGTTGACCTAATAATTTATGGTCTTACTTTGATTGGTTTACATTTGATTGCTGACAACAATTAGTGAGAGGGTTTTTTTCTATACGATTAAAGAATAATTGACATTCCTTTTATTTGACCATCTGATTGCTGCTGAAAACAATTATTGGGATAAGAAGGGTTTTTTGGGCTATGTTTAAATAAAAATTTTAGTTACTTCTTTTATTTTACATTTGATTGCCGACGACAACAATTATTGGGAGAAGAAGAGATATACGTTTAAATAAAAATTGAAGTTACTTCTTTTATTTTTTACATTTGACGAAGGCCATTTGGAATCCCTCAAACAAGCTTGCCTTTACGAAGTGAACATTTCCATCGGCCACAACGAGACTTACAAATGAAAGTCGAAAGATGTTTTTGGACCTCAAATCTGCATATATTTGCCATACAATCCAATCTTTTCTTTCAGCAGCAGGATGTTTTTTTTCTGCTGTAGAAATATTCCAGCACTGGCTTCCATGTCTGGCAATTCCCATCTTTTCAAGTTTTCTGTTGTTTGAATTAGCCATCTTCTTGGTCTTGGAAAAGTTCTTGCTAAAACGTGACTCAAAGCATGATCATTTAAAAATTTTATGCTACCCCACCCTAATCGAGAATTTAGGAGGCTTATAGCTTTATGAGGAACAATCACGACACTGTTTAAATTGTTAAAAGGTAACAGTACATTAATTTGTCTTAAAAAAAAGGTCCCAATGAAAATTTAAATACTTTTGACATGATCAAATTAACACACCCTCATATGATATTGTTACATAAAATACATAACACAGCATTATGATATAGTGCATGACACAAACAACTACAGCATTTTTCTCTGCTTTTAGCCTTGGAAAAAGCCACACTGTTAGCTGCAAAGCCGAGTTAACACTCTTTCTAGATTTTATCGTAGAAAGAAGACTTAACTCCGAGTTAACACTCTTCCTTTTAGCGTAGAAACAAGAATTAACTCAGAGTTAACAATCTTTCTAGGATTTATTTTAGACAGAATGCTTAAAGGTTTGGGTGCAGCTGCAGAAATGCCATATTTCTAGAAATTTAGCTAGAAATAGTGCCACCCGCACTGACATGAAGGATCAGATGAGAACCAATTTTATTGTAAGTTTAGAAACACTTACATGATTATTTTGTTAGTGAATTATTTAACATAAGGTATATAGCTGTTCTTTGAGCATTATTATTGTTGTAAATAAAATAATATTTTAATTTTAATTTTGTATTAGTAATTTCATTGCATTTGAGAGTCATTTCCACCACAAGGTCATATCAATAATGTGCATTATCCATATACAATTATACATAGCATATATTGATTACATGCTTTATCTGAAGAGGTATATTTAAGTATTTATAATTGAGACATTAACTACCAATTGCTTTTAAATTATAACTATATTAAAAGGAATCTGTGGTACTTCATATTTTTATTAGTATAAACAAATCTTGAAGATTTATTTGAAAAGTACTATTAAGTATTACAAAATGGAGTAGGTTTTAAGTGTTATATTCTGATTTTGTAATTTCATTTTGAAATGTATTTTATATTATAAATTTAGAAGTATTATATTATTTCCGAGTGCAAGTTACTGACCAAATATATTTTAAGGTTTGTAATTCTGAAGGATCAAATTACAACGGGTTAATGCTAAGTAGGTAATAAATGCATTTAATTGAGTTAGACTGTGTAGATAATAATTGTATAATAATGTTTTTGATTATAATAAAAAATGAATATTCTATAGTGATGGTTATTAGGATAATTATGAGAATAACTCTTAGGAAAGTAAATTAAATTATTTAAGTGAAAGTAATTTGTAGATAGTGAGTGTTTGTTCAAATAGGAGGTTAATCATGTTTGTAATAGTAAGTGAGATTTTATTTAAGTGGTTGGATCCCAGTAAAATCCTTCTTGCAATTCAATTATTTAATTAGCCATTTACTTATAATGCTTTATTTAGAATAAAATAATTATGATTCCCGAGATAGCCATAGGATAGCATTAATTCTTTTAATTTAATATATTTTTGTTTTAATGTTATTATTTTGAGATTCTTAAATTATAAAAAATTAGTTAAAGCATTATTTAAATGAAATATTATGTTAATCATTGTTTGTTGTGGGGATTTTTCTAATAATTATAATACGATAGTAGCAAGAGAATTTTCACAATAGCAATGCCATTGTGAATAGTACTTTATGTACTACCCAATGTTAAAACCTCTATGTTGTAATCATCTCTAACTTCAAAAACAACTTTTTTAACATCAAATGATGAATTCATGAGAGTGATATCTCAGATACAAAAAATGTATCGTCAAAGTTTCTTTTACTCTTTTTTCAATTTACCTTTTCATAAATCATAACATTTGCACTGCCAAATAATATTTTATGACTGGTATTAAATTCATGAATATACAATGATGAGTTAAGATGTCTATTTTAAACTCAATTTTTATGAACTTTAATTCTTTAATTAAGTCCTATATACATTTTGTGACAACTGCAAAGGATCTTGTAAACTACCCAAGAAATAGATTGGAATTCAATTGACACTTTTAAACTATTTGTGATAAATTTAAATTTGGACCTTTCTTCTAGATCACTTTCATATCACCCAATAAAAAAACTGATAAATAAATTTGCTAATTGATTTATATGGCAAAAAAATAAATTCTTTCTTTTCATTAACATCACATGTCAGATGGATGGATGAAATAAAAAAGTGTGAAGGTGTGATGTGGAGAAGAGAAGCTAAAGATAGAAAAAGATGGATTGACCTTGGAGAGACCTTTACCCTGCAGTGGATTGATAATGGTTGATGATGATGATGATAATTAACTATAATATTCCTGATAAATTTGTGATTAATCCTAACTCAATATAGTCGGAAGCAAATCGACTCCTCTGCATATAACTATTAGTTTCAAAATTATTAAGCTTCTATTCCAATAAAAGAAAAATCAATAAAGAAATTCTTTTTATGAGTAAAAAGTTTTACAATTGTCTGGGCTTATCATGTATTTTATATCCTTTGCTTTACTGAGATCACTACAAAATTAAACTTCATCAACTTTATAAACAGGTAAATCTAAAAAAATTAACACAACAAAGTCAAATGTATGCCTCTTAATAGTAAATTTAATATTGGATTCAAAAGTATTCAATTTATTTTAAAAAATACATCAATTTATCTTCCTGTATAACAAACAAACAATTATCAATATAACTAACAAATAATTTTAAAGAAACAGAAAAAAATACTAACAACACTATTCTCTAAAGAATCATTATAGACAGAACAAATTAAAGAAGAAATAATACAACCAATAACCCAACCGTCTTTAATATTATAAAATATATCATTACACACACAATACACATAATCTTTTAATAGTAATAAAAATCATAAATAGCCTTAATCTGCAGAATCAATGATTTTTATCCAACAACTGATAGATACATGTATTCATTATCTAATCTCGCAAACGCAATATTTTTCTAAAACAAATCCATTAATTTTTTGATATGCTTCAAAAGAAAAAAAATACAAAAAAATTGACTTAAATTGATATAATTTTTAAAAAATATAAGAAAGTTTGAAATATTATCAGCCATCTCCCTGTAAATTCAAAAATACACATTAAAGGAAAATTATCTCCATGAGATTTCAAATTAAAATAAATCTTTCGAGTCAAATAACCACTAGAATAAAAAATGAAATAAGTAGATCTATTTTTTTTTCACCTTTTCCCATAACTTCTAGAATTTTAATTAATTTAGATTTTATTTATCTATCAGGATCAGAATTTTAAATATAATTCTTCTCATCATGCATTACTAAAGAAATATTATTTTTAAAATCACTATTATTTAACAATGCAAAACAGCCATCTTTGACTTTTATTAATAGAGGACATCAATGACCTTTAATTTTTTTAAGAAAATCAATTTTTTCCCTCTCATGTAACTGCTTATTCAAAATTACCTGTGGAGATTTTTATTGTTATTATTATCTGTAATATTTCTATAACAAAGGGTTGTGGTAAACATTTACTAAAATTTTGGTTATTGGCTAGTATTGTAATGTTATATATATATATATATATATATATATATATATATATATATATATAATATTACATACTCTCATATATATATATATTATATATATATGAAATAACTAAATAAAAAGCAAAGATTTACCTTTAATTTCTTGTTCAGGTATGTTTATTGGTAAGCTTTCTGAAATTAATTGAAATCAACATTAGTATTTAAATAAAAGCTCTATATATAATAATATTTATGTCATATGTAGATAATTTATAAACAAACATATCAGACAGTAATTTATAAAACAAATAATTTAGTAAAAGTATGCAATTTTATAAACATGCTGAGAAAAAATAATGGTGACAAACTGATTTAATCATAAAGAATTTATATTAATAGCAAGTTTATAGTATTTTTCTTAAAAATCTACACCTGTGCATTCAAAGTGTACTTTTAATAGCAATGTTTTATCAATTTGGCTACATGGAAAAATTTAAATAAGTTGCTATATTTCAAATAATTGGCTAAGACATAATTTATTTTGATCAACATAGATTTTACTATAACTCCAAAAAATCTTCCAAACTATACCAGGAATACATTTACCATTAATTGATAGTTTTCTACTACTTAATTTAAATGAATTTAATTTTACTCAAGCAATTTTTATACAAACTAATAAACTATTCCTACAAATCAATCTATAATTTGATGGCTTAAATGGTAAAGAAATAAACCCTTTATTCTTACTAACATTTAAACATTTATTATTATGATACCTATAGATTCTTTTATTAAGTATAATATTTCAATTCATTATTATGAGTCACTTTAATATAATCAAATGCAATACATTACTTTCAAAATTATTAAGACTTTTATTGCTATAACATAATTTTAATAAATAAATGTTTTTATGAATAAAATATTGATAAATGTCAGAACTTATGTGATAAACTTTTATGTTTAATAAAATCACTGCATTATTGTCTTTGTCAGCAGATCAATCTAAAAATTTTAATTTAACAAAATCACCCCCCCCCCGTTTCCAACGGTAAAATTAGTATTTGAATTTCAATTTATTTTTATGCATAACCCCAAACAATTATCAACATATCTAATTAAATCACTTTAAGAAATCAAACAAAATGTTAATAACAATAACTAAAAAAATGAATATAGGCAAAAACATTAAAAGATAAATATTATTATTAACTCATCTCTCTTTATTCTTATAAAACTTATTATTACATATAAAACACATTAAAACATGTCTTAAGAAATGCAAATTGCAAATAACTTTAAATTTATCAGCAGAATATTTTTTATATGTATTTTTTAAAAAAAGAGAAAGAAATACTCTATTATTTTTAGCATATGAATGGATTGCTACCTATTTTCAATATTTAAAGTGCTAAACACACAATCATTCTCAAAAACAAAACCATTTACTTTATTAAATGCTCAAAAAAAGAGCGATACAAAATTGACAAAAATTTAAAGGAAATTTTGAAATTTATTACTATCTATCCTATAAAATTAAAAATACACTTTAAAGAAAAATTTTGTATAAAAATCTTATGATTAAAAATGCCTTTAAAATGAAGAAAATCAGTAGGATAACAAATTAAATAAGTAACTCTATCATCCTGTTTCATTTTATATTATTTTCATAACATCAATCAACAAACATACTTTTTTTACGAGGATCATAATTTAAAACTTAATAATTTCAATTCTTCAAGTCTGAAGAATGTTTGTCTTTAAAATAACTATAATTTAAAAATATGAAAATAAAGGCTTAATGATTTTCAAAACAAGAATTATATTTAAAGAAGCCAATTTTTTTCTGATTATATTGCATTAGGCTATAATGAATTTTATATATATATATATATATATATATATATATATATATATATATATATATATATATCCAAAATCCTCTTTCAAAATTCATGAATTGAATATAAGTTATATTATGCTATTTAATATTCCAAACAATGTCTTCTATGAAAAAAATTGATGTAGAAAAAGAGTCAAATAAATTTTGATATTAAATATGTATGAATCTAAGGCCATATATATATATATATAATGAATCTATTTTTTGATATATATATATATAATGAAACATTTTTTGACATTAAAAGTGAGTAGTTTGAGTAGATTAATAAAAAGTTTGAATTTTTTGTTTGTTATTGATATTGGCATTGTCTAAGAAGTCATTGATTTTTAATGATATATATATATATATATATAAGATTGTTTATTAATTAAAAATATATATATATATATAAAAGATTGTTTATTAATTAAAAACTGTTATAATAACAACAAAAAGAATAAATATAATGGCAATTACCTATTATATAATGTTTTTCAATCTGCAAAAGTATTTCAGTTAATTCATTAAGCCTACTCAACTGCATTAAATTTAAAGTGATTCCACATGAAAATTCATCGGAATTGAACATTTTGGAATTATAACAGAAGTTGAAAAATTATAATATGATGTGTTTGAAAGAAGATAAAGGGCTATGAATGTGTTTAATGAAGAAATGTCAGTTTTTTCAGAAAGTTAATGAATAAACGAATACATTTAATTTCTTTTGGATTAAAGAATATAGTATAGATAAACAGAGAATAAAATGTATTAAGAATAGTTTAAAAAGAGCTAAAAATAAAGCCTTAAGTAATAATGTAGTGCTGCATGCCTTTCTATTTTTGCAAATCTAATGTTGCATAAAGAAAATAATACTTTGTGAATTAAGATTGATTTTGGTGGTTCATTTATGTATCAGACTTCTAAATATATTGATAAACTGCTACAATATATTTAGGATTTAGAGAAAATACTATTGCTCCATATTTTGAGTTTTTAAATAGATTTAAAAATATAATGATTAATGAGAATGATGTTATGGTTTCATTAGATATAACAGAAATGTATGGTTCTATTGATAGAGTGTACTTCATAAAAATAATTGAACATGCATTATAAAATAAAGGCATTTGTAAATATGCAATAAAATTTATTATTGATTCTTTAAATTTTTTGATGATAACATTGTTTCTTTTTTGAAGGTGGATATAATAAAATGTCTAAAACTTAATCTATTTGTTTGCCTGTTGTTTCACAAGATTGCAATCTTCATTTATTGACATATAAGAGTAGTATTTTAGATATGTGTGCTTTTAAAGATATTAAAATTTACGAAAGATATGTGGATTATGTTTTGTTTGCAGACATATCAATACTATAAATTTTCTTATAGAGAAGTTAAATAATTTGAATGGCTTAAAGTCAACTTATGTAAAAAGCAGGACAAAATACTATTTGGATTTAAATATTACAAGTGATAATAGTATGGTAAGTTATAAATTAATGATTTTAAACCATAGCAAAAATGGGATATATAAGTTGTAATCCAAAAGTACCAATTATGCATAAGATGACAAGTTTTAGATGTTTTTTTGTTTCATAATAAAATTTGTATCATTAACAGTGTGATAAATTGAATAAATATTGAGATATTTGCCAAGGAATAACTTGAAGTTGGTTATAAACTGAAAAAAATAATAATACTTTATGCCAATATAAAATAGTTACAATGATTTAATAGAATTGAAGTCAGATAATAAAAACTAGATATCTATTCCATATATTTTAAATAATCAACTGAATTTTTTTTAAGAATATATATAAGGATGTGGGAAATGCTTCATTTTGAGTTACATATAACATTAATAATTTATGACAGTGAATAATTCTAAAAATATCATACCTGTCAAGCAGAAAATTAATGTTGTGTATCAATTTTTTTGTGAATATATGTTATCATATGTAGATAAATGGAGGAGCAGTATTGAAAAAAGATAAATAAATCATGAATTGTTATACAAGTGTGTGTGTAAAGAAAAAATAATTTAATGACTGCTTCACTTTTTGGAGTTCATGATCAAACATTTAAATATAAATTCAATTTTATAATTAAAATTTTAAGATTCTTCATGAAGAGAAAAATCATGATAAAAAAATTAAAAAAAAAATTAATAAATAGAAATAAAATGAATATAATTAATAGGCAAGCTATTAATGTTAAAATTTGGGATTCATGGAATGTGAGTTGATGACATTTGCTTCCATTATGATTTTTAAATTTAATGGTAGACTCTTACCCCTTTCCCTTTGATGACAGTAACCAATGTTTATCATAGTATAATGTTTGTGCACCAATTTGGATAGTAAATCTAAAAATTTATATCTATAAAAATATTTCATTCAAAAACAATAAACACTTTATGCATGCACACACTTTTGTATCCTTATGAATTTAAACATAATGTAGAAAGTAAAACAATTAATTAGAAAGGTTAGTCAGATTCTAGAGAAGTAAAAGCCTTTGCAGAAATAAGCTTTACATTACTTATCTTTCCCTCTAAGCAATTGAGGTCACTAATCATCATTTTAACAAGTCTAATTCACCCAATGCTACATTTATCACTTTCAATACTCAGGTCTCACAGCTATACATGTGGAAAATATAATTATGTTACTGTGTGTGGGTGTTGATCCTCATTATGAATAAAATATTATTAAATAAATAAAAACCTTTTATTATATAAACATATTATGTAATTTTGAATTGACCCTCACTAAAACATTTCACAAAACAAAATTCATCAATAAGTAGATACATATTAAAATTTTGGTATACATAAAATCATCCATCAAGCAATCACTATTATTACTGAACTTCTTTTGCCTGATTCTGGTTTTAAGATTCAAAGATAAAAAAGACAAAGAATTTATTATTAAAAGTTTTGCTAATAGTCATTGATATAATCAAAAAATATATAATTAAAAATCATGTTACCTGTTCTTCTTTTACTTTCTTAATGCACACATTTTCCAATGTTTCAAATTCAACTTGTTGAATGTTTATAAATTTGGCAGCAACATTCTGTAACATACATATATTACCAATTTCAGTGGTTTACTGAAACACTTCTATTCTTTTCTTGTCTTGTGCTTGCAACTCTTACTGCAATGATGATGGTGAAATTACTTGCTTCCATAGGAACTATTTGGCACTGTAATTGTTTCTTCATTTCTTTTCAGCATAATTATATTAATAGACTCAGGATATTTGCTGTTTTCATATATTTTACCCATTTGTTGAGGTTTAAACTCAGTCAATAGCATAAATGATGTAGTATGGTTTAACATTTTTCAATACTTTAGTTATTTTAATTTTAGATTTCAAATACTGGGAGAAATCAGTTTCTTCTCTCTTATTTTTCACAATAGGTCACAAGATGTGTAATACTTTTGGCTCAGACAATTCAGATCTGCATTGGTTATTAGATGGCTGGATTGCCACAGACAAAACATATATGTACTTAGCCTGCCATTAGGCTATATGAAAATTTCCAAACAAATATATATATATATATATATATATATATATATATATATATATATATATATATATATATATATATATATATATATATATATATATATATATATATATAATGTCAGCAATTCCATCTGATTTCTTTCTCACAATTTAACTTGTTCTCTCAACAATTTAAGCATTTCTTCTTTATTTTTCTAAGTGATTACCAGCCTTTTACACCATTTAGTCTTTTACAGAGCACACAGATAGAAACACCTGATTTTTATTTGTTAAACCATCTAATTAAAACTGATAATATGTTTTAAATTTACTGTTGGTAAGAAACCCAGACTAATATGATTTCTTGATAATTAACTTATTAATTGGTCCAAAATCCATTACCTTAATGAAAGCAATTCCAAACTTTTTTCTCAAGCCTAGTCTCATAAAATGTATGTTTTTTTCAAATAGCTCTGAAGAAAGAATGTCACCCAGACTCATCAACTGAAATTGTAATTTTGTGAGTTTAATTAACACATTACAAACAATATAGTCTTTGAAATCACAGAATGATTTTAACATAATTTTTTATTTCATATATATATATATGAGTTTATTTATGTAAAATATAAGCACACACTCATCTTTTCAGAAAAACCTGCCTAAGAAAAATAATCTGAATGATTTTTGCAAACTATAACTTAATATTCAAAACTAAAATATTAAAACTATTAGACTTAAATTATTGTTATAAAAAATAGCAGAATTTAGAAAGTATAGATTAATTTAAAAAAAAAAAATAGTCAAAGAAAGAAAATGCTTATCTGAATAGTTTAGGTCCACAGACAACTGTTTTTATGTGTTCTAATCCTAACTTTTAAAGACAACTATTAAAAAATTCAAGGTATATCCTATTCTTTTGGTTTTTTATCAATACAACACAAACAAATAACATATTTCTGCTACTGTCTTTCTGTCCTAGGCTTTTGGAAACTTGATCATATAGAGTTTAAATTTGGGTACCCTACAGTTTCCTTTTCTATACAAGAAAATGAGATGATTTTTTTTGTATTTCACTTTATGCACTTTATGGCAATTTAACTACAGGTTAAATTGGATTGGGCACAATATATATGTAATAATATTATTATTTGATGTCTGTATTCTTTTCAAACCAATATATTTAATTATATAATTGAATATTTATAAATACAGCAATTAGATAATTAAAAATTTTATTCACATAGGAGCACTTCTGATTGTCAACTAACACTTAGAAAGACTAACCTTTCCACAATTCTGTGATCTTAATGTTTGCTGTCTGCTTATTATTTAAGTCATGTTTGTATTTGTATATTAGCATAGCTTCCTTTATTTTTCTTTTATTATTTTTTTCAATTTGCAAAATTTATAATTATTAAAATTGAAGCCAAAACCATAAATACATGACTTATTATGGTCATAAAAAACACATACTGAAATATTATCAACTTTACAATTTTGTTTTGATTTCTGAACCTGTTTTAATAACCACAAATGTTCTTTAGTTCTTTTTTCCAATGACATCTAGATTCACCTATATATCCACTGCCACACCTACATATCCATTTATAAATGACCTAATTTTTATTTATAAATGAGGTTTTATCTTTAGAGTTATTTATTAATTTGTTTAATGTAGGAGATGGGTAAAATGCAGTATCACACATACCTTTATAAATATTCCTTATAAAACTTACTTGATCATTTGAAATATATGCTATTGATATCAATATTTTTTTATTGGCAGGAGTATCAATATTATTATTAAAATTTTTATTCTTATATTTTGTATTAAAATCTCTAATAACGTTATATATATGACTATAATTGTAGCCAACATTTAACAATTCATTTGTAGATATTTCAATATTTTTGCCTTTATCCGATGAACATTTGCAAAGAATATTATTTCTAAATAAGAAGGACTTCAAAGCTGCCATTTTCTGTGACATTGCCACTCTTGATTTATATTTAATATAACCTTTTTTTACTATGGGTTTAATGATCATACAGTATTCCTGCATACATTGAATTCTAGTTATTTTAAGATCAAGAAACTGAATGAATATTAAATTTTCATCTGTTTTTATTCATTTTACACCTTTTAAAGAATTTACTTATTTAAACAGCTCATTAATTGTATTTTGTTTGAATTATATGCACATTTTCCTGAGAGATAATATTAATAATGCTTAGTTAACTATACACGTTATTGACTTTATGTCCATTAAAAATAAAAATAAAAAAACTTCATTTACATTTTAAATACATTCCTGCAAAGATAATGCAATGAGGGATTGAACAATGTTCTTTGCTAAATGTAATGAATTTGGATAATAGTATGTATACTGAACACTACCGTTTGCTGCTGCTACTTTTCACCCAATGCACATCAATATAACGATTCACAGGCCATCGGTTTCTTTACAGAATACCGTATTAAAAATTTTTTTTTTCACTTTGTATACATAAAACTCTTATGGGTATTTTTTTCATTTTTAATAAACAAACACTTTGTTTTTATATCGTGTACGAGGGGCTGCTTTTAAATTGTTGACTTTTTCTTTTGATTTTGAGCTTCTTTTTGAAAGCCTTAAACAATTCAGTTTTAATAAACCAATAGTTAGTTTTTAGAGGTTGTAGGGGATTGGTTTGTTTTTTAATTCTCATTTACTAGAATCTTTTGCCAATGTACTGGAAACTTCATATTAATTTTAAATGTGTTCGAATATAGAATACATATAGAGAGATAGACTAACAAAATATACGAATTATTGTAGGGGGTTGGTTTGCTTTTAAATTTATCAACATTTTTTCCTTATTGACTTCTTATTGTTTTTGAGCATTTTTTTGGAAAGCCTTATTAATCAGTTCTCTTTTAATAAACCAACATTGGTTTTTAGAGAGTGGAGGGAGGTTGGTTTGAGTTTTAATTATCATCTTTTATTTTCTTATTATGAGATTTTTTTTAATATTTATACTGCCGAAACCTTGATATGATAGTGAAAAGTTTTATTTATTGTTTGCCTTTTTCAAATACCCTTAAACAGTTCATTTAAAAAAAATATTTTTAGGGGGGGCTGGGAGTTATGGTTTCTTTGACTGCAATAGGAGATGAGCCTCAAAGCTGTAAGTAATAAGATTTTGGAGCTATCCAACCAACTTCTCTTACTCTGACCCCATGTACACTTGCAAGACTGGCAATAGAATTCACCAGATCTTGTAGCTAACTAAAACCATGCTCCTCCTGCAAACGCATAACTTCGCATAAGGCAGGATGTTCTTTTGCTGGAAATCATAACAGCATCAACTTCTGTGGCTGGCAATGCACTCTCATAACAGTGATGCGATGATTACTTATACCTATGTAAGAAGCTTTACAATTTTCACATGAGATTTAATAAACACCATAAGATTCAAGAAGGATTATATTGCTGATCTTTTGATGAGTTGAAAATGCTATATTTATATTATAGCATTTTAATGTATGTCCAAAACTGTCTGTATTTTATTTTACATGTGGAATACAAATCCTAATAGCTGATTTATTATCTTTTTGTTTCCTATTTTGTCCATTTTGGGCTTGAAATAAGGCTTTTTAATAAATGTATATTTATAACTATTTTCTAATAAAACACTATTCATATGATTTATTTCTTCTTTCAGATGTGACTTATCTGAAAGGTTAATTGGTCTATCGGCTGATTTGGCTAGAGCCGAGATTTGCAATATTTTAAAAAAAGCTAAGTTTCCTAAAAATAATATTTCAAAGAAAGAAAGACAAGCATTAAATAATATAAAATCGGACAAATTAATTGGTGTACTTCCAGGAGATAAAGGTAATGCTACTGTTGTTATGGATTGTGACATTTATCATAATAAAATTTTATATTTGCTTAATGATAAAACTTACAAACCATCGAAAAGAGATCATACTACGATTTGGAAAAACCAAAAAACAAAATGCATTATTAATAAATCGCCTATTGAAACAGAGATAAAAAATAAAAGAAATCCATCATGAAAAATTATGTGTCTGTCCAAAATTTTATGGAATTTCAAAAATTCACAAACTAGATATCACCCTTTGTTAAATAGTTTGCAATAGAATCTTCAACTCATATTTTAACTAGATATTTATCGGATTTCATTAAAGCTGCAATCCCATCTATTAAATCGTATATTAAAAACTCTTTTCATTTTATTTTTGTTTTAAAAAGTTTAAAAAATTAATGCTAATGACATTCTGGTCAGTTTTGATGTTGTTTCTTTGCTTACAAACATTCCAATTGATGAAGCTTTAAATGTAATTTCAGAACGTTACAACTTACCAAACCATATTATTGCTTTGATTAAACATTGTCTCTAGAACATATATTTTGTATACAATGGTCAGAGTTACAGACAGTTTTTGGTACTCCTATGGGCTCACCCATCTCACGAGTAATAGCTGATTTATTCATGGAAAGTATAGAAACTCATGCTTTAGAATCATCAACTTTAAAAACTCTCATTTGGCTCAGATACATAGGTTACACTTTTGTCATATGGCAACAAGAAAAAGATAAGTTAGATGATTTTAGATACATTTAAATAATATGCATCCTCATATTAAATTTACAGTGGAAACAGAATCTGATGGAAAACTCCCATTTTTTGATGTTCTAGTCACCAGAACACCAAATAATTTGTCTTTTTTGATTTACAGAAATAATACACACTTGAATAGATATTTACATTTACATTCTCATCATCACCCAAATCAGATAGTTTCCATGACCAAAACTCTTTTAAATAGAGCAATTAACCTTTCAGATAAGTCACATCTGGTAGAAAAATAAATCATATTAATATTGTTTTATTAGCAATTATAAATTTATTAAAAAGCCTTATTTCAAGCCCAAAATGGACAAAATAAAAAACAAAAAGATGATAAATCAGGTATTAGGATTTGTGTTCCATATATAAAAAGAACTACAGACAGTATTGGATTAATATTAAAATGTTATAATATAAATACCACATTTTCTACTCATCAATAGATCAGCAATATAATGATTCAATCTTTCTTGAATTTCATGCATTTATCAAATCTCATATGAAAATTGTAAAGCTTCTTACATAAGTATGAGTAATTGTCACATCAGTGTTAGGAGAGATGTGCATGCTAATGAAGTTAAACTACACTCATCAACATCAGCATTCTCAATTCGTACTACATTCATGTCATAAAATTGTTTTTTTCTAATACCAGGATCTTATCTAGATGTGATAATCTCTACCAGTGTAAAATTAGAGAAGCCATTGAGATACTTAAAAGACCATATTGTATAAATAAGTGAGATGATACATGCAAACTTCCTCCTATTTGGAAATTTTTTTTTTAAAAATATTCTTAGTTTAACTTTTTGCTATTGGTGGAACTTTAATGTTTTTTTTTTTTTGCAAATCAGTGATAAACGTATTTCTACCTTTTATCACCCAGTAGATGACTTGTGTGATCAAGTCCAAATGTCGGTATATCAATATTTAAATTTTTTTAACATGGATAAACCTGTGAAATATGTCATATATATATATATATATATATATATATATTCGTTTTTATTTCATGGATGTAGCGTATCTTTTAATTATTATATATAATTTTCAAAGGATTAACTCTTTTCATAAAAACATATATTTTTTAAGCATTTGTTAACTTCAAGTTCTAATGAAAATGTACAATAAACATAAACTAATTAAATACAATGTGGTAATTAATGAGGGCTAATACCTTTAAATTGTTAAATATTCAAACCATTTTAAAATGTACTTTCTCTTGTGTTAAAAATATATTTAAAACTTATTTTATCATATGAAATTATACCATAAGGTAAATTGTAAATAATTATTAAATTAAATAGTGGTACTCCTTCTATATCTATTATATTTCTAATTTACTTTTTATGTGTTAAATATATTTAAACTGATATTCTGAAAGTTTATCAATTTCATAATAAAAGTTTATCAAATTCAGCATTATTTCTCTTGATATATATGTGCAATTTAAAATTTTACTTCAGTACTTCATAAATATATATTTAAACTCAGATCATAAAACGTTATCAAACTTATTACTATATGTGGTACAAACTCAATATAATTAATTTAAAATACATTTATAAAATTAAATTTTATATTGTATTAGTCAAACCTATAATTTTCATTAAAATTTTTTTTCAACTCAGTCATTTAATCAGTACTGACTCTTTTGCATTTATGACATCTTGTAAAAATAATTACAATATAGATATTCTACATATTTTCATACTGCAAATTACAAATTTTTTAAAAGCCATTAAATACCATAAAAACAAAAAAAAAATTCTATACAGAAAAAATAAAGAAAACTATAGAATATTTGTCAAGATTGTTGCAATTTGCTTTGTGTTATATAAGTACAACAAATAAATAAACAAACTTCAACATAATAATAATAATAATAATAATAATAATAATAATAATAATAATAATAATAATAATAATAATAATAATAATAATAATAATAATAATAATAATAATAATAATAATAATAATAATAATATAGATTTATAAGTAAATAATTAAAATGTCTAGCTCCAAATGTTTTGATTGCTTCTGTTTAATTTTTATATACATTAGAACTTTAATGTATTTATATATTAGTTAACAGAGAGCAGTGCTGAATTTCTTAACCATTTGGGGTGATTTAATATTTGTATATTTATTTTAGTATAGCATTATTCACTGAGATTATATATATATATATATATATAAGTGCTTGCCCGAATTTAAATATATATATATATATATATATATTGTAACCTAGTGTTATTGACACTTGGTTTATTTAGCATTATTTCCCCAGGAAAACAATGCTATCCTTTTCTAGGAAATAAAAAAGTGAAATAATAATAATATTAAGTGATTAATAAAGTATGCTATTTACTCACTTTAACGTGTTTTAAGCAAATAAAAAAAAAAAATTTGGTAATCCAATGTCATTTTGAAGAAGAGCATGAATAATTTAATTAAAATATTAACAATAAGAGCAATTTAATATAGTATAAAAGCACATATCATAAACAGTAATTGATTTTGGATGGGTGGAGGGGGAGAGTAGATGAGTATCTTATCATAAAGCACAATCACTTCTGGTAGTTTTGAAATTATTTAGATAATAATGTAGACAGAATTATACATCACTAATAAGCATTGTTAGTTAAAAATATTTATTATTTTTCATTATTTGTCAAATTGCTTTGTAATTTATTTAAATCCTACGGAAAATATATAACTGTAATAAGTTTTTTTTTTTTTTCTTTTGTTTATGTTATAATTAAATGATTATTTTTCTGTAAGAGGTCGCTAAAAGAAGACCGCCAAATTTTGAAGAAAGTTTAGTCTGACATTAGTTTTACAAGGAGGAAGCAGTACTGAAATTCGGTAACAAATTTTTTATTATTTTTTATTGCAGAAATAAATATAAGTCAAGTAAATTTTTAGTAATATCATGTGTGGCTAATCCTATTTGATAAGATATTCTGTTTTCTATTGCCATCTACCTATTTTAAAGCTTTTTATACTCAAAAATATACTATCTTCTTCTAAAGTTCAAAATGACCGTATTGACTACAGCAATCACGGAAAGTGTCATTATATTTAAATTAAGCAATATAAGTAATTTCCAGGAAATAAACAATTATTTGTTAACTTTACCTTATTTAATAATCTTTTCATGGTATAAAAGAAAAATTATAATTAAAAGAAATATTATAAAAGCCAAAGGAAGTTAACGAGAAACATTTCACGCTCTTTCTAAAAGAAATTGTCTGCGTTTGAAAATAATGTAAGTTCCCCACGTTAAAATATGTTTTATTCACTGAAAATTATCTAAAAATAATATTAATGATCAAGGATATTTACTTATGCACCTGTATATTTTTTAAAAAGAAAATATAAATTTTCTCAAGGCAAATATCAGAAAATTTGTATGTGTGCATTTTACGGAGAATTCCTTATTAAAGACAAATTACAATTCCTAGAGTAGGAATAAAAACTACAAACATTAGTGACTTAATTATAACCATAATATAATATGTTATATTATACATCAATTTGAGTCGTTAAAACTTTATATCCACGTAAGTCAGCTGCAGTCGTTATAATAATAGTATTTTAGAAAATTCACGCATTAGTTTTATTCCTAAGCCAGCTAGCTAAAAATGATATGTATCGCCAATAGTAAAAAGAAAATAATTGTATATGTGATCGTCTATCGTCAAATATTCGTCATGTTAAAATATGTATTGTTTTCTTGGATCCCAAAATTATATCAGTTAATTCAAGGAAGAGTTAACATCCAACGCTGCTATGTTTTCTTTGCCTAATTTATTAATTGCACCATAATGGAGGCAACTTTTATATAAATGAAATAATAAAATGTGTTTCTTGTTTTAAAATTGCTTCGTGAACTACGAATGGATCAAGTTCTTCATCTAGATAAATTGCCCAACGGAAAAACATTTTTATAGTGAGATAATAAGCACTTGTTAAGTAATGATTTTTTTTACTAATTTGTAAAATTATGTGTATTTTTTTTTATATCAACAGGTTAAAAGGCTGTATAATCAAGTAGTATTTAAATGACCTTGTAATCATAAAGGTATGTTTTCCTGTAATTATTCTAGGTTAAATTTATATTTGACATGGAAAATTTTTTTTTTATAAAATGTGTTTACTTATGATATGCAATTATGGGTATAAATTTATATGTTAGATGCGTAAAAGAAGAAAAATTCAGATACTTAATAGGTAAAATATCTAGTTAAAATTATCAGAAGTAATTAAAGAGAAGTGCTATACAGGATATTACTTATTTAAAGTTTGAAACAAATTTATACTATGTTAATTGCGGAACTTATTCCCAATTATTCTTTATTAACGCATTCACTTAATTTAGTTCAAGATACTATACTACCAATTACTTGTTGAATGTTTCTTTGGCAAAGGTAAAAAATTATTATGGTTAATTCTGTGTTATCCATTGATTTCAGACGTTGATCTAAGTATACCCCGGAACATAAATTTAGTGTAATTAGTGTATTTGCTTGTCTTGCCCCGATATAGCATTGGTATATGCTTAAGATTCGCATAAGTAATAATTGTAATGTCTTTATTTTGTGGGATGGAAAATGATCTCCCCAAAAGCTTTATTTTCCATGAGGGGAATAGATAAATCTAATATTCGGGTATATTTATAACCCAAGTGATCGCTTCTCAGAGTTAGGACGATCAGTAATTTATATCGTATTTAGTGTATTTCATTCGTTAAAATCCCAGGAGAGGATTATATTGGTGTGTGTTCCTATTATGCCCAAGTACGAGGCAAGGACCCACCAAACTATTTTAATGTAGTAGTTAACTCTACAGACCTTCAGTGTTATTCCGTATTCCTCATGAGAAAATAGAGATAATTCCACCACGGAAGGTGTTGAATATTGTGTTTTGTTTAGAAAGTTATGGCAAGATAACGGGTATATTGGGGGTTAATTCCTCACGATCCATTTAGTATAAATAGCGTGCTAGTATATATGATCAATGTCTGGATTGTGCGGCGGAATAGTGCTGGTAATCCACACGTAAGTCAATGGAGAGAGTAAGTTTAAAATTGCGTGATTTAGAAATTTTTATTTGCCAATGGAGGATTCAAATACTAGGTTTAATTGAGGTTAATGATTAAGTAGCACTCACAATGTAACTTACACGGAGGGATACAGTGTGTATAACAACTTCAGTTGTTATTAAGGTAAATATTAAAATAATAAGTGTAACTTCTGATAAATAACCCATAAATTATAATAAGTTATCTAAATAAAAACTATCATTTAATTAAAAATATGATAATAAAAATCGTTTGTACGCATTGCCTAGAATCAGATTATTTTTATTTTAAAACTAATAGTTAGTTAATAAAGTTAAGCAGTCGTTCATATAAGATACACTAAATGGATGAGTTGATGTATCGATAATAATATTTATTTTGTTATATTCAATTTGCATAAATGTAAAAAGAAGATGAAGAAGTAGTTCGAATCCAAGTCTAAAAGTATAGACGAATTAATGTTAGTTATATTTTGTTTTATCCATATGGGATCGAATAAATTGTATATGTTTGTTTATTATGTTAATCATAAAGGATAGTTTTGTTAAACTGTAATAATAAATTAGAATATTGTTAAAATTTAATAATAAATTATAGTCTTGTTACAAGTTGTTTTGAGTCATTTTTCTTGTGTGCTAAATAAAAGTGTATTTGCATAATACTTGCAATACGTTCTTGAGTCCAAAATCATTTATGAAATCTTAAATTCAATACACCAGATAGACGATCGTAAGCAGATCAGAATATTTCAGTATATTTTAATTTAATAAAAATTATTTGTGGAATTGGAAACTTCAGACCAAGACATTTGATTTTATGTGTGTGTGAAATCACTTTATTCCCAAACTACCAGCTTTGGTAGCACATTGTTTCGTACACAGTTAAGTGAAGTGTCTAAGTAATAAATCTTAGTTAAATTATTGTGTTGTCATGGAGGATGGAAGGACACAAAAGCACCCTTGTCTTTTCATCATTCCGACTGAGATTCTGGATTAAAAGAGGCTGTATTATTCAAAATTATGCGTTGTTATTGAATATAGTTATCATCTCGTTAAACATTATAATAGTTGATATGTGGATGAAGACACATGAAATTTAAATAAGGTAAATGTTTCCTATAGCCGACCAGAATGTCAGTCATATGCGACAACACAATACTGCTGAGCATTTTTCTTTAAATATAACAGAGAACCCTGAGATTAGTGTCATTATTATAAGTGCTCTTACAGTAAGAATTGATCAATTATGATCAACATTACAAGCGTGGCATGGCTTAAGAGATTGAAACTTCTGATTGTATAATAATAAAATATTGAGATCACATTGGCAAATTAATGAATGTTTTATTTTAGTCAGTAATATTAACAATGACATGAAATCATCATCATCATTGTCGAACAGTGCAAGTACTTACAGCTCAGAGAATGTGTTTTGGATAGAGCAAGAATGTTAGTTTATTCTAAATTTTCTTTTTAAATTTATTTTATTAATGATAATTTTTTTTTAAGTTTATCTCTGTCTGAACTGCATATCGCTGTAGCTGAATTATTATAACTAACCTAACGTCGAGCTATATTAGGTAATAAATACGGGTTCGTTACCCGTCATATACGAAGCAATTAGGATTTCCGAATTGATTTCATAGAAGTGAAGTCATTCATTTAATAGGTTAGAATATATATATATCATTAAAAGCTAATCATCACTTAGACAACTGCAATATTCAATAACAATAAGAATAAACAATTTAAAACTGTTGTCATGGCAACCTAATTTTCATATATATATATATATATATATTGAAATTAAATATATATGAATACGATAATTAGATAATTAAAAATTTTATCCACTTAGGAGCGCTTTCAATTATTCTAGTAATTTATGTCAACTAACTCTTTGAATGACAAACCTTCCCACAAATCTGTGATCTTAAAGTTTGCTGCTTGTCTGTTAGTTAAATCATGCTTGTATTTGTACATTAGCATAACTTCATTTATTTTCCTTTTATTGTTATTTTTTTCAATTTACAATATTTTTACATTATTAAAATTAAAGACAAAACCAAAAATACATGACTTATTTTGGTCATAAAAACAGATGTCGAAATATTATTATCAACTCTACAATTCTGTTTCTATTTCTGATACCCATTTTAATAACAGAAAGTACTCTTTAATTTTTGTTTCCAATATACATCCTGATTCAAGTATATACCCACTAACACACCTACATATCCACTTATGAATGAAACAATTTTTATTTATAAATGAGGTTTTGTCTTTAGATTTATTTATTTAATGTATTGGTGTGTAAAATGCAATATCATATATACCTTTATAAATTTTCCTTATAAAATTTACTTGATCATTCGAAATATATTGTATTGATATCCATACTATTTTATTCACAGAAGAATCAATATTATTATTAACATTGTTATTCTTATATTTTGTATTAAAATCTCTAATAACATTATATATGTGACTATAATTGTAACAGACAAAACTGTCCATACAGTAGTGACACTCATTGCCAGCCAGAATAATCAATGGATGCCAGAAGGCTTGTGCATAAATCCCCAACTAGTGCTTACTCATCCATTATCCCCAGACTAGTTTCTGGCTTGTGGCCTTCATCGGTGAAAACCTTTTACATGAGAGCAATGCACCTAAATTTTAGGATCTAATGCAAGCCTCCAGCAGTCATTTTTTTTATCTCTACTTAACTACAAAACTATGAAAATAAAATTGAATATACAATATTTTCAATCTAAGCTCAATAGGTTATATAGTCATATGTGTCTGAAGTCTGCTCAGTAAACATACATTTTGGTGTCTTTGGCTTTTTAACAACCATATCCACCACTATCCTATTAGGCAGGATTGGTGTTAAACCACTAAACATCACATGATCACAGTTTCTTATGTGCTAGCATAAGAAATTGTGATCACATGATGTTTAGATGTTTAGTGGTTTAATTATAATTGTAGCCAACATTTAATAATTCATTCGAATATATTTCAATATTTTTGCCTTTATCCGATGAATATTTTCAAAGACAATATTGCTAAATTATAAGGACTTCAAACATGCCATTTGTGCGACAGTGGCATTCTTGATTTATTTGTTTTTACCACCATAATAAGTCATATATTTATGGTTTTGACTTCAATTTTAATAATGTAAAAATATTGCAAATTGAAAAAAAAATAACAATAAAAGGAAAATAAAGGAAGCTATGGTAATATACAAATCCAAAGTGACATAATTAACAGGCAGGCAGCAAACTTTAAGATCATAGAATTGTGGAAAAGTTAGCTTTTCAAATTGTGTGTTGGAAAAGATTACTAGGGTAATAGAAAGTGCTCCTAAGTGGATAAAAATGTTTAATTATCTAATCACTGTTTTTATAAATATTTAATTATATAATTACATATATTGCTTTGAAAATATACAGACATGAAATTATATATATATATATATATATATATATATATATATATATATATATATATATATATATATATATATATATATATATATTGTTAAAAGGAATTTGCCTTGGCAATTGTTTGACATTATTAATTGTTATAGCCATTGGGATTGCCCTGGTATGGGAGTTTAGGTTAGGGAGGTTCATCAACCATTATAATTGACCACCCAATGTGAACCGATACACTTTTACCAAAAGTACTCTGAGAATTTTAAAAATAGGTTATGCCAGTTAAAAAAATTGTATTAAATGAATTTTTCTTTATATAAAAAAGGTATAGATTGTAATGTAGATGTAAAAGTACTGTCGGAATGTATATTACGCACATATGCATGCATACACATAATAAAGAAAACTTATGAAATATAATATTAAAAAAGTAATTTTAGGAAAGTCTGATTAATAATAATAATTAAAAAAAAGTAAGTTTGGAACTGTCTAATAGGACATGCTCACCTGATGTAAAAGTTGGGGAAAATAGTTTTTTTGTGTGTGTGAATAGTTATTTTAAAAAAATCTTTAAGAATAATGTTTTCTACTAACTCCAAGTAAGTTTTTTTTATTGTTTGGTTTTTGATGAAGTTCAGTGATATGTAATGGAATAAGTATATGCCATTACATTTCTTCAAATAGAAGTAAAAAAATATATAAACTCACCCTCGAGTAGAAATATATGCATAAAAAAGGGGGGAATTTAATAATTTGATTGAATTAATATATATATCAAACAATCCCTTGGGCATATAGTGAGATAAATTAAAAAAAACTACTACCTATAAGAGTGAACAGAGAGAAAAAACTTTGAAGGGAGAAGAGATTTTTGGGATTGCTCTTGCTGATTGTGGATTATTAAAGATATTTGTAAGTGTATTGCATATCTCCAAAATGTAGGGGTCAGCAATAATTTACATCTCCTGTATTTGCAGCAGCTGAAGCAGTCTCCAGAATAGGATAGTTCTTGTAAAATAGCCAGCAATGAACTTCTCTCCATCTAGAAGAATAGGAAAGAAATTTGAATTGTACCATGCATCAAGGATTACAAAGACGGACTTTACCTATAGCATTGGAAATGATAAACTTTTCTTTTAAATGAAGTATGAACATTAATCACATAATGCAAACTTTTTCCAGGTTTTTAAGTGTCACTTAACTTTTAAATGAAATCTCTTATCTGACTAAATTTTAAATATATATATTTTCTTTTTTTTAAATATGATTAATATCATTTCCATTCTCGTAATTTCTTTTAAATTAATTATTTAAAATGAGCATGAATGGCTGCATAGATTCATAATATTGATAGTTGAAAGTGTGTTAATTTTGGGCTAATTGTTTCGTAGTTGGATTGGTGCTAAAGGATAGAAATATGGATGATTTATGTCAATGTAACTTGAGTAGGTGCATTGGATACTCGTTCCCTTGTACCATGTTAGCATACAGGGCATAATACCCTCCTGGACGTATGACCCAAAAGAGTAGTCATCACATTGTTAATGGTTGTAGATGTATTTCCTATGCCATTGGTTTTCTTACACTCTGACTGGGACAGTAAGCCAGCAAAGACCACTATCACCATTTACAGAGCTTCTCATATAATTTTGTTCTTATATCATGGGGAAGATGCTCATTTCTTCTCACCATGATTCATTATTTTTCTAATGATATCATGCTACAGATGTAAAATTTCTGTTAGCATGATTGTGTTATACTAATAATCTCATTTTGCATTGGTCACATCGGTATATAAGTAAGCTAGCATTGGTTTAAACATGAGAATTTTGGCCTAAGATTAAAAGGGATTCGGTTGGTTAATGTGTAATCTATGTAGCATGTTCAAACTTAATAAAATGATAAAATTGTATTTAAATGTAATAAATGCTTCCATCTTTGCAATATAATCCAAATTAAATATATTTAGTTGATTTAATTTTCAGAATCTTTTAAAGTGTGTGTGCATTATAAGAAAAATTTTTTTTAATTAATTTTGGCAGTAACTTATTTTACCTATTGTATTAATATTTAAAAGTAAGCATTAGAAATTTGAATATACAGTATGGTATTTTAAACTGAGCTAGTGAATGGTGCTTTCAGTTCAATAAAAAGGTAACCTCTCCCATGTGTTTCTGCCTACCATATAAATTTCCCAGGTACAAATGGCCTGTTGGTACCCTGATATGGCAGATTAGGTTAGGGAGGTTCATCAACCATTAAAATTGGTGCCCAACATATATATATATATATATATATATATATATATATATATATATATATATATATATATATATATATATATATATATATATATATATATATATATATATATATATATATGGAAAATAGTTGAAAATGATATAAGAAAGTATAATTGTGAACTAGCAAGGAAAGCTGTAGAAGAGAATAAAAGTCTAAAGAGTGTAAAACAACATTTTGGTATTAATGGGAAATTTATATCTGCAATATGAAAAAAGATGGCATTATTACTATAAAGAGAGATGACATCATGAATTGTGTAGAAGACTTTTATCAAGATTTATATAGTAATAAAGAACAAGTGACTTCTATACCTATTATATCTTCTGAATTGCCTGGAATTTTGAATAAGGAAGTGAGAAATGCAATTAAAGTTATAAAGAAAGGGTAGGCTCCAGGTAATGATGGAATTATAATTGATATATTAAAAGAAGCAGATGAAGAAATAGATTTTTTTTAGCAAAGTTATATATCAAATGTCTAAATGATAAAGACGTACCAGATGATTGGAAGAATGCAGTATTAATATTAATATTTAAAAAAGATGATAAAGAAGATATTAGAAATTACAGACCTATCAGTCTTTTATCAGTTTTATACAAAATTTTTACTAAGATATTTACAAATCATCTACAGAAAACACTGGATTTTTACCAACCAAGAGAACAAGCTGGATTTAAAAGTGGTTTTAGTATAGTAGATCATATCCAGGTATTGAGAGAAATCATAGAAAGGACAAATGAATATGAGTTGCCATTATGCTTAGGATTTGTAGACTATGAAAAGGCATTTGATTCTAGAAACATTTCTTTAGTGATTAAAGCCTTGCATCATCAAGGTATAGAACCAGGATATTGTAATATTTTAAAGAATATTTATAAAAATGCAACAGCAACAATTAGATGACATAATGATAGTAGGAAAATTAATAATGAAAAGGGTGTAAGACAGGGTGACTCCATATCTCCAAAACTTTTTACAGCAGTGCTGCAAGAAGTATTTTGTGGATTAATATGGGAACCTAAAGGAGTGAAAGTAGTCATTTAGATTTTGCAGATGATGTGGTTGTTTTTGCAAATAATTATTTAGAGCTACAGAAAATGTTGCAGGAGTTATCAAATGAAAGTAAGAAAGTTGAACTAAAGATAAATGTTAAAAAGACTAAAGTAATGTTTAACAGATTTTCTCAAAATATAAAAATAAAGATTGATTATGATGAGTTAGATGAAGTTAACAGTTACAAATACCTTGGTCAGATTATTAATACAGATGGAAATATAATGGAAGAAATTAATTATAGAATTAAACTTGGTTGGAGTGCTTTTGGTAGAAATAACTTGATACTAAAAGGAAATATGGCTATGTGTTTGAAAAGGAAGGTTTTTAATAAATGTGTTTTGCCAGTTCTTACTTATGGATCTGAGACTTGGAGACTTAATAGAAGAGCAATACAGAGACTTCAGACCACTCAAGGAAGTATGGAGAGATGCATGTTGGGAATAACAAGAAGGGATCAAAAATGCAATGTATGGGTAAAAGAACAAACATGTGTTACTGACCTCATTGAAAAAATTAAAAGACTGAAGTGGAGTTGGACTGGACATATTGTTAGAAGAGATGATAATAGATGGACAATTGAAATTTTAAACTGGATTCCAAGAGATTGTAAAAAACCCAGAAAGAGACCACATGTGAGATGGATGGATGAAATAAGAAAAGGTGCAGAGGTGATGTGTAGAAGAGAAGCTAAAGATAGGAAAAGATGGATTAAACTTGGAGAAACCTTCATCTTGCAGTGGATTGATAATGGTTGATGATATATATATATATATATATATATGTATGTGTGTGTGTGTGTGTGTTAAAACGAAGATTTGCACGGGTTAAATATATAAAATACATATTTTGCGGGTTCATCTGTGTTAAAAACTTTTAATATTAATATACTGACGTTTCGACTTGGTCACAGTCGAAACGTCAGTATATTAATATTAAAAGTTTTTAACACGGATGAACCCGCAAAATATGTATTTTATATATATATAAATGGTACAAATATATTAGAATTAAGATTTAAAAGAAGTAAAATTTAAAAGTCATCAATGCCCTCACTTTAGTTGCTTTTTATTAGTTAGTATAATTTTTTTGTCCGTACAATGAAAGTTATTTGTGTTTAAAATTTATTTAATCAAAATAGCATTGATATTGGAAAGGATTTAAATGCATACTCATTAGTTATTCAGATAAAAAAGATATATATGCAAGAAATTACAATCAGAGAGAATCCTTTTTTACTCTGATTAATGAAGGTGGAAATAAATCATAAATAAACTTTGTAACTAAAAACTGGCAAAGAATGTAGAATTTTGTAGAATGATAATAAAACAGAAGGTAAGAAAATATGTGCAGTCTATCTGATCATGGGTATAAACGAACCAAACAGGTTTAGAAGAGGTATTTTTTCCTGTGTGTGTTTTGGAAAGTTTCTCATGTGCAGCATTTTTGACATAATAATAAAATGCTATTTTCCATGTGAGAATAGAACCAGGTCATTTCATCGCACTTTTTCTTGAAAAAGGCACCAAAAGGTTCAAGTATTCTTACCTCAGTATGGATCAGTGATATGGAAGTAATACCTGAATGAAACCATAAATCAATACTATAGACATCTCATCAAAAGAAAATCAGACTACTATGATAATCAATCATCTACATAAACACTAGAAGCTTACAGGTAAGTTAATTGCCATATCATAATGCACATCTATAAAAATAATTTAGTATACTTCTCAAAAAATTATAATAGTATATACAAGTCTTTTAAAATTCTGGATGAAAAAGCTGTTAATAGCAAACAATCAACATAAATCAATGTAGGATAAGCATTTTCAAGGTGTTTTCCCTCATAATCATAGCCAAAATAGATTTTAAATCATTTTTGTGAGATTGGTAAATGGTAATGTGTGCAAATGCATATGTGAGTTAATCAACTCATCCATTTTTTGAAGTTAGCAAAGCATGTGACACATCTATTAATAGTAATACTGTCAATGATGTTAAAATATGCTTCTTTTATCTTCTTTTTGCAGTTGTTAGTTTCAGTGCACACAATTTTGTGTTTGAGGCTTTAAATCTATGACTGATTTGCTTCTCATGTTTGAGAAATATTGAAATAATGTCGTTATTTTGTATCCCTGTCAATAATAGAACTTCTCAAAGCATGGTACGGAATACTGCAAAAGAACAATGACAACATTTCAATATTTCTCAAACATGAAAAGCAGGTTACATGTTTGAACCCTCCAACCCCAAAATTGTGTGCAGTGAAACCAATGACCGAAAAAGGAAAATAAAAGAAGCATATTGTATCATCAATGACAATAATGCTATTAATAGATACAACACATGCTTCACTATCTCCAGTAAATGGATAAGTTGATTAATTTACATATGCATTTGCATAAATTACCATGTAACATCACAACAATGATTTAAAATCTATTTTGGCTATTATTATGAGGGATAGCATCTTGAAAGCACTTAGACTACATTGATTTATTTTGATTGTTTGCCATTAACAGCTTCTTCAACCAGCATTTTAAAGCACTTGTATACACTCTTATCTACAGAAAAAGATTTGCAGACTGAATTTAAATAATAAACTGTTAATGTAGACAAAAAGAAAGCAGAGACAGTTGCTATTTAAGACATCAAAGTAAAATATTTGTAAGTCAATGGTTAAGATAATTATCTGAGTATATGTGTAGGTGTTTCTTTCCAATATTATATATTTTTTTATTAGAAGTGTTTCAATGTTTAATGTGTCATAATAAAACTTTCACTATTAATATAAAATTTTCACCGTAAATGCTTAATTTTAGTTAGTTATGTTCTTAATTTTTGTTTATAGATGTTGTTAGTCAGTTTTGAGAAGTGTATAAATTACTTTAAATATATGGTTTATTAATAATTAAGTCCTGGGGAATAAGTTATGGGAAATCATAATACTGACATTTGCAATTATTTGCTTTATAAATTGTGCTTCACACTGAATCAATGAATATACCAACCCTGGTCCTCTCTAAATAAATTAAAAACTGATTCTACCCACATTTTAAAATTGTAAATAATATTAGATTTGTTAATTAGGAAAAATAACGAGGTTCTTGAAATATCCATGATCGGAATATATTTTCTTTTCATAGATTGATTAACTTGTACTTTCTAGTGCATAAAATAAAGTCCTAATCCAGCCAAAAACATAAAAAGCATTATATATATATATATATATATATATATATATATATATATATATACAAAATTTGAAAATGTTTAACAATCCATCAATATAATATATACTTACCAGAAAATGTAACCCAATGAAGACAAGGTTCTGAACGACCAAATTCATTTTCTGCTACACAATAATATGAACCACTTCTTTTAAGACGATTTTTAAATACATAAACTCGAATTCTTTCAATCCACAGGTCATTCAAAAACCAACTAAATTCTGACAGGGGAGAATCACTAGTAACTTCACAATCTAACGAAAGTGGATTTAAATAGGTCTTGTTTTGAAATTTGCACATCGGAACACCTATATATCCAAAGAATATAAATTATGTGTGAATTAAATACATTGATGTGTAATAATAGTTTTATGTATGTCTATAAATAATCTTTACAATAATGAGCAACTGTATTATTATCTCTTAGTTAGCACTCTGATGAATGATGAGTTTGATTGTTAGCAAATTTATTCTTACTATTTCATCCATATCATTACAAGTATAACTACAATGGTAAAGTTTACATAATACATGATCCTCAATTTGAATGTTTGTTCCTTTCATTTTGCTGTAAAAATTAAAAGTCAATATAAAAAAATTTAAACAAACAGAACCAGCAGCAACATTTTTCTAGTTGTTTTAAATATGAATACCAAAATTCACTTTTATGTAATATATATTTTTTGGAGTTCAAAGGATCATTTTTATTTATAAATGATTGTTGTAGGTATGCATGCATACATATACTTCTAATATTGTATTTAACTAATGGCCTACTGTTCACTAATGTATTAAAATGTTCAATTAGTGATACTAATTAAGTATACCCACATTGATTAATATGATATAAACAGCACTCAAAATTTTATTTTCCAATCATAGTTTTCATTACCTGAATTTCCATCCAATATGATTGCGATTATATTTTTCATTATGTGAGATTTCTATAAATGATTAATCCAAAATTTCTCATTTAATGTTGTGCTAATATATATATATATATATATATATATATATATATATATATATATTGTAACTTCCCTGTCATACATTACATAAGTATCTGATAAACATAATATAAAAGTGATGAAATGGTTAAAATTAAATTGTAATAATGGCTGATCTAAGTTTATGTAAAACATAAAAAAAAGATGATGTAATTTTAAATTTGTTCAAGGTTAAGTGCGTAAAAGTAAAAGCAATTTATTATAATAAAAAAAACTGATGTAGGTAATAAATTTATTTTTGATAAAAGAAAGAATTTACTTAAAAAGAAAGTAAAATTTTAAAAGAAATGAAATTTTGTTTCTGTTCTTGTGTTAAAACATAATAAATTTAGACAAACTTAATTTTACTAATTATAAACTAAAGAATTAGGAAATACACTCTAACAAGATTAAAATGTCTGGTCCTGATTATCAATTTTAAAATATATATTGTTTCATCTGTTTTATTCAATTATTTATAAAATGTAGAAAGCTTGATAATTGTTATGTCGTAAAAAAAATTACTTATTTTTAAATTATAAGGCTATTTAATAAAGAAGCCTATGTAGATAACTAGCAGATAATGAAAGACTTAAAAAAGTGACATTTTTTACTATTTCATTCGTTTTCTATTGACTTTTTGACTATTTTTAATCTACTATAGAAAATGCATTTCTACTATGCTCCAAGTTAATGTAAAAATGATTTGTGATCAACTGTATTCACATATGGTTACTATTGTAAAGTAGATAAATTCATGGAGTTGTTTGTCCCAATTTTTTTGACATGTAGTCTAAAATATAGTAAGATGCCTGAAGAATTGCAAAACTAAACGTGTAATTAATCTTACAATTAGCAGGTATGTTTTCTGTCAGTATATTATAGATTATCTTTAAAGTGTACTGAAAATAATCAGTGAATAAAGGAAAGAATAACGCATATATTAAATATTGATCTGATACAGTCAATCATTAAATAAACTGCCAATACATGAAAAGTTATGACAATGATTCAAACACTGAATTATAATAGTAAATGTCTTAAATACTGGAAAAGATAGTTGCATAAATGTTGAGCACAATACAATTTCGTAAAATCATTTAAAGTCATTTGTATTTGAATAATTATTAATTTTGTTAAGGTTCAGCACAATTGACTCAATTTTGCTAGATATTTTTTAAAAAATTATTTTAATATTTTAATTGTATTTTTAATACTATTAGCCTAACAGTATATATATTAACGGAACAAGTATGAAAATAAGTTAGTGAAGTTATCACAATAAATAATAGAGTATATCTTGAATCTTTGTACCTATATATGCCACATACACATTGATTTCATTCTTTGAATAAGAGAGGTTAAGAATCAACTAAATATTAAATATTTAACGCCCATGCCGTATTTCATTTCCGTTATCACGAATTTCGAACTCATGAAACTCTGTATGATCGTCTAGTTCAGGCTATATTAGTATCACTTAAAATATAAATGGATGTAAAATTTATTGTTGTTTAATGGTAGGTATGAAGATAAACTTACGTGTAAATGGGAGAAAATCTTTATAAATATGGTAGAAGCCATGACTAATTGAATGTTGACTTTAGAAAAAAACATACCAATAGTTTTAATTTAACATTTAAATATATTTAATAACTATATTTCCAGCGATCAATATTTTTACCAAATAAATTTCATAACAAAATTATAAAACATTTAATTGGACATTTATGTTTATTCTTTGCTTATAATTGATTTTAACTATTATTCCAAACCATTATCCCCACAAAAATCGCCATTGGATATCCCTAATAACATAAATGGAATTTGTTATGTTTATGATTTACCACAATCATATTTGTTTTCTCTATTTGGAACTCATAATTCATTTTATTCAAATTAACTTTGTATATTCGATTCCTATTTGTCATCTTGGTGAGATGGGATCCCCTGTTATGTAAGGTAGTCATGATATAGACAAGGAAGTTCATTTTTAACAGAAATAGATAGTCAAGTATGCTGAAAACACTTAACACAACTATTAGTGTAAATAAGCAAAAATATATGTGATGCAAGTGTACAAATGTTTGGATTAAATACATCTTAATATTCATTACCTTTCTTCTCTGATGATGATCAGATTAGTATGCAATCAAGCCTTATCATAAACTATATTTTATTTTGCTTACACTGAAAGCAACAATATTTCTTCATTAGGTTATATACTAACACTTATATTTCACCTTTTTGTCTTTATATTAAAGTAAAGAAAATATGAAATTGTATAAAATATACAAATAAATAAAATTAATGGCATCAACATAAATTTACTTTTGATGTTTATAAAAAAAATGCTCCAGTGAATCATTCAAGTACACTTGTTAATCTATTTCAAGTATTGATGGCAAATTGCGAACATTCTAGAACAGGTGTGGGCAAATAGTGACCCGAGGGCCACATATGCGGCCCAACAGATAATCATAAAATCAGCCTTGAACTGAGATTTCTTTCCCGTGCGCCACTGAAGATTCATCTCATATTTTCCACTAGGATAGCCATTACAATATACATGCGCAGTGTAGATATGATTTGCAGTGCTTTTCCAGTTGATCTGTTTAATTTCAATTTTGTCTTTGCATTATCAAATATATACATTTCCAACTTTTGTGAAACCATGAACCCTCTGAAAAAATGTAAAATCGGTGATGAATGTCGTGTATTTAATGAAGAATGGACATATACATATTTCTTTGGTAATACAGGAAATAAAGCAGTATGTTTATTGTATCATGAAAAAAGGTGCAGCTTTCCCCTAACCTTTACTGTCACAATGTGCCACCAATGCGACCCCTGACCCAAAACAGTTGCCCATCCTGTTCTAGAACATTCATCAAATCAACTATCTTTTGTAGCCTTGAAGTTTCTGCTTTGAAGAAAAGAGTAATATAATCCATTAATAAGTATTGGACGTGATGTTCATATGTAAATTACTAGATCAATTAAATCCTGGTTCTGACAAGTTATGAGCGCCGACTTTATTTTCTTGATTTCGGTGTTGCACTTAAAGAAGCATGTTTATCTTTATCATTATTTATATATTTCTTTAGTGACCTATTTTGAATGAAGTAATATCAATATTTCTTGAATTATTGTAACCCTGGAATCCAGATATTTGCATCCTAAAACTTAGAATTGCCGACACTTAGAAAATTTGAATGATCTGAATTTATTTGTGAAGGTTTCAATCTTGAATTTCTTGGTTGGCTAACTTTAATTTTATACACATGTTATTGTTTTCTGTGATATTCAGATATTAGCATTTACTAGTATTTCAACTCAAAGTTATCTGATGTTTCTCTTCAAATTGTAAATTTGAAGTCTCTACTTGAATTTTTGTATGTTCTTCAGCAGATAAGAAAAGCTTTTTTTTATTCTTCTTTGGAGAAAGAACTCGTAGTTCAAAGCAAAGCCAGTTCGTGGTTATTATTTATGTCTATTGTTGACATCATATGCAATGAATATTAAGATATGTAATTTGTTAATAACAATAATATTTTTATTTGATATTTCTTTACTTTAATATTAATTTTTATTTCTTGATTTTGATCATTTTATCCGATATTATTTACATGCATTGTTATATTGAATTGGAGTTATAACACATCTAATGAGATAATAAATGCTCAAGTTTAGTTATCATGCATGTCTTGTATTTTAATTGAAATATATATTTACAGTATAATTAAGTAAAATGCGTGTTGCAATTAATGCTTTGTCAATTTTAGTGCTTTAATATTTATTAATCTAATAATTAATAAATAACACTGAAATCATGGGTATTGTATTTTGATTAGGTCACATGATATGTAATTGGGATTGGATGAAGACACTTTTCAGTCATTTGTAGCATTATGTGCCTCTATTATATCTTTTTTCGATAGATAGATGTTTATCAGCATAGATATAGGTTTATATAATAAGATTAAGATATATTTTAGTTTGTTTTTAATTACTTTTCCCTAAAAAAACGTATTTTCCTTTTGCAAAGTAATATTGGCTTAAAATTTATATGTAATTATTAGCCCGTCATGTAATAGTAAAATTTTGATGGCTTGCTTTATTCTACTCTCAGAAGTATTTTTCACACAATATTTCTTTATCAATATAATTTGTGTCATGATGTCTAAGATATTTATGATCATATTACTTTTTATATAATTATATATCAAAGGTTTTTATAATAGAAAATCTAATTATATGCAGCTAAGTTTTGTTTCAATTAACTATGGATTATTTATGTATAGCTCTGACTAAGGGTGCCTATCTTGCTCTCTAATCTTGAGACTTACTGAATTTTTTCTAGTATCCACAAAACCTGGCAGCAGCCATTAATTTATAAATGTAACAACTTGTTAAAATAATCCGTCCCTGTTTCCAATAATAATTGCATAATTTATTACGGATTCCAAAAATAAAATTATAGTTTATTTCTGAAAGTTCATTTCTCAAATATATTTTATGGCGTTATTTTTACGATGTGTATTCTTCTTTTTTACATTTCCATCCTTCAATCTGATTAACCATAATCCTGATGACTCCTTACATGAGTTCAAATTTATATTTTGTGGATTTTTATTTAGTATTAATATGATTTACTTAGAAAAAAATGGATTATTCCATTTCCCGAAATTTGGTTTCCATATCCTGGGTCGTAGTTCTATAGTTGCATTTTTATAATAAGCTTATTAAGCATTTGTATCTGCACACTTAATAAATGTGAATGATCCCTCAAAAGTATTACATAGATTACGAAACATACTATATTTTAGATGTTTACTGGATTGTACATCTCTTCATTCCGATTATCGTTTCTATTATAAAATACTTTCAAAGATATTAATTTATACTTAAAATAATTAAGCATGGTCACTTCATTTAAAAATTTCCAAACTATATCATCATAGTATAGATATTTCTCCACTAAAAGAAAAGCACGATATGGAAGTATTCCATCCTGATAGCTGTCCATTCGTTTAGGAGCAGTATCTTTAATAAATAAACATTTCAAATTTATTTTTATGATAAATATTAATACAATAGTATGATTCCAGATATTTGTCAATTTTATTTAGCACTGGAACTTTTGACTGGAAATCTCCATTTATATTTTTAATATTTGAGTTTATTTTAGTGTTTACTGGTTCATATCTTAAACCATGATTATTTTTTAATTCTTCAGGATTCAATTACAATTTAAATTTGGATTTAACATTTATTAGTTTTATTTGGATGACCACAGTATTTATTTTGCTTTCAATTTTCTCTTCAACTTTTTCACGTTTTTGTTCAATTCTGCATTCTTTTTCTTCTATCATTTTTTCCTAGTGGTTGTAATTTAATACCGCTGTCAGCTTTTACTTCCGTTCCCTTGTTTTCTCTTTTTAGATTTATTTTTCATCTTTCCAAAAATATTTCTTAAGCTTATTGATGATTGCTATATATCAACTATCTTACTCTTCATCTTGGCGAACATTTGCTGACGATGTTGTTTTGTCGATCTGCTTTCAATTCTGCTTTCATCTCTGCTTTCATATTTTTGAACATCTGTTGCATTATCAGCATCATTTTTTTTAATGATTCATCATTAGCATTTTCTTTCTCTCCTTTGGATCAGCTGGAATTTTATTGTTTTCGGGGACTTGGCCATTTGTTACTGTGCTTGCCCGAGATACAGCTTTGTCTTGTACTTTTTTATACCTTCTAAATTATTATCGCTATTCCTTTTCTATTCACTTCACCTTGAATTTCAACTTTTTTTTTCAATATTTGTTTCTAATCGCAACATTTTGATTTGGCTTCCAGTAATCATGTACTATAGTACTTATTTCAACTTTTGAACTGTAATAATGATTTCTTATTATGCTGTACATCGTGGAAATATTCATCTTCGTCATTATTTTTACTATTCTTGTCAAAACACAATTTTATATTCATAGGGATTGTAATTTTATTTCATTTTTCTTTTAGTATATAAGCTCTCTATTCCAAAGAATTTTAAATTGTTGCCTATTCTCTATTTTATTCAGGTTTTTACTCCTCAGTACATTTCCATATTCAAGTTCAATTTGTCATATCTAGAGAGTTTTTATAAATATGTTTATGTTTAATTGTTTTACTATTGTAAATATAGAATTGTAGATTAATATAAATTCAGATTAACCCGAAATTGGATATATTTTATTTGTATAACCATGTATTATATTAACATGTGATTCTAGTGATAGGAATTACGATTTTTGTGCCTCGCGACTGGTTGCGCCATTATGTAAAGGAACGAGTCTATTACATGCATGAAAATAGTTTAGTGAAGTTATCATAATAAATAAATATATCTTGAATCTTTGTATCAATATATGTTGCATACACATTGATTTCATTCCTAGGATAGGAGAGGTTAAAAATCAACTAAATATTAAATATTTACCTAACTCATTTCATTCATGCCGTATTTAATTTCCGTTATCCTGAATTTAGAACTCATGGAAACTCTGCATGATAGTCAGGTTCAGGCTGTATAAATATCACTTAAAATATAGATAGTGTAAACATGTGTCGTTGTTTAAGGGTAGATGTGAATAAAAACATACGTGTAAATGGGCAAAAATCATTACTAATAGGTGAGAAGATATGACTAAATGAAAGTTGACTATACAAAAACATACCAAAAGATTTAATTTAACAATTGAATATATTTAATAACTATATTTACAGCGATTAATATTTTTAATAAATAAAATTCATAACAAAATTATAAAACATTTAATTAGACATTTACTTATAATTGATTCTAACTATTATTCCAAACCTTTATTCCCAGAAAGAATAGCCATTGGGTGTTTCTATTAGCATAAATGAAATTCATGTTATGTTTATGTTCACCACAATCATTTATACTTTTTATATTTTGATTGGAACTCATAATTCATTTTATGTAAATTAACTTTGTACTGTATATTAGATTCCTATGTGTCATCGTAGTGAGTAGTGATCGTAGTCATAAAATGTACAAGAAAGACCATTTATGAATAGAAATAGTTAGTAAAAGGTACCGAAAACATTTAACACGACCATTAAACAAGAAATACATGCGATGCAAGTGTACACATGTTTGGACTAAATACGTATTAAATAAAATCTAGCTTTTTCATTCTGATGACGATTGGATTAGTACGCAATCAAGCACTCATCGTGAACGATATTTTATTTTGCTTACACTAAAGGCAACAATATTTTTTGCATTAAGTTATGTACTAGCACTTTTTTGACTCTATATTAAAATAAAGAGAAAAAAGAAATCTCAAAGATACAAATAAATAAAGTTAATGGCGTCAACATAAATTTAGTTTTGAAGTTTATAAGGAAAAATGTTCCCTGAATCACTGCAGTAATCTTGTTAATCCACATCAGGTATTGACAGTAAATTGTGAGGATTCTAGAGCATTCATTGAGTCAATTATCCTTTATAGCCCTGGAGATTCTGCTTTGAAATGAAAAGTAACATGATCCATTAATTAAGAATCGACTTGATGTTTCATAGTGCGGGTATAATGTGCTACGTTGATTCCATTCTGGTTCTGACAAGTTATAGCTCAATGAGTGATGCCTTTCTTTTCTCAATATTACGTTTGTACTTAGAAATGCATACTTATCTTTATCATTATTTATATATTTATTAGTGACCCATTTTAAGTGAAGTAATATTAATATTGCTTGAATTATTGTCTATCCTTGAATCTAGATATTGCAATCTATAACTTAGCATTAATTTCACTTTGGAAATTTGAATGATCTGAATTTATTTGTGAAGGTTTCAAATTCAAATATCTTGGTTGGATAACTTTAATTTTATATGCTAGTTTTTGTTTTCTCATATATTTAGATATTGGTTTTTATAAGGTTTTTAACACAAAATTGTTTGAGGTTTTTCTTTGAATTGTAAATTTGATCTCTTTACCTGAATTTTTATAGGTTGTTTAAATAACAGATAAGAAAAGTTTTTTATCCTTCTTTGGAGAATGAGCTCTTTGTTCAAAACAAAACAAGTTTATGATGGTCATATAGGTCTTTCGCATCATTTTTTATAAATATTAATATATGTAATTTGTTAATAACAATAAATTTTAATTGATACTTCTTTACTTAAATATGAAATTTTTATTTTTTGATTGTGTTCGTTTTATCCAATCTTATTTACCATGCATTGTTATATTAAATTGGAGTTATCACACATTTAACAAGGTAATAATTGCTAAAGATTAGTTATCAGGCACACCTTATAATTTTAGCGAAATAAGTATTTCCATTGTAATTAAGTTGTGGTTTAAAATGTGTGTTCCATTAATGTTTTGTAATTTTAGTCCTTTAATATTTATTATCATAGTGATTAATAAATAATGCTAATATTATGGATCTTGGATTTGGATTGGGTCACACAATGTGTAATTTCTATTAAAGACATGTAAGAGGTACCTTAACAATATATATATATATATATATATATATAACCCCAAATCCAAAATTCAAACAGACCAGCATAAAATAATATTAAAACACTACCAAAGGTTTCACTGTTACAATCAGACTTCTCAAGTGTAAAGAACTACAAAAACTACACAATATATATAACATTAAACATTACCCACAAATCCATTCACTTCCCATCCACCCTTAATATTAAAAGAACTCTTAAATAAGTTAATTGCTTCAGAATAATAAATTTTCAATAATAAAGATTCTTTAATTTTTCTTTTGATTTCATTTCTCTCAAAGAAAACAATCTTAGCTTCATCAAAATCAATAGTGTGGCCTGTATTTTATTCAATAGTATTATTTGTAAGGATGTAAAGGTTAAAAAAAAAGTATGATTTTATTTCTTTGTCATTTAAATTGTCTTCTTATAAAATTGTATGTAGAAATAATAAATTGTTTAGAAATAAGAAAATTGCTTGGAAAAGGGGTGTTACATTGAATAATTTATTAAATAATACAAAAATTTTTTGATAGAAAGTCTATTCCTGGTGTAGTATATTTTATCCCTTGTTTATTTGTAAGAAGGTTTACATAGGTCAGAGTAGTTTGAGTTTAAATAAAAGAATAAAGGTTCATAAAAGTAGAGTTAAAAATAGATATCTTAGTTCTGCTTTGTATGTCCATGAAAAAGATATAGGCCACACTATTAATTTTGATGAAGCTAAGGTTGTCTTCTTTGAGAGAAATGAAATCAAAAGAAGAATTAAAGAATCTTTATTATTGAAAATTTATTATTCTGAAGCAATTAACTTATTTAAGGGTTCTTTTAATATTAAGGGTAGATGGGAATTGAATGGATTTGTGGGTAATGTTTAATATTATATATATTGTGTAGTTTTTGTAGTTCTTTACACTTGAGAAGTCTGCTTTAGCAGTGAAACTTTTGGCAGTGTTTTAATATTATTTCTATGCTGGTCTGGTTGAATTTTGGATTTGGGGTAATTTTAATTATATATTGACTAGTTTAGCTTTATGCTAGTAATGTGTGTATATATATATATATATATATATATATATATATATATATATATATATATATATATATATATATATATATATATATATATTATTATTATTATTATTATTATTATTATTATTATTATTACTTTGAATGAATCTGGAATAAGTGAACCATTTATTTATCAAATTTAAAGATGAAAATTTTTTTTGAGTTATTGTCAAATGATAACAATACCTTTTAGAATTAGAAGAAGGAGAATCACATATTTACAAGTCAATGTTTTAAAAAAAAGAAAAGACTATTTTACATTATTATAGCTTCAGAAACTCAGGTATATGAATACACATACTTTCTTTTGCTTAAAAATTTTGCTTATTTTATCTTAATTATTATAAATCGATTCAGAACTTATACTAAAGAAAGATGCTTTGTAAGTAGAAAATAGCTTGGAAGGGAAACAAAGGCTTCACCATCATTTGGTATCTTTATAATTAAAATGGATTCCAAGATATTGTAAAAGACCCAGAAAAAGACCACATGTGAGATGGCTGAAATAAGATAGTGTGCAGGGGTGATGGAGAGAAGAGAAGCTAATGTTCAGATAAGTTGGATTGAACTTGAAGAGACCTTCATCCCACAGTGTCTTGATAATGGTCGATGATGATATATACCATATAAATAAAATGTATGTTAATTAAAACAAAATTGTAATTATAATCAAAATAATGAATTTAAGGGTAATAAACTATTAAAAACAGTCTCTAAATCTGCAGAAGTACATTTGTTTAATTTCTTAAACCTGCCTCAACTGCCATTAAATTAAAAAAAGCAACAAAGCAGAAGCAAACATCATCAATTCAAATCTTATGAATCCCATATTTTAATGTTAGCAGTTTGTCTATTTATTAAATGCATTTTATTCCTATTTATATAAATTGACTCCTTATTTTTTCTTTTATTATTGTTTCTTTTTTTATGAAGAATCTTAACACTTTCAATATCAAACATAAGTTTATATTTACATGTTTTTTCATGATTAAGAAAACTGAAGCAGTCATTAAATCACCATTATTATTTTTTTAATTTAGTGGCAGTTGAGACCGGTTTTAAAAATTAACCCAAAGTACTTCTGCAGATTTAAAGACTGTTTTTAATAGTTTATTACCGTTAAATTTATTATTTTTCTTATAGTATATATGTAACAAAATATACTTTCTTCAAATCACTTCAAAAACCCTCACTTTTAATATGAACGTCTTTTTATTGAGGTATAATGATATTCAAATTAAAGATTTATTATAAGAGGCTGTCAATCTCATAAAAACTTTTTTTTGATATTAAAGATGAATGTTTTTGAAATGATTTATAAAAAGTATGTTTCTGTTTATATATATATATATATATATATAAACATATATATATATATATATATATATATATATATGATTTATATCTTGTTTGATTTTCACTTGTGAAGATCTATCTATTACTAAAATAAACCATTACCATGGTTGTTTGAGAATTTTAGCATAGATTTGTTTTTAGTCTGTATTGTAATGTTATATAATTTTTTTATTGCAGGTATTCATAAAGTCCACATGCAATTTTAAAAAAAATTATAACTTTATTACTATTTATGATAAAAAATCTGTAAAAATGATTAAAAAGCTTATTCTAGCTAGTTTTAAGTGCCGTTATTTAGTAACACTTCCACAGGAATTTAATTTTTTTTTAAAAACTTTAAAAATACTTATTTTTCTGAATTACACGAACTATGGCTTCAACTGAAGAAAAAGTACACTGTGTCCTTTGGTTGGCTGTACTGAAATATACTTTTGCTATTCCAAAAAAGTTTAGAATAAAATACAGTTAATAACCACTTCCTAGGAACTCTATTGTCAAATAGATGGAGAAAATCAGAGACATGCTCAAACTATGATGGGCAACAGTATGGTAGACTGCATGTCAGTGAAGAAATTCTAGGAACAATTCTTAAATCCAAAAAAGTCATTAAGATGAACATCAATATAACTGAGAATCTCAAAGTCCACTGTTCATAATATTCTGTTAAAAAGACTTCACATAAAATCTTACAAAATTCAAACGCATCAAATGTTGTTAGAAGAAGACTGTTATGCATGACTAAATATCTGCCAACAGTTGAATGATAAACTTTGCAATGATGACGCATTTGTGAGCACTTTAATGCTCTTTGTTGAAGCAACATTTCACATTAGCGGCAAGGTCAACAGGTTTAATTTCCAAATTTGGGGAACTAAAAACCCAAATAAAACTGTTAAACATGAAACAGACTCCCCTAAAGTTAATGTGTGGGATGCTTTGGAAAAAAATCACATGAAAGGGCCATTCTTTTTGAAAGTCATGCCATAAATGATGACAGAGACTTAAATATGCTGCATAATTACTTTATTCGTCAGCATGAGCAACTATGTTTAAAAGATGATACAGTATTTCAACAACATGGAGTTCCTTGTCACTAAGCTTTGCATCTTAGACAGTTTCTAAATCAAGTATTTTCTAACACATGTATTGAAAGATGTGGTCCATTTGCTTGGCCTCCACATTTGCCAGACTTCACTTCATTAGATTTTATTATGGAGACATGTGAAAAACAATAATGTATACAACCAACCTCAATCGTTAGAAGACTTAAAAGCTAAAATAACTAATGTGATTTTAGGCATTACTTTAAATCAATTGGCAAATGTTTTTAGACAACTACAAAATCATATTATCCTTTGTATTACTAATGATAGTGGACCAGTGAAAACTTAATAAAATACAATGAAATAACCAAAAAATATAAATTTTATTTCCAATACATTCTATATAATTTTTCTATTACAAATACTATTAAAGTTATATATATATATATATATATTATATATATATATATTGCATAGAGACATTATGGACACCCTGTATATATATATATATGAATACATGTGTGTATATATTACCTTTTTTCGTATTCGGTATGGCAGTTGATGATGTTTCTAAAATAATAATAATAATAATAATAATAATAATAATAATAATAATAATAATAATAATAATAATAATAATAATAATAATAATAATAATAATAATAATAATAATAATAATAATAATAATAATAATAATAATAATAATAATAATAATAATAATAATAATAATAATAATAATAATAATAACAACAATAACAACAACATTTTATAATATATAAATAATTTTCAAATTTAAAAATACCATATAATAGTAATAGATGTTAAATATTTTGAGTCTGGAATACAAAATAATATTTTTGGGGAAATAGAAGTGCATAAAAAGTAATTCACAAGTCAGATTTATTAACCTATTTTAAGAAACTTATAAAGTAGGTTCTATCTTATATCAAGACCACATTATAGGCTAAGTAAAATATAATATCTTTATCTGACTTATTTTCACTACTATATGGATTATAAATCCTCACTGAATCTCTAAATGGCAAAACTTTATATTACCAATAACCTCTATAAATTCTCTCAGTCAAACCATCTCACAGTTTAAAACAACAACAAAGATGTAATTTACAATACTTTTAATAATATACTAAAGAAGCAAAGATAATTAAATGTGCAGAAAATATAAAATATAATATTATTTATAAAGCTTTATACTTCAAATGAGCAGACATAAAAATAGTTCACAAATCATATCCACTGGACAATTTTATCAACTTGGCATAAATGTCAATTTATTAATTATGCAAAAAGGATTCATTTCTATAAACGATCTAAGTTGATAAATGGATAAGAAAGTAATCATTGATTCATTAGTTGTTAAAATATTATATTATTGATGTTTTTCATAAAGTATTAATCCAACCAGCTCTCAGTTTTAAGTATCAACAAGATGCAAATTCTAACAATTTGAATAATGCTGAGTAGTTCTCAAAATATGTAATATCATTTATAAAGTATTGAACTCGAAATATGAAAATAATAATATGCACAAATAATACATTTTCTCATACAACTGTCAATAAAATATATAAAGTATAAATGATCAACTTTTATACAAGTTTTTATGTTGTTATGGGAATAACAAATCAATTCTCAACATTTAAAATGGTGAAATCTTATATTAAAATTGATCTTTAAAATGTATTAGCGCAAATCAGATCACTGTTTCAGAAAATGACTAAAATATAAATTCTAATCATATTAATAGTGCTATATACGAATAATGCCTATTGACTCTGCATCTCTCTCAATCTGTTGCCAAGGCAACATTGTTTAAACAGTAAAGGTGGAAATCAATTTTTATTTATGGTCTAATACATCCATATAAGCACTCAAGATTGCAACTTGCCAACTGAGAATAAAATTATCGATTCATAAAAGTTTAAATAAACTTTGTTAGCCGAGAGGTCATAGCAGCGGTCTTTCAAGCAAGTAGTTGGTTGCAGATGGTTGTGGATTCGCCTCCCGGCCGATGCTATGACATATGAGAAAAAAAACTCCCTACATATATAAGATTAATTATCAAATGGTGTTACTGATTGAAAATTCATAAAAAAAGTTTGAGCCGTTGAAATAACACAAATGGATATATCCCATGGACTTTATGTTTCAGATTCTAGCAATACATTAAAATATTTAGTTTATATATTAAAAATTTAAATAGTAATAATCACTGAATTAAAAAAAATATAATCTTTCAGAAGTCAAGCTTATTATAATAGATTTTATCAAGATCTTTTCTTAAACTAAGACCAACTGAGAAGTTAGACAAATGTGTGCCCATCATCATCTAACTATTCATGCTATTTGAATAATAAATCAAATATTGCTACTTGAAAGGGTAAAACTTCATATTAGCAACTACCTTTATAAAGTATTAATCAAATATCTCATATTTTTAAATAACACAATATTAGATATAATAATTTTAATAATGCTACAAATAAATATCAACTTTTAATGATGGTGTTTAATCTGGTTAAAATCATTTTGTATATTTTTATAAAAATACTCCAGTTTTTCACCAGAATGATACATTTTAAGGCATGGATTGAAGTTATTCGATTTAGATATCCTTCATTAAGATGAGTAACTAACCTAGCTTTTTTAAATGACATATCATCATTCTCCACAATATTGGTTTTTCACATTTTTATTTACAATAAATCCAATTGCACCTGTACATTCAATATCTGTGACTTTATGTTAACGTTCATGTTCATTTTTTTTATATTAATTGCCTCTTCATCTTTTCTATTGACCCATATCATAGTTTTTTTTTTCAAATTACACAATCGTCCTTCACTTAAAAGTGACCTACCATTGAATATAATTAAATAAATGGTCACCAATAAATGACAGCCTGGATGTGCAATGATAAAATTTTTAGCATTTAGCAGCTGCAGCTATCAGCTTTGACTTTGGTTGGTGAAATTCTCATTGGGCCTATAATTTAATATTGTGTACCATTATAAAAAAACATTCACACATTCATTTTGCTTTTAAAGAAAACTCTCCAGGTATTTCAATTATGTGTAATTAAAAACTTACCTTACTGGCTGTTGTATACTAGTGAGCAAGTCAAGTTCATTTGAGTTCAAGTCCCCTACAATTACATCTAAACTCCAGGAATGTAAAGTATACCTGTATTTAGATATTGCAGTTTCAACTGTATTCCTGCCCATCCCTTCTCTGTATTTAAATAGACAAGATCCAAAACCTGAGGAATCAGAGTGATTTAAATTCAACATGGATATAACAATAATATTGATATCATCAATGGATTTGGGTATATTCAATGGTGTAGATGGCTGAAGAGTTGAAGGGTGGAGTAGATTAAAGCATGTCCATTGGAGTTTGAGGATTTGCAATCTTATTATAAACTGAGCACTGATTATACTTATGTGTGTGTGGGGGGGGGTAGTGATGATTTAGCAGAACTGATGTGTGTTAGTTTAGCAAGAATATATTGAAGATCATCATATTTACACATGTATTACCATGTGTATTGGTTCTATAAGATAGATTGGATAGCTGACATAAACTTGAATGTCTGGATTCAAATAACCTATAATTACATCTAAACTGAAGCAATATAAAGTATATCTGTATTTAAATATATATATATATATATATATATATATATATATATATATATATATATATATATTGTAGCTGGAATGTCAGTTAAAATGAATTTAATCATGCTTGACTTGGATCACTATTTATATATTGGGAATAAGCCTTTATTATGTATTGGGACTTATATTATCCCACATTTTAGCTGCCATTTACATATTTGCAAATATCTTTACACTCTTTCTTAATTTGCCATATGTGTCAAAGTGACTATCAACATTAGGCAAATTATCGGTATTCTCCATAAAATCACATACATGATTCATAACGATTGATACATGATTGATAACCTTTTCTATTGTTTCTCTTATATAATCACTATAACCACAAACTATATTTCTGAATCACCATCTGTTTTGGCAATCATTTTTCTGACAGTTACCCACAAAAAAGTTTAACATTGACACTTTAATTTAAAGATTTATAGTAACTATCATGTTCACAAGTCATTCTCTTTCTTCTTAAAAGAATATCAATAAACAATTTAATTGAATAGACCATGGTTCTACAATCATAACATTATCTCAATAATATTACAGCAATAGAACCGTTTCGAGAATGAACTACTATATGGTCCAGTAATATTAATAATATATTTAAGTGTCTAATCAATTTGTGAAATAAGAATGTCAGAATAGCAAACAACTAGACGGATTTTATTATTCTGATAATAAAAATTATTTAACAGATAGTGAAGAAAAGAAAACAAAATAATAACAATAAAATATTCCCTGTGAAACGCATGCACGTTAAAAAAAATTCAACGAATATGAATGGTCAAAAACGAAAATAAAATATCAACTAACGATTGCCAATAGTATAATACAACTGAGATAAATTCTTATACTGATATAAAATAAATAATTATAAGAACAAATATTAATCCCAAAGATATATCATGTGGCCGTAATACATTTTATACTAACATTGCATTAAGTATTTATAAGAACAAATATCAGTTATAATTATAAAATTCATTTATATACATACTATACCATGGATTTTGTGGTACTTTGGACACTTTCATATACTTATTGATCCCAAACAATATCTTTGACTTCAGCATTTTCTTAAAACACAAGAAGAGTTATTGGGTTTCTGATAGCTTTCCTTTAGAATATAGAGCGTTTTTTATAAATATATTTGAAACTATTTCCTTATAAAATATTCAGTATCACTTCCCCTTGCAATATCTCCGCAAAGAGTAACGATACAGTCAGAGAACAGAACGTGTTATTTTTTATTTTAAAAGAGTAATGCCCTTTATTACGTTTGTAGAGTAATATATTGATGTCACTTAAAATGTGTTGATACATGGAAGAATAAATGAAAATACCAATAAAGTAATAATATTATCAATGGCCAAATTAACACTGGGCTGCAATATCAAATACCATTTCTTTAAGTTTAAGCAGTGACCGATCCATTTCGTCCTTGATATTTCTTTTTTTTCCCTAACTATTTGCTTGCACAACTTATACTGCATACCAATACTCTCTTCAAAACAAATTATCCATCATCTGATATAAAGAATTTTTGGCATCTTGATTTAATTAATATTACACTTCAATAATTAAAATTATTATATTTTATAAATTATAAATGATTAACTTTTAATTAAACATCATTCCTTAATTAAATATTACTTTATTCTTAAACCGTTGCACAAAAGAAATTTATAAACGCATTTGTTTAATCTAACACAAAAAGAATATAAAAAAATTCAAAATGATTTAACTTTAAAATAGTATTTATTTCCAGTATTCATGGCCTCATTGATGAGATACGTATCTTTAAGCATACCGATCAATCGTCTTTAAAAAATGTAACATTGTTATTCGTAACTCTTACAGTTCTTCTGGAATTTAAACCAATCTTTATTAAGAAAACGATGATAAAACCGATCTTAACAATAAATATGCAATTCAGTTTTTATGCAATACTAAATATGTTTTTTTATAAATTAAAATGAGGCATTAAATGAACTTGGAGTAATTTGTAGTGAAATTTTAGATAGTGGTTCAAGCATTCTAAATCTTAAATATATATGACCTTTAGCGAATAAGAATATATTCCTTAATAGTTGTACTTGTACTTTGTGCTTGATCAATATTATAATATGATAAATCAGAGAAGTGACTGTCAATCAATGCATATGATCCCAAAAAAACATTTCACATCTAAAGCTAGATCTAAGCATACAATAAAGATGAAGACAATGATCACTATCATCTCAAAATATTTCTTTCCCAAGAAAAACAATATATATATATATCAAATGCTAGAAATTATTGATTTTTTTTTTGTTTACTATTACATTTTTTATTTAAATATGTTTACTCTTAATAACATTCCAGGAAAACGCCATTGTTAACACTTCATTAAAAAAATCAATTGATATGTGACTTTATCTCTCTAACTGTTAGATTCCTTCATGCTGAACAACAATAGTAGATGGATATTGAAGTGATCAATAAGTATCATGATCTGTTAAGACATACAAAAATAACAAAAGAAGTCCTCCTTGTTTTACTATCCTCAATTCATATTAGACCACTAGAAAAAAAATGAAGTGCTCAACTGAGCTTCTGATTTAATCCAACCACAAAGTCTTGTTCAGGCCACTACATTCTGACTGAAATTGATTTCTTAAAAGAGTAGACTAGTTAATCTTTTGAACAACTTATTGATTTATATATTTCTACAATAATGCTAAACACTTGGTTCAATGATTCATCATCTCAATCATTCTGAGATGACTACCATTATTATACCACAAGCAATTTTTTTTCATTAACCGTCTTGAACTTTCAACTTATATCAACCTCATCACAATTCTTAAGACTCACTAACAACAATTTTTTGCCACAAAAGCTAAAGAAAAGACTTTATTTAAATTTACCCTGATTTCTAGTTTTATTTTAAGAAGTGTCTCAAAATTCTTCTAATAAAAGTGTCACATATTCCTTTCCTACCATCAAATTAGAAATCCCTATCATATTATTGGTTTTAACTTCCATCAATATAGATAAATATATCTGAGTATAGTTTTCTGATAACTCTAACATTTCTGTCCTTTATTTGGTTGATATTAGAGATTCACTTCTGAATCACTTTTCCACAAGCTTCATTTCAAATATCAAAACATTCTCTGGTTTATATTTGTTTCCTTTATCACTTTTTCCTGTTTGATGTTGATTACATTTGCGTATAGTAGCTGTATTTTTTATTGCAGTAGTTCTTTGAAGACATAATCTTTCATTATTCTGTAAAAAACCATCATTGTGCCACATGCTCACACTTAATAAATTAAGAAACTTAGCTATCTGCTCAATTGTATTGTAAGGTGATGCGCAATCCTTATAAAAATAATAATAATAAATAATTGATATTTTGGAGTAACATGTATAAAGTTTTGATAGGCAGCCAACTTTTAAAAAAAACATAATTTTAAAACATTTGGAGACCCACACACACATATATATAAACATAACGATACATTCATGAAAGAATGAACAAATTTATTTTTTATTAAATGTAAAATAAAATATCTACATACACACATTTATACATGAATGTGTAGGATTTTAAATCATGACGTGACAAAAATAATAAAGAAAATATTTGACATTAAATTTTATTAACTAAGTTTCTTTTGTTTAAAAGATTAAAAAAAGAGTAAACATTAGTTGATTTTGGAACATTTTGGAACGTGAAAAAAACTAAGCAACAGTAGTTTATAGTTTTGTTGGTTGATTTTTTTTTGTTCAAATGAAGTACGTAAAGTAAAGTTGTACAATAATAATATTTTAATTGTTATTATATTAGTTATTATGATTTCCTTTCATTATTAAAAAAAACTGTTTAATATTTGGAATTTCACTATTCATTAGTAATAAATTGAAAGTATGCTAGCCTTTGCAATTATAACAGAGAAAGCCAACATGCGATTTAGATTAATATTGTTTACTATTCATTAGTGTAAAATATTTTTTAAAAAAAGGGGGAAAAAAAGACATTGTTTAAGTGATGAACTTTCGTTTGTTCAAATAAATTCTGAAAGATTCATATTTATTTATCTTTCTCAAAAATATAATTATTATAAAATGTTTCTTTTAAAAGATAAAGCCAAATAATATTGAAATAGAATCTTATTAATACTAATCTGTATTTCTTTTAAAGTGAAATTTATTATCACATATCTCATATATATAAAACTGCATATAAATAGCATTCGCTTTTTATATTACAACCCAAGCTCGAAAAAAAACTTATAGATAACTACTTATACGGGTATATATAAAATCTAATGATGCAATCTTGCTAAATTAATTGTGGTAGGATCTTTCTGCTTCCTTTGTGTCATTAGATCTTTATGGAGTATAATACCCATTGGTACGTTTAATGTTTAAATCAGTGTGGAATGATCTGGAGATGGAATTGGAAAGGCGATTGCTATAAAATCAAAAGCCCAGGAAATTAATTTTGTCATGGGAATTGTTAATGCTTGGAATGTTTAATATGATTTAATATGTGTGAATAAAATATAGATACTATCTGCTAAGAATACTGAAGCCACTCTTGAAAATTTAACTTCCTATTGTTTTTAAAGAATTCTAAGATTTCATTTAATTTTAATGCTTTAAATATTTAAAATTTTGTATTTTTTTTATTTTTTTATGTATACTAAGAGTTGGGTTATAAGTTTTCCTAACTTTTTTATTTATATGTAGCAAATATTTTTTTTTAAAAAGAACCCATTTGTTTAAATTTTTATAGGGAAAGAAAAATACAAATGCACAACTCAAGGTATACATAAATATATTATATATGTTTGTAAATAAAATATTAACATAATTGAATGCTTAAATTATACTGGACAATGACTTAAATACTAAAAGGTAAGATTTCAAATATTTACATTTATTAGACTAACTAATAAGTAAGTCTATATGAGAACATTTTATTGTTTGAATGATTAACAACCTTATGAATGAACTATATCCATAAAACACAAATTAGCAATACATAGATATAACATTAATGTACATTTAAAGGACACAAACAAAGTAATCATTGAATAGTATGAATTATAATTTTATAATTTTATTTTGATATTTTTAATATTTAAATCACAGCTAGTCTTATTAAAATAAAAATAAACAATACTTATTATATTCATATATATAGTCTTATTCAGTTATAAATATTATAAATTTAACCTAGATTTGTAAATAAATATTTGTTGTTTGAATTTAAAAATCTTTGTTCCTATGGTCTCTAGATTTTAAAGCATCATTCATACTTCACTCACCAGATTAGCTATTAAACATATATACAGATTTAAAAAAAAATATATTCATTAGTAAAAGCCATTAGGGATCTATATAGAGGTATTGCTATCCTATTTAAATTCATCCTTGAGCAGAGTTAAAAGCAAATGTCTACACTGAATTAAAACTCCGAGTTGTAATAGGGCCTGTAAGTAAAAAGGCTCTGGATATACCATTTTAAACAGTATTTGGTCTGTTACATATTAGGCACAAATACATATGTTCACCATATGTATAGACAATGGTCCATTACATTTTTTTGGTATGCAATATGGTAAGGATAAAAACTTAGGTCCAGGGTGCGTACATTGGTCGGTCCATTACATATTTTGGTGAGCAACATGTTAGGCTTGAAAATGTAAGTCCAAAGTATGTACAGACTTTGGTCTGTTACATATTTTGGCATACAATGTTTTGGCATGAAGATTTAAGTTCACCACAAGTACAAACTATATACTGTTACATTTTTGGCACCATCAACAGTGAAACCTGAATAATAGGTGCACCAGCATATATAGACTAAATGAAAGTTGGTTATCATGTCACATTCATAATGGCCAATTATTGAATTCATTTTAGTTTATTGTCTGTTACATTTTGGTACACAGTGTGTTGAGCTTTAAAGAGTTAAATATGTCATATTTTACTATAGATTTTTCATGTGAAATAAATAATTCAGTATAACATGATTCATCATATTTTATTTAGTCATTTAATAAACTATATTATATAACCCTATGGATTAAACGGTATGGCAACTTAATGGTATAAGTAACTTTGTCAATCAACAATAAGTTCAAATAACTCTGAAAGCGAAAGTATGAATTGACAAATAGAGACCAAAACTAAATAGACGATCAAGAATCTGATAAGAGTAGGCAAGTGGGGCAGATAAAAGGCAAAATATAAAATTGGCATTAATACCAATGAGATAGAAAGTACTTTAGTTAATTAAAATACTCACATGAGATGACACAGGTTGGTAGGAGATCCTATGATATATTATAACTATTATATAGAAAATTAAAAAAAAACACTTTACATTCATAGAGTAAATATTTTAAAGTAAAATATTAATTTACAACATATGTTGCTTAGAAGTGCAAGATCTATAGTAAGTATGAATAAAGAATCAAGTGTAAAGCCACAAGATGTTAGTGGCAATGAAACTGAGCATGATCCTAATATGGAACAAATAGGATCAGTAGACATAATTTGTGTCCAGGGGTTCAATGGTTGGAGCTGAGCATTCTTTCTCAATGCAAGAGGAAAAACAAATGATATCTCAAATTCAAGGAGACTCTAATGAACAGTCCACTCAATCACCTGGAATTGGACTAACACAGGTTTCAGAAGATAGTGGAGCCATGATGCAGATGCTCCAAACATTATTGGGTCAGATGGATACCATGAGTGGTCAGATAGATACAGTCAAGGCTGACATGAGTGGTCGGATTGATGACATGAGTGGCCATATAAGTATAATCAAGACTGAAATAAGCAACATGGTAACTAGGGCTGGTATTGACAAATTGGATGAGGAGGTTAAGAAAAAAAATAGTGGCATTGAAATGAAATTTTCTACAGCCATGGAGTGGTTATCTTCAGAGATAAATGAAGTGCATAACAGTAGTATGAAATTGAAACAAAATGTAAAAGAGATGAGAATAGATATAGATGTAGTGAACTTGCAGTGTCAGAAGTGATTTACTGGGTTTAAAGAAAGCATACCCAAATTGATAACAAAATTAAGGAGGTACACCAAGCTCAGGAATCCACTAAAGAAGAAATGAGGCAGGGTCACAAGAATCACAGGAAGGAAGTTCAAGGAGATTTGGAAGTCATATGAATGGAATTCGGCCAACTCCAGATTAAACAAAATGCAGAAAATGATGCAAGCTGTGAATAACTGCTTACAACAGCTTGGACCTAAGATATCCTCTATGGAAACAGATGATCTGTTATGAAAAACAATGTTAGAAAAACTTATGGAGAGAATCACTGAAACACAAATTTGAATTGATAATTTAGATGAAGCCATGAAGCAACAGTCATCGAGGAATGCATCCCAAATTAACTCAAAGATTCCAATTCATATGAAACCACAATTAGGAAGTGAAAAGAAAATCCAAAATGACCGAGAACATTGGAACCATGATGTGTCACATTTGAAAATAGTTTTTAGCGATTTACAAGAAGCAAATGACCCATATGAAAAATCCACTTTTCAATCTCATATGATGCCTGAAGCAGATGGCCCCATGCATTTTATCTAGCTGAAACACAACCAGATTGATATCAAGCATTGAGCTGATGTAGATCATCCTCTCATAAATTCACAAGTAAGTACACAAAAAATGAATAAGACTCATGTTACTACCACACAGATAAATGCTATTAACCAATTTGTGAAGCTGAAAGTTTTTAAAGATTTTAATAATGAAGCTCCAATTGAACATTTAAGAAGCTTAAAGCTTTATTTCATGGTAAATAGAAGTTTGTATGAAAGTGAAAAAATAATAATCACATATAGTCACCTCCAAGGTGATGCCTTAATGTGGTGGGAGTCATTGTTCCAGACCCCATCCATGTTTTGATGATTACCAGACACTATTGGTTAGAAATTTTTGGAACAGAGATAGACAGGAAGCCATTCTGTACCAACTTTTCCAGGAAAAATATAGGTCTGCACCTGAGGAAATACTTAAAAAGTTTTTTAGGTGACAAGTTACCAAGCTATGTACATTGAACACATTGTTTTAGGGAAACAGAAATCACCCGAATAGTTAAAAGGAATTTACCTTTACATATAGAGCAATCGCTGATGTGTGCAAATGCTATAAATATTGAGCAGGTTGCTGAATTGTTGAACAATATTGATATGAATAATGCTAATTTATCCACCAGGACACCAGAGAAGAGGAAAGATGAGGCAAATGTTAATGCCTTATTTTATCGTAACAGGAAAACATCAATAATCCCAGACACTGGAAAGGTAAAGCAAATCAAATCAATGCACCAAATGTGTGGTCACTCAAAAGAAATAGATTCAATAATGGCAAATCATTGACAAATTCCCCCAGTTCCCCAAATGGTTCACCAAATCAGGAAGTAGTAATCATGCATCCAACACTAAACAGGAAAAACATCAATAATCCCAGACACTGGAAAGGTAAAGCAAATCAAATCAATGCACCAAATGTGTGGTCACTCAAAAGAAACAGATTCAATAATGACAAATCATTGACAAATTCCCCCAGTTCCCCAAATGGTTCACCAAAACCAGGAAGCAGTAATCATGAATCCAACACTAAACAGAAACTAAACTAGAAATGTGTTTGAAGATTTGTTCCTCATCTCAAGGAACCAAAAATACAATGAGGAACAAGGTACCAATAATATATGGAGAAATCATCAATATAGACATGTTCATGGAAAGACAAGGCACCCAACTTTGCTTTGCAGAGCTGTCCCATGATAGAGGCTTTGTTTCAGGAATTGCCAGTTAAAGCTTTTTTAGATTCTGATAGCCAGATTTCTGTCATTTCAGACCAACATATCAGAAGGTTCTGAAAAAAAAAACCCAAGTTAAAATTTTATTCCTGAAATCTGTACAGGTTACCATGGCTAACAATAGGAAGGAATGCTTGAGCAGAAACAAGTTTGGATTGCAATAAAGTTTGGTCAGGCAAACCTCTATCATGTATTTTTGATATTAAATCATTTAATCCATGATGTCCTACTAGAGGCAGACTTCTTATACTTACACTCCTGTATTATTAATTTCTTCAATAAAGTAATTAGGATTGATGATGAGGTCTTGGAGATGACATTGCTTCCAAGATATGGCCTACCTGAAGTTGATTGCATTGTGACAAATATTCCCGAAGCACTTATAGACACTAAACTTGCAGAGTCCAATCTATTAGATAGCAAAAATGCAGAATAGTTACAATCTATAATTAATCAGTTTAACCCAATTTTTTCAGAGATTCCAGGAGTTATAGTTGTATTCCAGTAAAGAATTATATTGAAGGATGACCAAGCATTTCAATCCAGATCGTATCCTATCCTGTACCAATAATGGCTGGAAATATCCAAACAGATCAACAAAATTCTGAATTGGGGGATCATTTCCAAATGTTCTTCACCTTACTGCAATCCAGTTGTAACTGTGAAGAAGAAATATGGGTCAATGAGATTTTGTTTGGATGCTCGACAGCTAAACAAACTTACTGTTCCAGACAGAAATATTGCACTGCCCATTCATGAGTTGTTCATGAGATTTGGAAACAAGAAAGTATTTTCTACCTTAGATCTGACTTCCAGCTATTGGCAGAATGAGCTTCATCCTGATGATCGCCGGTATACTGCTTTTCGGTATGAAGGTTTTACCTCCCAGTTCAATAGGTTGCCATTTGGGTTGATCAATAGTGGTGCTGGTCTAATTAGATATATAGATAAGACCCTTTCTCCTGAGATTAAGTTAATCGTAACCATTTATGTGCATGATGTGATTTTTGCATCGTCCACCATTGAAAAACATTTTCAACAACTCACTATATTTTTTCAGGAGTGCTTTCACAAAGGAATAAAAATCAACTTCAAGAAAAGTACCCTAGTATCTGTTCAGGTAGTCATCTTAGGTCATATTGTAGATTGTAATGGATGAGATCTCATCCAGATAAGATTCCGGCTATTCAAAACTTTCCTAGTTCTACTAACAAAAAGCAAATTCAGTCATTCTTAGGTTTGTGTAATTTTTACCACCATTTCTACAAAAAATTTGCTGACCACATGGAATCTTTATTGAAACTAATCAGGAAAGAAGAGAAATGGAATTGAAGCAAAGAACATGAGAGGGCATTTGAATATATCAAAACGAGGTTTTTACAGCAAACAATTTTGGCTTTCCCTGATTTTGATAAACCATTTGTCATTCAAACTGACTGTAGTGGTTTCAGGTTAGGGGTAACATTATCCCAAATCCAGGAGGATGGTCAACCATGCATCCTGTACTTTATCAGTCAATTCCTGAAAGGTCCAGAGTTGAATTATATGGTAACTGATAAGGAGGCACTAGCTATAGTGTGGGTCTTTCAGAAAGTTCTGACCGATGCTTCTCGGATCTGAGATGGTAGTGGTCACAGACCATAAAACCCTCAAATTCCTGAACCACAGCTATTTGAACAACAATCACCTAGTTAGGTGGATACTTCTGTTGCAGGAATTTAATTACACTGTGAGGTATTGCAAAGGATCTGAGAATCTAGTAGCTGATATACTTAGTCAGAATCCATGTCAGTCAGATCAAAACCATCTATCTGCAGACGATGCCTACATTATGAATGTTGACCTAATAATCAATAGTAAAGTAGAGAATGAGTTGAAAAGGTTATCCAAATTACAATTTGAAGATCCAAATTTAAACTTAGTCATAAGAGCCCTAAATAGAGAGGAAGTTTTGAATGTGCCCAAGAATCTTACACTTTATAAGATAGAAAACCAGGACTTGTTCTATCAAATTGATTCAAATACTGTAGAATGTAAGGTAATGCTACCTACAATTTTACACACTCCACTCATAAAATATATTCACTGTTTGTATGTCCACTACAGTGCCCATAAAACAGAACATACTATGAAAACTAGGTTTTACTGGCCAGGAATTTATAAAAATATCTTGAAAACACTCCTGGATTGTCTAGTATGCCTTAAAGCTAAGCCAGTAAACTAAAATTATAGTGACACATTAAAATCTATAATTCCTGAAAGACCAAATGAGATTTTGGTGATTGATTATTATGGACCATTACCTCCATTCAATAAGCAAAGATATCTCTTCCTCACCTATGATCTCTTTTCAAAATATGACTCTGCTTACCCTATATCCCAGGCTAATACCAGAGACACAATCAGGGTATTAGAGCGCTCAATTTCCCAAGATAGGAAAGCCTAAAACTATTTTGACAGACCATGGAACACCTTTCCTATCTAAGGAATGGAAAAGATGGGTGGAGAAACTGCAAATCAAACACATGCTTACTTCCATTAAAAATCCAGTCAAACCCTTGTGAATGCATAATGCGGGAACTTGGCCATTTGTTTCAGGACTTACCTAAAAGATGAGCATAGGGGATGGGTGATGCAGACAGAGTGGATAGTGAATTACATAAATTGGGGTGCAAATGAATCTACTGGATTTACACCCATTCAACTACATTTTAACCAACCTATTTCTTCATTATTTGTAAAATACCAACCTCCAATTAAATGTCATCACTATGACATAGAAACTAAAATTCAAATGGCTTGCCAACAATTAATTAATAAATCTAATTTTATAAATAAGAATTGGATAAAAAGTAGACATCACTTTAAGATTGGGGACAAGGTTTTTGTGAGAACACATCACCCAAGTAAACCAATGGATAATGTTTATCATAAATTTTGTCAACAATATGCTGGACCATATGCTATTGTGAAACAAGCTGGCCCAAATGCATTTTGGTAAAATATTGATGGATAAATAAAAGGAAGTTATAATGCTCAGATATTAAAGCCATTCATTGGTAGTTAAGAAGAACTGTCCAAATACAGAAGCTTAGTTTTTGATAAACAGATGATCATGATTAAAGTGGATGGAAGTGGAGTTTATAAAAAATATAAATGTGTATGTGCAAATATATGAGTAAATGGCTAGAGTAGATAAATGTGATGAGGATACATTTAAATTAATGTTGAAGCATTTCATTGAGGTGTCTTAGAATTGGCTGAGATGTGGGAATTGACAGATACAGTGTGGAAATCCCATATTTCATTCAGACCTTATAAAAATACAATAAGACTCTTAGGGAGCAGGATATAGGCTGATGGACCCAAATATGGGTATTGTGGAACAGAGACACTCAACCAGTCGAATTCAGAATATTCAACCATCATATAGTTAGTAATTCTGGTAAAGATGGTAACAACAATGCTAAGGATGACAGTAATTCAATATTAAGATGAAAGAGATAAGGATATAAATCTAACAAAAATGAGTTAAGAAAATGAATGTATATTAATGAGTAAATTAAAATAAGTAAGAAAGCATTAGAACTCTCCTTTATTTAAAAAGACTAAAATTATCCAACACAATACCATCCAAACCTTTGTTCATGTGCTAAATATTTGACAATAGTCTAAATTTTAACCTTTTAAGGATGGGGGAAATGTAAGGTGATGCCCAATCCTTATAAAAATAATAATAATAATAATAATAATAATAATAATAAATAATTGATATTTTGGAGTAACATGTATAAAGTTTAGATAGGCAGCCAACTTTCAAAAAAAACATAATTTTAAAACATTTGGAGACCCACACACATATATATATATATATATACATAACGATACATTCATGAAGGAATGAACAAATTTATTTTTTATTAAGTGTAAAATAAAATATCTACATACACACATTTATACATGAATGTGTAGGATTTTAAATCATGATGTGACAAAAATAATAAAGAAAATATTTGACATTAAATTTTATTAACCAAGTTTCTTTTGTTTAAAAGATTAAAAAAAAAGTAAACATTTGTTGATTTTGGAATGTGAAAAAAACTAAGCAACAGTAGTTTTTAGTTTTGTTTGTTGTTTTTTTTTGTTCAAATGAAGTACATAAAGTAAAGTTGTAGAATAAGAATACTTTAATTGTTATTATATTAGTTATTATGATTTCCTTTCATTATTAAAAAAAAACTTTAATATTTGGAATTTCATTATTCATTAGTGTAAAATATTTTTTTAAAAAGGGAAAAAAGACATTGTTTAAGTGATGAACTTTCGTTCGTTCAAATAAATTCTGAAAGATTCATATTTATTTATCATTCTCAAACATATAATTATTATAAAATCTTTATTTTAAAAGATAAAGCCAAATAACAATGAAATAGATTATTAATACTAATCTGTATTTCTTTTAAAGTGAAATTTATTATCACATATCTCATATATATATATATATATATATATATATGCATATGATATATATATATATATATATATATATATATATATATATAACTGCATATAAATAACATTCATTTTTATATTACAACCCAAGCTTGATAAAAAAACTTATAGATAACTACTTATATGGGTATATATAAAATCTAATGATGCAATCTTGCTAAATTAATTGTGGTAGGATCTTTCTGCTTCCTTTGTGTCATTAGATCTTTATGGAGTATAATACCCATTGGTACGTTTAATGTTTAAATCAGTGTGGAATGATCTGGAGATGGAATTGGAAAGGCGATTGCTATAAAATCAAAAGCCCAGGAAATTAATTTTGTCATGGGAATTGTTAATGCTTGGAATGTTTAATATGATTTAATATGTGTGAATAAAATATAGATACTATCTGCTAAGAACACTGAAGCCACTCTTGAAAATTTAACTTCCTATTGTTTTTAAAGAATTCTAAGATTTCATTTAATTTTAATGCTTTAAATATTTAAAATTTTTTATTTTTTTTTATTTTTTTATGTATACTGAGAGTTGGGTTATAAGTTTTCCTAACCCTTTTATTCATATGTAGCAAATATTTTTTTTAAAAAGAACCCATTTGTTTAAAATTTTATAGGGAGAGAAAAATACAAATGCACAACTCAATGTATACATAAATATATTATATATGTTTGTGAATAAAATATTAACATAATTGAATGCTTAAATTATACTGGACAATGACTTAAATACTAAAAGGTAAGATTTTAAATATTTACATTTATTAGACTAACTAATAAGTAAGTCTATATGAGAACATTTTATTCTTTGAATGATTAACAACCTTATGAATGAACTATATCCATAAAACACAAATTAGCAATACATAGATATAACATTAATGTACATTTAAAGGACACAAACAAAGTAATCATTGTATAGTATAAATTATAATTTTATAATTTTAATTTTGATATTTTTAATATTTAAATCACAGCTAGTCTTATTAGAATAAAAATAAATCAAGACTTATTATATTCATATATATAGTCTTATTCAGTTATAAATATTATAAATTTAACCTAGATTTGTTAATAAATATTTGTTGTTTGAAGTTAAAAATCTTTGTTTCTCTGGTCTCTAAATTATCAAGCATCATTCATATTTCACTCACCAGAATAGCTATTATACATATATACAGATTTTTTAAAATATATTCATTAGTAAAAGCCATTAGGGATCTATATAGACATCACATTATTGCCATCCTGTTTAAAACCATCCTTGAACAGAGTTAAAAGCAAATGTCTACACTGAGTTAGAACTCCAAGTTGTAATAGGACCTGTAAGTAAAAAGGCTCTGGATATACCGTTTTAAATGTTATTTGGTCTGTTACATATTGGGCACAAATACATAGATTCACCATATGTAGAGACAATGGTCTGTTACATATTTTTGGTATGCAACATGTTAAGGATGAAAACTTAGATCCAGGGTGTGTACATTGGTAAGTCCAGTACAGTATATCATCTTGTACCTATTAACAGCTGTTTAACTTTAGCAGAAAAATTGTGGTGAATTATTTGCATTACTTGACTCTCTAAAAAGGATGGGCTATCAAAAGCTCATAATTTTATAATTTTCTGGTGAAAGAATTGGCTATAGTTTGTGTGGCTTATACCCTTTATGAGATACATGATAAATCATACTGCCATGATATTCTTTAGTCCAGTAACTTCTGAGAAATGCTTTTTTATAATTATTAAATATATTTTGCTTGTCATGTAACAAAATACAACATGTTTGTTATTCACTTTCATGGCAGTTATAGAAAATGGCAAATTTGTTTTCTTCAATCATCTAATTCAGTTGAAAATATTTCCTCAAAGTATTATAGTGAATAATAAGTGTTTTTTTCTTATGGTATTCTGATTGTTTAGAGGTTCAAAAACTGACCAATTATCTTTATTGTACCCCCAAAGATAGTAGGGCTTGATTTGAGCTCTTCATTTCTAGTGATTATTTTTGCTTCCATGACTGTGTTCATTGACACAGCATTAACTGAAATCCTTCTCTTTTAAGAAACAATCATTTTGTAAAATTGATCTACTTCCTTCTTCCAAACTTCTGTTTTTCAAATCCAGTCAAACACCACTTCTTCATTGACTTGAATGCTTTTATTAAAAAGTCTTATATTCAGCATCTTCATTTTGGTTTACTACATGACACCTTTGCAGTATTTTTTCCTTTTATACTTTCACATTATTTTCCCTTTACTCACAATGTCTCTAATTACTCTATGACAATTTGCAACATTTCCTTCATTTGTTCAATATTTTTTATATATTTCATTTTAACTTTTTTCACCAGCATTTTGGCATTCTGTTTAACCACACAAATCTGCATTCTGACATTCCCTATTTTCTTTTCTTGATCCCATCAATGAATTTTATTTTTAGAATTTCAACTCCTATATTCAGTACTTTGATCCAGATTTATTAACAACCTCTCCTTCATTTCATTTATTTTATAAGCCACTTTATACTTGTTTTCTCTATATATTTAATGCATTTCATATCGATTTTTCATTGTACCGCTCTCTTGATTTGCTCCAAACTTTGAAGAATTTTGATTTTCTTTTGTAGCTTTTTGCATTTGAAGCACTGCTTTTCAATATTATTTTGTAACTATTTCTTGAATTTCTCTGAGAATTTTAAGTATTGTATCTTGATATAATTTTATTATTATCTCTGCCTCACTTTTCTGGGGACTCAATAATTCTTCTTATATTTCTGTTGAGTTAGACTATAAGTTTTTTGGCCTAATGATGTCGTATCATGTATCAATTCTATGCCTAATTCACAGAACATGTTTTCTATGTTTTTTAACTGACCATATATTTGTAATAATTTTTATATTCCTGAATTATATGTTATTGCAGTGACCTTTCATTATCTCACACACACACCTCATTTTCATGCACATTCACTGATCTAAGCCAGATATTTTTGCCTGCCTAATAAAATTTTTCCAATGATGCCTATTATTTCCTTGGCTAATATCATTGGATCACTATTTAGATAATATTTACTGCCACATTTAATAAATTTGATTTTTTTTTTGATATTTCTGACCCATTCCACTCACATTACATTCAACAAAAAATTTGATGTGTTTTTTGCAACTTCATTTTAGTTTGACATCTTTCTATCATCATTTCAAAACTTTCTTTGTTTAATAATAATCTTGTTCGCCTCTTTACCAAACTTTACATTTTCAAATATTTATGTCTTATGTCTGCAGTTCATTATGATAGGTTGAATTTTATTTAACATTGCTAAAGAAATGATTTAATGTGTTGCAATTAAGTTAGGTAAAATTTATATACCTGTTTTACCAAGTATTCTAACCAACTCTGACACTATTTATGTAGCAGCAATGTTGGGTAAAATGAATTCAATCATGCCATAATTAGATCGCCATATTTGGAGTGGGAATGAAAATTTCCTATATAGAGAGAAGAAACTCAATCAAAATGAATTTAATGTTATCAAACATGGGATGTCATTTCTACAGTATGTAACACATTTAAAAACCTTTTCTAATTTACAATATACATGTTAAAATAACTATCAATATTAATTGAATAATCTTATTTATAATTGATAATTCCCAAAAGATTACATTTAGAATTGATGATCAAGAAAGTGACTATTTTCTATATCCCTTTTTCTTATGCACTCTTTATAAATACAAGCTGTATTTCTTCATCATCATTATCTTCTGACAACTTCTTTTGAGGGTTAGTTCCAAGATCATTTTTCATTGAACATGTTGATTTAGTGGGTCATGACAATAATATTGGCCACAGAATGACATTTTCCCATTTTACAAATAATGAAATCAAGCAAGAAAGACTTCAGTTCTATACTCCTAACAACATTCCAGTTAACATTCAAATAATAGCAGTGATACCAAAATAAAGCCTTCTATTATCCTGATAATACTGATGATATACTTGAATATAAACCAGTTTGTGGAATAGGACAGAGATTGAATAGCAAAAATTAAATAATTTTTTTTATTATTCTGGTAATATAATTCATTTAACAGTTTGTGAAGAACAATAAAGAAAGTAAGAATAATAAAAATACAAATTACACATACATACATTAGGATTTCTTCCTGGGAAAATAAATTATCTTAAAAAATATAATGTAAGCAAACAAGTATGAATGGGCAAAAATAAAATGAAATATAACAAAGTGTCAACTACTGGTTGACAATTGAAAAATACAGCTGAAATATATTTTTGTACTGATGATATAATAACTAATTATAAGAACAAATGCTTATGACCAAAGTATAAAACAACTGTGATATACTATATACTAATATAACATATGTAGTTATAAAAATAATCATTAATTACAAATTGTATAATTTTCTTATTTACTTCACCATAGTTGTTGTGGTTACTTTGTAAACTTGGACATATTTATTGAGCCCAAACAATGCCTTTAACTTCAGAATCAACTATATATGTATTAAGAGTTTTTGATTGTTTCAGAGTAACTTCACTTGGAATAACTCAGCAATCACTAAACTATAAAATCACAAAATAACATATGTTTTTACTACAGCAAAGGTCTTTTTTATGTTTTTGAATAAAATGGAGATAATAAGTGGGCAACCAAATAGAATGTTTTAGAACATGGCAGGAAAATGCATAATATCATGAAGGTATTAATATTGAGCATGGTCACATTAACAATACACTCCAATATAAAATAGCCTTTCTCAAAACTTAGCAGTGAGCAATCCTTTTTGTTATTATCATTTATTTATTTCTTAGCTATCTGAATATCAACTTATTATGCCCACTAATACTCTCTTTCTCTAAAACAAATGATACATCACCTGAATGTATAGACTCTCTGATATCTTAATTTAATTAATATTATGCTTCAAAATTAAAATTATTATATTTTATAAATCATAAGTTACAAACTTTTCATTAAACATCTTTTTAATTAGAAATATTTTATTATTTATTCGTTGCCAAAAATTTTTACAAATACATATATCTGAGTTAACTCATAAATAATATATAAAAATTTCAGTTATTTAAATTTGAAACAGTATATCATTGATCAATTTCTTATTAATGAGATATATACCATTAAGTTCACCATTGAATTCTCTTTTGAAAATGTGAGATTGATTTTTGTAACACACTATTCAACTAGAATTTAAAATCAATTTTATTAAAGATGCAAGTCCAATATTTATCTTAACAATAAATATGATTCTCGTTTTTATTCATTACTAAATATGTTTTATAAAGTGAAATAAGAAGATAAAATAAGCTGGTGTAATCGTTATCAAACAAGAATATATAATATCATAATTTAAAGAAATGACTGCAATGAACGCATATAGTTTATTATTTCAAATCTCTAGCTGACCTACAACTGAGACCTAAGCATGTAATATACTTTTCTAAAAAGAGTGACAATGATTTTTATCATCTCATCACAACCTACATAAATAAAGGTGGATTTCCAATTTTATTGTTAAAAGAAGTTTGCCTTGACAACATATTCAAGTTGTTGATTGTAATTGATATTGGTATTGTTTCAGAATTGACTATTTTACTGTATTTTCTTTATTATGCATCTAGCCTTGGACATTATTAACCTTATTATAAGTAATACATTGGTTGAGTGAACTTTGAAAGGTATAATCACAGTTTGGATATTACAATTGACTATTTCTTAGACTGCATTCAGAACAGATTGCATTTATCTGTTTGTGAGGTTTATTTAAACTCCTTTGTATCAGTAATTTTACTTTTTCAATCAAGTTGTAATTTTTGATATCTATATAAAAATATTCCACATAAATGATGGTAGATTTTCCCTTTATTGTTAAAAGGTGGTTGACTTGACAACAGATTGATCTTGTATATTGTAATCGATATTGGAATTGTTTAAGTGTTGACTGATATATATATATTAAAAAAAATCAAGTCAGATGTCACATGATTTAATTTAATAAGATTGTATTTACAAATGTTATATATAGAGCTCGCAAAACAAGTTCTTAAGAAGCTTTGAGAATAGCCCTAACCCTTGACCAGTTTGCTATTGGTGTCATCAGTGAGGTGCTAAAATATTCAAGCATTAAATTAAAAATACCAGGACAAGTCCAGCACTTTATATAATGTATAAATATTAAGTAGAAAATCTGAAATTTTCAGACTTCCATATGTCTTCCAATCCAGCTATCTAACTTAAATAGCCATATGGGCCTGAACTAATTTCATATACCCCATATATTAATAGCTTTAGAAATATAAAATCACCAAGGCCTTAATAGCAAAAAATAAAATTACAAAAAAACAAAAACAAGTCAGATGTCACATGACCTAATTTAATAAGCTTGTATTTACAAATGTTATGTATAGAGCTCACAAAATAAGCTCTTAACAAGCTTAGAAAATATTCCCAACCCCAGACTGGTTTCTGATACTGGCATCATTAGTGAGGTGTTAATATCCTCAAGCATTACATTAAAAGTACCAGGACAAGCCCAGCACTTTATCTAATGTATAACAAATAAGTAGAAAATCTGAAATTTTCAGACATCCATATGTCTTCCAATCCAGATATCTAACTTAAAGAGCCATATGGGACTGAACTAAGTTCAGATGTAAAGCTTGTTATGAAATTATTTTGTAAGCTTTATATATAACATTTATAAATACAAGTTTATTAAAATGGGTCATGTGACATCTGACTTGGATTTTTTTGTAATTTTATTTTTTGCTGTTAAGACTTTGGTAATTTTATATTGCTAAAGCTATTAATATATGGTATATCTGAACTTAGTTCAGTCCCATATGGCTATGTAAGTTATATAGCTGGATTGGAAGACATATGGATGTCTGAAAATGTCAGATTTTCTACTTAATAGTTATACATTAGATGAAGTGCTGGGCTTGTCCTACTATTTTTAATCTAATGCTTGAATATCCTAGCACCTCATTGATGATGCTAGTAACAGAAACTAATCTGTGTTGGGCATAAATTGTTAAGAGCTTATTTTGCAAGTTCTATATTGTAATAGTCATATTTGTACATCTCACACAAAAAATCCAGAGTTTTGACAAATTATACCAAGGGGAAATCTAGATGAGGTGTTGACACCTTGAATCTGATTGCAGCTCAGCTCCTTCACAAATGCTCCATGATTTACTTTCCTATGTATGACATATATGAGACTACACTCAGACATCTTAGTTCACATACTGACAGTAGAAAAGGGTGGAGCAAGAGTCTGAGGGAATAATAACTAAATTACTATTTAGTTCAACTAACACACCCCTATGGTTGGCTAGATAATGTATATATTAATAAAAGATACTTAATTAAGAGTAAATTTGGATAAGATTTGATAATGAATTGTGAATAACACACTTAATGTCTATAAGTTTAAAATATTTAAATGTGAAATATAAGATGATTAATACAAAATACAAAAACTGCATCAGGATTTACACACACAGGAGTAGCAATGATAAACAAGTTTAAAATAAAATCTCATCTGAAGCACTATAATTTAAAAGGATTAATTATAAATTTTATTAACCTACGGTCTAATCATTTCCTTAATTATGGTATGCCACCCTTACGAGGTTTGCTAATAGTCAAATCTCATGAGAATGATTACTAACAGATATGCTTAATCTATTAACATTATGTAATGAGCAATAAATGTGATTTTTATGCATACTGCATTATATAAACTAGATCTGAGGTTCAGATCAATGCTGAAGTGAATAATGTTATGGAGGGCAAACTAGTGATTTGTAGCACAACTTCTGAGAATATGGCACTACATAAAATAAATAAAAGATGCAGCCGAATGTGCAATTACTCACAGGATTCAGTATGAAGTACCCAGTTCCCATGGACCATATGACTTGCCATTATAAAGTACATGAACATTTAGTTTGGGTGATCAGAGCAGCTTATAAATCAATCTGGACCATTGTGTTCCAGTTCTAAAAAGTGGGCTATCTGAACTAAGAATAATGGGATGGCCCATAAACCCAAAGCCCATTGTAATAAAACATATATAGCAATGCACTAAATCTATAGTTTCAATCTGCAAAACTATAATATGCCAGTTTGTAAATTAGCATACTTAAATCATGCTAAAAAGGAATAATTAAAGCTGATCTAGTTTCAAGTAAACATATAGTTTATAAGAATAAACTAAGGAGGAGTAAAACATACTTGGGACTTCATTAACTAATTGTTTAAAATATGCTTCAAAATATCATTCCCACTATTATTTAACTAATTATAGACATTTAATATGCAAACCAAGTTATATACTAAGCCAAAACATAGTAGCATAACTAACATATACATAAAAGTAAGTTTCATATCAGAGATTTATAAATATGCTGAAAAGCAGTATAAATTAGCTACATGAGAGCTTCTAATCATCTCCCCAAAATTATCATTATTATCTATCTCCACTCTGAATGAAGGCATAACATAAATTAATGAATCAACAATATATAAAATAGAAAATAGGCATGACCATAGATTAGAAAGATACAAATGTAATAATGATAACTGATCACAGTTGTTATGATTTAGAAAATTATCAATTATAAATATTCATAAAGCAGGCAAGATGCTTACAAAGGTTATTATTATTAAATTAAAAGTTATAGAAATTTACTTGTTAAAAGTTATTACAAATTATTAATTATGAATGTTCAACATTTATTTAGCTTTAAAATTATGAATTAATTTAATAGTTTGATTTAATATATTTTACAGAGCTAAGCAGGAAGATATTTTACCAATCTTCTACTAGCTAAGGTGTTTCATGGCATCTAGCACTGGCTTTCTCCATTAGTTTGGCTTCACCAATATGTTCTTGGCAGGCTGTGGGTCTTAAACTCCTCTGTCATCCAGGAACAATTTCCAAAAAAAGAAGACAACAGATGGTTGCTCACATAAAAGTGTGAATGAGTGAACCTTGATGTCTGAATTTTGGGATCTTTTATAATAACTCTTTATTTTCTCCCTATCACAAGCCATTATGTTGTTTACAACTTTTAATTTTTAATTTTTAAGTTTTAATAGCCAGCATAAATTTTATCAAAAACAAAAGATCTGGCTTAGCTATTGACAAGTGGTGCTAAGTTAATGATTTTGTCTTTGTCTTTTTATTTTAACTTTATTTTTAAATCTTTAAAAATCAGTTCTCAGTTTACAATAAGAAACTGATGAATTTGATTCTCTCTTTTTTAAAAAAAGATTTAAGTTGTCAACATTATGTTATATCTATAAGATAGTTATCCCTGAATTTAAGATTTATATGTGAATACAAACAAATTTATGAATTTAATAACTTAAAAGATATAATTTAGAAATAATTTAGAAAAGCTGTAATGTTTACTAAATCTATCACATTACAGTTCCCTTTGCATATATACATAGGTGCACTACTACACATATAATGATGTTTACAAGTTTCCTTAATTTAATCATTTTAAAATTATGACTGTGTATGCATTAAAATTATATGTATACATACTATTATTATTAAATGTGTGCACATATCTGCACATACATGTAAATGTATGCTATTACATATCAAAATAAATTATTATAATGTTATATACATGGACTAGGTTGGGTTTGAACCAGAGAAATATACTTCTATGAAGCATAGTGGGTGAAAGTGGATAATAAATAAATTGCACTGTATCAATATATATGTATATAATTAATAAAACAAGACACAAAATGTGTAACTTGCTATTAAACTTGTACTAAAATGTTCACTAGGTGAAGCTTACCACTAACTCTTAACAAGCTTTAATTATAAGTGCTAAAAGAGAAAGTATTCAAAATCTCTACCAGAAAATCCTCATCCCCAGGCCAATTGGTTTCGAGCTTATAGCTCATCTCAGTGAGGAGTTAGGATTTCAGACACTAGATCTAAAACTCCAACTCAAGCATCAGCACTTATTTAATACATTACTATAAATTTGAAAACTTGAATTTTTCAGACATGTAAATGTCTTCAAATCCAGTTTTACAAACCAGATATCTATAAGGGTCTGAACTCAGTTCACTTTCACCATATATTGATTTAGCTATTAATATATCAATATATTGTTTTAGCTATTAATATATGGTGAAACTGAATTGAGTTCAGACCCATATAGATATCTGTTTTGTAAGACTGAATTTGAAGACATTTACGTGTCTGAAAAATTCAAATTTTCAAATTCAATAGTAATGTTTTAAATAGTGCTGATGCTTGAGTTGGAGTTTTAGATCTAGTGTCTGAAATCCTAACTCCTCACTGAAATGAGCCATAAGCTTGAAACAAATTTGTCTGGGGATGACGATTTTCTGGTAGAGAGTTTGATTTTTCTTTTTTGGCACTTGTAATTAAAGCCTGTTAGGAGCTAGTGGTAAGCTTCACTTAGTGCATGATAATAACTATCATGTGTAGATGGTATGGAGTGGAGACAAGTTCTTTTAAACCTGTTAAAGGAATCAACATGTTTTCTTTCAGTTAATAGCAAAACCTCTACATCAGTCAATGAAAATGCATATGTAAATAATAATCTTCAGTTCAGTGTCTGTATCTATGAATAAATACACTAAAATGAATTCTAGCATATTAAGTAAGACTAAGAATCATTTAAACAATTATTGACAAATGATAATTGTAAGTAAATTCTTACTAACAATTATATTTTTACAAAATAAATAATTATAAAATTAATTATCAATTAAAATCTCTATTTTAACATTGTTTTCCCCCACAATATATATTTTTAACATCAAATATATTTAAGATTCAGTCCACTAGAAGAAGCCAAGGACTCCAGTTAACACTGTTTCTGGATCCTTGTTTTGTTTTCTTTTTCTTAGTTTAGGAAATTAAATTTTTCTAAAACTATCCCTATTAAAAGGGGAGTTTCTTAGCTCCCTTTTCATACACAAGTTATATCAACAATGTATTCACAAGTAAGAATAATTTCAACTTTTAATAAAACTCTCTCTCTCTTCTCTCTCTCTCCTCTCCCTCTCTCTCTCTCTCTCTCTCTCTCTCTCTATATATATATATATATATATATATATATATATATATATGTAGAAATCTTTTGCACTTTCAATGGCTGCATATATATATATATATATATATATTGCAGCCATTGAAAGTGCAAAAGATTTCTACAGAGATTTTACCTTTTAATGAAAACTTTCATTTCACTTTTGTTGAATTAATGAGAGTATCCAGTTGTTAAGAGGACCCCCAGGGGCTTAAATCCTAGTTCCTTTGAGAGAGGGGGCTGGGATGAGGTCACTGTGGTGATTGATACCATTGTTGTTTTTTTCTTATTCACAAGATAGAAAAAAATAACATTATTTATGGTGACTTTTTAATGTTATCATCATGAATGATTTTACCCATGTATTATTGCAAAATAGGTTGCAGTTTGGCTTCATGTTTCTCATTGTAAGTGATTCAACTTATTTGATTTTATTACTTCCAATATTGTTATTGATAGGACTGGTCTTTTGCTGTTCATGTGATTTTCATAATGGATTAGAATGGTTTTCAACAGAGACATTTTGAAGCTTGGATTTTTTTGCCTCGTTCTCCATAGTCTTTCCATAATTTTTCCAAAGTATTCAGGATTGCTCTCTTGTGAAGATATTTGAGGCCATTTGGAAGAATTGAACAGTAGATTGATTTAGTCGATATTTTATGTTATCTCCAAGTTTTTTACTATTTCTCAACTTATCTACTACAAATTGGATTTCTCAATATTGTACTCCTAAAACACTATTCATATTTGAATTCTACACTTTACAAATAATTCCTAATTGTATCTTTTAATTAAAATTTTCATTACACATAACTTTGCTGATTGAATGAGACAGTCTGGATTTTTATAAGGGGGGCATAGACCTAAATCCTGGTTCTTTTGAGGACGATGGCTAGAATGAGGGTGCTGTGAGTATTGTTGCCAACTTTGATTTTCTCATTCACAAGAAGGAAAAAAATGTTATTCATAACAGTTTTAGCCGTTATTGTTATAAACGATTTTATCCAAGTATTATTACAACATAAACTGCAGTTTGACCTAATGATTTGAATTGCAAGTGATTCACCCTATTTAAATTTATTACTTCCAATGTTGTTATCTCCAAGTGTTTTCCTATTCTCAACTTATTTATCGAAAATTGGATTTCTCAATATTGTACTCCCAAAATGTTACTTATATTTAAACTCTAGGCTTTACAAATAATTCCTAATTGTAACATTCATCTGTCTTTAATGTTTAATTCACACCCTTTCCACATCCCTTCCCCTTTTCATATGTATGCTTTTTCTTTCACCATGTTGCTCCTGAATTTCATTTTTACCATTCTTTGTAAATCTTTTATTTAACTGTATTTGTACCTTTTTTGATGAATAAACTTTCATCACTGAAAAAAAAAAATATTTAAGATTAATTAAATTTAGTTTTTTCCAATCAAACTGTACAAAATATTATTAATATTAAATAAATATCCAAACGATTTGGTTCTAGAAGAATGATTTGATGGTCAAGCACTAGATGCGACAAATTGACTTTTAATTAATATATATTTGCCCATGAATCTATAACTCTATTGAATTAAAAAAAAACATAAATCATTTTTTATTTAAAGCTAATATAAAAGATATAAGTATGTCTGTAATTGATTTTTATATTTTTGAAATCTATCTAATAAAACACTACACTTATTCAGACTTTTATACTTTTTTATCAAATATGTTTATCAATCTTATGTACAATTGTTTGTCAAAAGATTACATTCATGCAAACACTAATTTTATGTAACATCAAGATATAATATCAAACGAGAAAGGACTCACTAATGATATTAGGTAACCTCAAAGTTAATTTTATTCCATATTTACTTTGCTGCAATATGAGGAGCTATTTTCTATTTCTCTAGCCAATGGTGTTTTATTTGTGGATAACATTTTGTCAATACTACTTAGATATCTGTCCAAGGTTAAATAATGTATTTACCATGATTCAAATAGACCTCAGTTTTACAATCTTTGTGCAGTTTTATTAATTCTGATAGTACCCAAACCACTCAGGTACCTTTCAGAAGCACTTGTGACATCAGAATCAGGATTTGTTAAACCATCATTTCTTGCAATCTCCAACTTTATTAATTCCCATGTGGTTTCGTAGGCCATTCGGGGTGCTGTCCACTGGTCTCTGTTTTTTGTTGCTTTGAGTTTCCTTAGTAGCGTTTGTTGAGGGTCAATGTTGATTGGGTTGAAGACCATTTCGTATCTTGTAAGCTAGAGATTGTACAGTAGAAATAATATTTGGCTTATTTGCACAAATGAGCTATAATCAATAAACATGTTAGATACTGTGTTGAGAAATAATTTTGAAATTAATAATTCATCTCTGTTGATAAATTATAAATGTGCGATTTTTTTCGCACGCGTTAGTGAAGCTGTAATGTTTTACTAGCTTTATTTCTTAGTAAATATTATTCAATAGTACGTTTTTTAAACAATTGAAGTGAATGTAAATATTGAAAAATTAAGAAAACCTTTTTAAAAAAATATATTTTATATGCATTTAGGGAATACTTACTGTTAAAAATTACTGTCATTATGCAGTGTTTTGACAGACCCAATTCATTTTCTGCTACACAAGAGTATGTTCCACTTCTATCGTCAGGAATTTCATAAAACGATCTATTAAAAGAACCAATCCAACGATCTTCGTAAAACCACCTAAAGTTAATAGCTTCCGGATCACTATGTACTTCGCATTCTAAGACGCGATTATTTACATAAACTTTATTTTTGAATTTGCATTGCGGAGATACTGAAATTAAATAAAAATGATGATGATTGTTAACTGATTTTAAATTATACTTTTACATATGTTTTAATACATGTAAGTCAAAACTTAAATTTTTATACAAACGCATTCATTTAATATATGTTACAGAAGATTTTTAACATTTATTAGATGAATTTCAGCTACAATAAAACTAAGAAAAAATTAAATTAAAAACTCGCATTTGTCAGTTCCACATTAATTTAAAAAGAGGAAGCACTCTTGGTTTATTTAACAAAATTATATAAGGGTTTATAGATAAAACATTCCTAGTATTGCTAGTGAAAGCAGGAAATATAATATATTTTTAAATTCTTTAAAAATAATTAAGATTGTCTTTTAAAGAATTATAAATAAAGGTGTAGAGAATTTTTATTGACATTAAAATGTTAACAATTTTAATAAATTTCCTTGTGTATGTTTAAAAAAAATCCAGCCATTATGTAATGAGGGTATGTAAAAAATATAAAACTTCTAAATTAAAATTATTTGATTAAATCTCTTTGCAAGCAATGCTTCACTAGTCTATTATCTTTGATTCCTTAAATATAATATATCAGACACTAAACTGAAACATTGTCATATAGTAACAACAACAACAACAACAACAACAATACTACTACTACTACTACTACTACTACTACTACTACTACTACTAATAATAATAATAATAATAATAATAATAATAATAATAATAATTATTATTATTATTATTATTATTATTATTAATAATATTATTAATTATTATTATTATTATTATTGTTGTTGTTGTCCCATTTTATCCTAGTTTGTTAAGCTGCATTAAACAAGCACTTTCAAACATTAATAAAACTATAAAAATAAAAAAGAATCTAAAATTGTTAATATTTTTGCCCTATTGCATTTTTATTTTGATAATAAATAACTAATACATAATATACTAAACTTAACCTATCCCAACCTAATAAAATGGAAATTAAATATATGACATTACCCAAAAAATGTAGAAAGTACAAATATATTAACAGTAATAGCAAAACAAAGTTATTTTTTCTTTTCTTATGTACTCTACAATAAATTTTACAACCAAACAGAAATATCAAAATTTATATTTATAATAACTTTATTAGAGTTAATCTCTAGTAACTCAATTTCAAAAATATAAAATTATTTTATATTACAAATTATTTTCTAATAATAAAACATATACTAAAACATAAATTCTTATCAAATTTAAACCTTAACTTTTCCATTTATTTTTAATTTCACAAAGGAATATTTTTAATTTTTTAGTTCTAGAAAAATTTCAAATTTTGATTTTGTAAATTGATAAATAACGAATGCAAATTATTTATATTAAACAATTATTATGTCAGAGAAATGTAATTAATTTAGGTTCTTAAATATTAAAATTTCATTTACTTTTTATTCAATTTAATTTTTTTATTTTAATTAGAGTTGCATTTTTAATATTACTTTATTGTAAAATCCTTGGTTATATTCAAGTTCAAAAAGGACCAAACAAAATCAGACAAATTGAAATTCTTCAATCAATTAGTGATGTTGTTAAACTGTTTTGAAAAGACAGCTGATAATTAAAATTAGGAAATTCTATAACTTACTTAATTGCTCACATAATAATAATTATTACTACATTGTCTATTTATCAAATGGCACACTATTGAGAAATTCTTCCAGACATCAAACAATATTATTTACAATCTGTAAAAAGCTCATATCCACACATGCACATAGAAATACTTTGTATAGAATTAGGCAGCCAACATTTTGATTAAATTTTTTATACTAGTACATGCTATGATATTCTGGAAAACTGTTGATCCTCATGTAATATGAGTATGTATGTAAATTAATGTGTTCTCAGTAGATATTTTTCAGATGGTAAAATGATTATAACCAATAAACATCATATGGTCATTATTTCTTATGCTATCACATAATTGTTAATAAAACAGGCAAAACTCTTCATACAGTAGTGCCACTCAGTGTCAACCAGAGTAATCAATAGATGTCAGAAGGCTTGTGCATAAAATCTCCATCTAGTGCCTACTCATCCAATATCCCCAGACTAGTTTCTGGCATGTGGCCTTCATTAGTGAGGATCTTTGGATCTAAGAGGAATGCACCTAGATCTTAGGATCTAATGCAAGCCTCCAGCAGCCATCATTTATCTCTACTTAACTACAAAACTATGAGAATAAAATTGAAAACACAATAATATTTTCAATCTAAGCTTAATAGCTTATATAGCCATATGGGTCTGAACCCAGTTCAGTACCCACATATTTTGGTGTCTTTGGCTCTATAACAACCACAGATACTACTATCCTATTAGGCAGGATTGGTGTTAAGCCACTAAGCATGACATGATCACTATTTCTTATGATAGCATGCAACGGTTATTAAAACAGGCAAAACTCTCCATACAGTAGTACCACTCAGTAAGAACCAGAGTAATCAATGGATTCTAGAAGGCATGTGCATATAATTCCCTTCTAGTACCTATTCATAGTGGTGTCTATGTTTGTTAAAAAGCCAAAGACACCAAAATATATTGGTACAGAACTGGGTTCAAACCCATATGACTATTTAAGCCATTGAGCTTAGATTGAAAATATTATTGTGTTTTCAATTTTATTCTCATAGTTTTGTAATCTAGTACAGATAAAAGTTGGCTGATGGAGGATTGCATTAGATCCTAAGATCTAGGTGAGTGCTCTCAGATCCAAAACTCCTCACTGATGAAGGCCACATGCCAGCAACTAGTCTGGGGATAATGAATGAGTAGGTACTAGATGGGGATTATATATACAAGACTTCTGGCATCCATTGATTACTCAGGTTGGCACTGTGTAGCACTACTGTATAGAGAGATCTGCCTGTTTTAATAACAGTTATGTGCTAGCACAAAAAATAGTGATCATGTCATGTTTAGGGGTTTAATACCAATCCTGACTAATAGGTTAGTGGTGGCTATGGTTGTTGAAGAGCCAAAGAAACCAAAATATATGGGTACTGAACTGGGTTTAGACCCATATGACTATATAAGCCATTGAGCTTAGATTGTAAATATTATTGAGTTTTCAATTTTATTCTCATAGTTTTGTAATTAAGTAGAGATAAAAGGTGGCTGCTAGATGGTAGCATTTGATCCTATGAATTAGGTGCAGTGTTCTCAGATCCAAAGCTCCTTGCTGACAAAGGCCACAAACCATAAACTAGTCTGGGAATATTGGATGAGTAGGTACTAGATGGGGATTTTATATCCAAGCCTTCTGGCATCCATTGATTACTCTGGTTGGCACTGAGTGGCACTACTGTATGGAGTGTTTTGCCTGTTTTAAAATGATTATATGTGGAGAAAATTTAACAAATATTTTTGTATTTTCTCTTATTTTTGTAATATGATAGCAGACTTTAAAACATATTGGTAGAGGGGAAAAAAATTATAAAATGTTCCTAATAGGGTGAGATCTACTGAATTTCCACTTATTTGTTTAAACTTCTAGTTTTTTTTAAATAAAACACATGCAGACTTTTATTATTACTTCAGCCTGAATAGTTCTCTGGAGAACAATAAACTTGACACGAATGAACAAGATTTCATTAAAATGTTATCAGTATGACTGCTATGGAAGCTTATTAAAAGATAAAATACTTTCAGTACGATTCTTTGATTATTGAACAGAAAATTTTTTGGCGGCGTCACAATTATTTTTTTTTTGTATTTTTTATTTATTTAATCTTCATTTTAATATACAGTATATATATATAAATTAAATATAATGTCTCATTATTTCATATATATATATATATATCCTATATATATATATATATAGGAAATAATGAGACATTATATTTAATTTATGTTATCAGGTAAGACATCTAGAATAAATTATTACATTGTCCTCCCTCCACTGTTGTAAAGTCAAATTTTTATTTATTCAACACCTTAGATATATTAATGCATAAATTTTAAAACAATTTTCTTACTTGTAAACATCGTTATATGTTTGCATTTTTCTGAAGTTCCATATTCATTTTTTCCCTCGCAATAGTATATAGTATTAAGTACATATTTATTTATTTTAATAGAATTCGAGGTAGATGACATCATTTTAAGAAAATTTTTTGTGTACCACGTATAAGTATCTGGAATTCCACTTATAAAGCACTTAAGAATCGTTGAATCTGTATGTATGGTAACATTTTGTATGCAATAAGGTAATCCTGAAATCATATATTGTATTTATTAGTAATAGTAAAAATAGTAATAAAAATATTATTATTTAAAAGATAATGAATCTTTTTCCATATTTAAAAATTACTGAAGTTTATATAAAAATTTAGAAATGTATATAAATGTATAACGGAGTAACCAAAACCTCGGACAGTTATAAATAAATTATATTGCCAACGAGCCGTTATCTTTGCATTTATTGATTTATGTTATTTTATTTATAGTTCCGGTTTTGGTTACTTCTGTTTAATTTTCAAGTCTGTAGTTTGAATAAAAATAAATGAGAAAACTTAATGTATTAAGTAAAAAAAAAGTCATCAATTAAAATTGATACCCTCTAATTGAGTCATATGTTTTAGTAGGCAATAATAGCTTTCATTTGAATTTATATAGAGAGAAAGGCATATTTCTTTTATCACAGTACCCAAGTATATATATATAGAAAGAGAAAAGATAAATATTTTATTAAATAGAAACGTAGGTAAACCGTAGATTGTTAGGCAGATAAATAAGTAGATAGGTAAATAATCAAGCAAATACATTTACCAAGAGGTAGATGGATAATAAAGAAAAATAATTTATTCTTTCAGACATCATAAAAGTAAACAATGATCGCTAGATTTGACTTTCACAATGTCTCCCTATACCACTTATATAAATAAATAGATAAACCGATAGATAGATAGATACATAGAAAGTTAGACGGATTTATAGATAAAAAGACTGATAGATAGATAGATAGATAGACTTAGATAAATAATTAAGTACATATATATGGATGAATATATATATATATATATAGGTAAACATATATTTATATATAGAAGAGAGGAAGTTAGACAAATATTGTTAAGTAAATAGAATACAGATAAATAAATAGATAGATAAGTTAGAAAGATAGATAGTTAAAACAAATGTTAATGAGTTGATAAATAGATGAATGAATATAGACAGTTAGATAAATGTATACATGCATGTATAATGTATTTATATACAGAAGAAAGGTAGAAAGACATATTACATAAATACAAATATTGGTAGATAGATAGATAGATAGATAGATAGATAGATAGATAGATAGATAGATAGATAGATAGATAGATAGATAGATAGATAGATAGATAGATAGATAGATAGATAGATAGATAGATATATATATAGATAGATAGATAGATAGATAGATAGATAGACTGACAAACAGATAAATAGATAAATAAGTAGATAGATAGGCAGATATACATGCAGCCAAATATAGTGTTAAATGAAAAGTAAGACATATAGGTTGAAAGATAGATACATAGGCAGATAGATAGCTAAATTACTTTGCTATAAACATTATGCTTTTTATAAAAAAATGTATGTACTTTTCTTAACTGTATTCTCTTTTACCACAATGTTTTTAACACATCAATAGAGAGAAATTATAACAACCTTAAGAGGAATCACCAAACTTGTTTTTTTTTTTTAAAAAAAAAAAAACATTAATAATATGTATAAAAAATTTTTATAAACAATTTTATTTCATTCGAGGTCTAATGAACTGAAATGCAAATGAATATATATATATATATATATATATATATATATGATCACTAGATGGAGCTTTACCAATAGCTCCTAACAAGCTTTAGTTTACATAAATTCCGAGACAGATAGAATTCAATATCTCTTTCATTGTCTCCCACCTCTAGACCATGGTTTCGAGCTAGTTGGCTCACATCAGTAAAGGGTTGGAAGACCAGAAACTAGATCTAAATACTAACTCTAAAATCAGCATTTATCAAACACATTTTTCTGATATGTACTGTCTTTAAATCCAGCTAAACAAACTAGATAACTATATGGGTCTGAAATCAGTTCAGTTTCACCATATAGTAAAAGCCTATGCAATATATATATCATTGCAAAAACCTTCAAGGGCACATTTATGATAAGCAAAACAAGTTATAAATTTTGTAACTTGCACTTAGCTTGCATGTTATGATCACTAGATGGAGCTTTACCAATAGCTCCTAACAAGCTTTTGTTTACGTAAATGCTGAGAGATATAGAATCCAATATCTCTTTCATTGTCTCCCATCTCCAGACTTTCGTTTCGAGCTAGTTGGGTCATATCAGTGAAGGCTTGGAAGACCAGAAACTAGATCTAAATACTAACTCTAAAATCAGCATTTATCAAACACATTTCTATCAGCTTGAATGCATGAAATTTTTCCAACATGTAATGTCTTCAAATCCAGCTAAACAAACTAGATAAATTAATAGTGATTTGATTCATTTGGCCAGCAGACCTGAACAGACCCTTTAAATTTAACAACACATACTATTATTAAATATCATCATTTTATATTTAAATTCATATGAGAATTCTTGGTTAATCTGTTTTCTTATTAATTATTTTTAAAAATATGCTGAACATATTTTGCTTACGTTTTATTCTTACACCATTTTTTCCCCTTAATCATACTATGAACGCTCTCTTTCACTGAAACAAGCATGTGTATTTGTTATATTTTTATCTAATAATTAAAAATTAGTTAAATAAATGGATTTTGAATTAAATGGAAATAATTTCTAAGATTATTTTAAATAAATAAGAATTATTAATAATTTCAATCACATTTTACTAAACTTGATGTATGCTGTTGATTTCTTACAAGTTAAACAAATATGACCCAAATCATTGGATGAAAAAGAGCCATTTTAAATACATTAAAATAATACAGGCAATAAGTAAGGAAAATACTATGTATGCTCACCAATAAATTATTTTGAATGCAAGTAAATAATCTGTTCAGAAGGCAAACCAAGGCAATCAAATCACCAAGAAGAAAAATAAATTTTTAAATCAGTTTTATCAATCTCTATATTTTACACTAAAATATAAGGTTATATATATAATATTATAAATCAATGTCTGTATTTCTTCAAAATAATATACGCAAATTTATAAATAAATATTTAAAAATACAGTATTTAAAAGCTTATAAAAATATATGTATAACCGTCACTTAGGAGCGCTTTCAACCAACTTGTGGCTTTGTCAACTATCACGTTTAAAATGTCAGCTTTTCCATAATTCTGTGATCTTAATGTTTGCTGCTTGCCTATTAACCAAATGATGCTTGTATTTACATATCAACATCGCCTCTTTAATTTTCCTTTTATTATTATTTCTTTCAATTTCCAATATTTTTATGTTGTTATAATTAAAATCGAAACCATATATACATGATTTATTATGGTCATAAAAGACAGAAGCTGATAAATTATCATTATTTTTAAAATTTTGTTTTATATTTTGAACCCTTTTAAATAACAATAAGTGTTTCTTTGAACTTTTTTCCAACATGCACCTCGATTCACCTATATATCCGCGACCACACCCATATGTCCATTTGTAAATAATACAATTTTTATTTGTAAATACAGTTTTATCCTTTGAATTGTTTATTAATTTATTTAATGTAGGTCATGCATAAAATGCAATATCACATATTCCTTTATAAATTTTCTTAATGAAAATTGTGGATATCAATACCATATATTTCAAATCAACAGCAAAAAATAAAAATGCAAAACCATAAAACAATACAGTACTAGATTAAATTCAAAATTTTACCAAAATCCTTACACAACCATGGTTTCATCTACTACAAATAGACCTTCTCAAGTGAAAATCAACCTAAAGGAAAACATATATATATACAAACAAACAAACCTTCCCATAATTCATTTCAAACTCCACCTTCCCTTAATAGAAGAGCTTCTTTTGATATTAAGGGAAGGTGGAGTTTGAAATGAATTATGGGAAGGTTTGTTTGTTTGTATATATATATATATATATATGTTTTCCTTTAGGTTGATTTTCACTTGAGAAGGTCTATTTGTAGTAGATGAAACCATGGTTGTGTAAGGATTTTGGTAAAATTTTGAATTTAATCTAGTACTGCATTGTTTTATGGTTTTGCATATATATATTTAATATCCATTAATTAAAAACAATATTGTAATTATAATTGAAATAATATTTTTAATGGTTTAAAAACAATTACAAACAATCCTTAAATCCGCAGAAATACTTTCGGTTACTTTCTAACCTGCCTCAACTGCCATTAAATTCAAAAACCAAAAGTGGAAGCAAACATCATCAATTCAAATTCCATGAATCTCGTATTTTAATGTTAGAAGCTTGCCGATTTATTAAATGCATTTTATTCCTGTTTATAAAAATTGCCTCTTTAATTTTTCTTTTACTATGGTTTCTCTCTTCATGAAGAATTTTCACATTTTCAAAATTAAATTTAAATTTATATTTACATGTTTTTTCGTGATCAAAGACAACTGAAGGAGATATTAAATCACCTTTATTTTTATTTTTTACATGCTTATATAACAGTTCATGTTCCTGCAATCTTTTCTTAATACTGCACCTAGATTCACCTATATATGACAGCATACAATCACAAAAAATTTGATATATGACATTGCTTTTTGTTTGACAGGTATGACATCCTTAGAATTATTGACTAATTTATTAATATTGTTTGGAACGTAGAATGAAACATTAGAAAACATTCTTATATAAATCCTTAAAAAATTTTACTTGTGGATTTGAAATAAATTGAATAGATATTCATTTTTTACTATTAATCTTCATTTCTTTTAAATTATAATAATTTATTTAAAATTGACATAAAGTATTGTTTATTTGTTCCATTTTATAATTAACATCAAGCAATTCCTTGGCAAATATCTCAATATTTTTCAGTTTATCACTATGGTAACGACATAATTTTTCATTCCAAAACAAAAAAGATTTAAAACTTGCCATCTTATGCATCATTGGTACTTTTGATTTACAATTTATATATCCTCTTTTTTTGCAGTGGCTTAATTATTAGTTTATAATTTAATATACTGTTATCTCTTGTGATCATTAAATTTAAATAGTTAATCTTATTGTCCTGTTCTTTTTCAATAGTTCATTTCAAGCCATTCAACTTATTTAATTCCTCTATAAACAAATTTATACTATTAGTATTTCCACAAACAAAAACATCATCCACATATCTTTTGTAAATTTTAATATCTCCAAAAATACACATATTTAAAATACTACTTTCATATGTAGATAAAACGAAATTGCAAACTTGTGCAACTACAGGCAAACCCATAGGCCAAGCTTTAGTCATTTTATAATATTGACCTTCAAAAGATGCAACAATGTTATCATTAAAAAAATTTAAAGAATCAATGATAAATTTTATCATATATTTACAAATATTTTTACTTTTTAATGCATGTTCAATTATTTTTATGGAGTTCATTCTATCAATAGATCCATACATTTCTGTAACATCTAATGAAGCAATAACATCATTTTCATCAATCATTAAATTTTTAATACTATGTACAAAGTCAAACGATGAAGTAATAGTATTTTCCCCAAATCCTAAAAGTCTTGTAAAATTTTACAAATATATTTAGAAGTCTGATATATGAAGGAACCACCAAAATCTATCATAACTCTCAAAGGATTATCTTTTTTATGTAATTTTATATTTGCAAAAATACGAGGACATATAGCACAATAAGGATATATCATATAGTTTACATTATTATTTAAAATATTGAAATATTTGCCAAGGAATTGCTTGATGTTGGTTATAAAATGGAACAAATACACAATACTTTATGTCAATTTAAAAAAAAAAAATTATTATAATTTAAAAGAAATGAAGATTAATAGTAAAAAATGGATATCTATTCCATTTATTTCAAATCCACAAGTAAAACTTTTTAAGGATTTATAAAAGAAAGTTTTTAATGTTTCATTCTACGTTCCAAACAATATTAATAAATTAGTTAATAATTCTAAGGATGTCAAAGCTGTCAAGCAAAAAAATAATGTCATATATCAAATTTTTTGTGATTGTATGCTGTCATATATAGGTGAATCTAGGTGCAGTATTGAGAAAAGATTGAAGGGACATGAATTGTATTATAAGCCTGTAAAAAATAAAAATAATGGTGATTTAATATCTCCATCAGTTTTCTTTGATCACGAAAAAAAAAACATATAAATATAAATTTAACTTTAATTTTGAAAATGTGAAAATTCTTCATGAAGAGAGAAACCATAGTAAAAGAAAAATTAAAGAGGCAATTTTTATAAACAGGAATAAAACACATTTAATAAATCGACAAGCTTCTAACATTAAAATATGAGATTTGTGGAATTTGAATTGATGATGTTTGCTTCTGCTTTTGGTTTTTGAATTTAATGGCAGTTGAGGCAGGTTAGAAAGTAACCGAAAGTACTTCTGCAGATTTAAGGATTGTTTGTAATTGTTTTTAAACCGTTAAAATTATTATTTCAATTATAATTATATATATATATATATATATATATATATATATATATATAATTGAAATAATAATTTTAACTATATATATATATATATATATATATATATATATATTAGAAGAGCAATACAGAGACTTCAGATCACACAAAGAAATATGGATAGATGCATGTTCGGAGTACAAGAAGAGATCAAAAATATAAGGTATGGATAAGAGAACAAACAGGTATTATTAACTTCATTGAAAAAATTAAAAGACTGAAGTGGAGTTGTGCTGAACATATTGCTAGTAGAGATGATAATAGATGGACAATTGAAATTTTAAAGTGGATTCCAAGAGATTGTAAAAGACACAGAAAGTGACTACATGTGAGATGGATGGATGAAATAAGAAAGTGTGCAGTGGTGATGTGGAGAAGAGAAGCTAAAGATAGGAAAATATGGATTGAACTTGGAGAGCCCTTCATCTAGCAGTGGATTGATAATTATTGCTTATGTATATATATATATATATATATATATATATATATATATATTTCAATATAAGAAGATATATAGATATATATATATATATATATATATATATATATATATATATATATATATCTTCTTACAAAAACAAGAAATAATATACACTACTCCAGGAATAGTCTTTCTATTAAAAAATATTTTGTAATGTTTAATAAATTATTCAAATTAATATCCCTTTTCCATGCAATTTTATTATTTCCAAACAAATTATTATTTTAACATACAATTTTATAGGAAGACAATTTAAATGTCAAAGAAATTAAATCATATTTTTCTTTATCCTTTACTATCATTACAAATATTATTGCTATTAGCTATTAAATAAAATAAGTTTTAACAAATTTACCAGAATAACCATTTTATTCCTAGTAGGATATACTATTCCTGGATTTTGTAAAAAAAATATATGTAGGTCAGTGTAGTTTGAATTTAAACGAGAGAATAAATGTACATAAAACTAGGGTTATAAATAAATATTTTAGTTCTGATTTGTTTATCCATGGAAAAGATACAGGCCACATTTTTAATTTTGATGAAGCTATGGTTGGCTTATTTGAGAGAAATGAAATGAAAAGAAGCATTAAAGAATTTTTATTATTAAAAATCTATGTTTCTGAGGCATTTACTTTATTTAAATCTTACTTTTATATTAAGGCTGGATGGGAGATATATGGAATTGTGGGTAATGTTTTGTTGAACTATGTTGTTATTTTTTAGTTCTTTGCACTTGAAATGTCTGCCTGTAGCAGTGAAACCATTGGTAGTGTTTTAGAGTCAATTTTTTGGTTAGTTTGGTTAAATTACAAATTTGCTGTAATTTTGATGATTATTATAAATACTAGATCATAAAATTGTCTATATAAATACAGCAAAACAATAATGACTTCTAAAGTTATATATTTTTTCATTTTCAAATAAGTATATATATATATATATATATATATATATATATATATATATATATATATATATGATTTGAGAAAGAGGACGCTCTGAGGAAGGTACTTGATATTGTACTGAAACGTCAGCATTTAGCTTTTTCACTACATGGAATATCCCGCAAATAGTAATAATAATATGACATCTTTTATCCATGAAAACATTAGAATTAATATATATATATATATATATATATATATGATAAACAAAACAAGTTATATTTCATAATTTGCTCATAGTGTGCATTTTATGATCACTAGGTAGAGCTTTATCAACAGCTCATTAACAAGCTTAGTTTCCATAAACGCTTAGAGAGATAGAATTCAATATCTCTTTCATTGTCTCCAACCTTTAAACCATGAGTTCAAGATAGTTGGCTCACATCAGTAAAGGGTAGGAAGACCAGAAACTAGATTTAAACAGCAACTCTACAAACAACGTTTATGAAACACGTTTCCATCAGTTTGATTGCGCAAATTTTTCAGACACATAAATATCTTCAAATCCAGTCAAACAAACTAGATAGTAATATGGGTCTGAATTTAGTTCAGTTTCACCATATACTAAAGCCTATGCACTCTATATCATTTCAAAAACCTTCAAAGGTACATTTATGATAAAACAAGTTATAAATTTTGTACCTTGCTCATAGCTTACATTTTATGATCACTAGATGGAGCTTTACCAATAGCTCACTAACAAGCTTACTTTACATAAATTCAGAGAGAGATAGAATTCAATATTTTTTTTAGTGTCTCCAAGCTTTAAACCATGGTTTTGAGCTAGTTTGCTCACGTCAGCAGAGGGTAGGAAGACTAGAAACTAGATGTAAACACCAACTCTTCAAACAACATTTATAAAACACATTCCTATAAGTTTGAAAGCCCAATTTTTTTGGGTGAAACTGAACTGAATTCAGACTTATATAGCTATCTAGTTTGTTTGACTGGATTTGAAGATATTTACGTATCTGAAAAATTCATGCTTTTAAGCTGATAGAAACGTGTTTCATAAATGTTGTTTGTAGAATTGGTGTTTAGATCTACTTTCTGGTCTTCCTACAATTTACTGAGTTGAGCCAACTAGCTCAAAACCTAGGTTTAAAGCTTGGAGACAATGATATATATATATATATTTACCTTTTTTTCTTGTTTTAAAAGTAGATGTGGGTTTCATTGCTGAAAGTAAATAAAAATTATCATTATTATACAAAATAAATATACCAGTGATGCCTGGATGATATATGTATATATACAAAACTAAGTAAGCATCAAGAAAACTCAATTCTGAAACAATGATATATATATATTGCAATGGGATGGAAATAGAAATTAATCTAGGGTGTTGAAAATTATCTTCCACTGAAAGTCAATATCTAAAATTTAACATAATGTTTAATATATATATATATATATATGTTTTCCTTTAGATTGATTTTCACTTGAGAAGGTCTATTTGTAGTAGATGAAACCATGGTTGTGTAAGGATTTTGGTAAAATTTTTAAAATTTAATCTAGTATTGTATTGTTTTATGGTTTTGCATTTTTATTTTTGATAGTATAATGTTAGACAGTTTTGGTTATATATATATATATATATATATATATATATAGTTTTGATATATATATATATATATATATATATATATATCAAAACTACCCCAAATCTAAAATTAAACCAGACCAGCATAAAAATAATATTAAAACACAACCTAAGGTCAGTACACAGTTTCTTCTTCTTTTGAGGCTTTTGATAAGATTAATAATTTTAAAATGGAAAGTAATTGGGTGTTTGGAAGTTTATATATTGAAAATATGTATCAGTCTGTTAATAGGTTAAGCAGTATTGATGTTCTTTTATCTGTATTGATTAAGAAAAGTTCTTTATCAAAAAATAAAATTAAGGTAATTAAAGATTTGCTTTTGTTATTGGAAGATTCTATGTATTTTACTTATAAAGGTACTTTTTATAAGATTAAGGAAGGGTGGATAAGAGGTTATATTATTTCTCCTTTAGTATGTTCAGTTTATATTAGTTTTATGGAAGAGGAAATTATTATTAAAAATAATTGTTTATATGTAAAATTATTTGTCAGATATGTTGATGATTGTTTATTTGTAGTTGAGAATGATAAATTGAAGGAATTAGTAAATGAGTTTAATTGTTTTGATCCTTCTATAAAATTTGTGTTAGAAGGAGGGTGGTTAGATTTTGGTAAGTTAAAATTTTTAGATCTTTTGGTGATTAGAAATATAGAAACTAATTGTTTATTGTGCAGTCATTTAGTTAAAATAAAGCATTAAGATCTATAATTAAACCTGATAGCTATCAGTCTGTATCTCATAAAGTCATAGGAATATTAAATTAAATAATTCTAGTGGGGTAACATTGTTTTAGAAATATCAATTTTATAAAGATTACTTGAGTATTGGATACTCTGATAAAATTGTTAAAAGTATTTTATTTAATAGTAGTATTTGTAAGGATGTAAATGTTAAAAAAATATGATTTCATTTCTTTGCCATTTAAATTGTCTTCTTATAAAATTGTGTGTAGAAATAGTAAATTGTTTGGAAATAAGAAAATTGGTTGGAAAAGGGGTGTTACATTGAATAATTTATTAAATAATACAAAATAAGTTTTTCATAGAAAGACTATTCCTGGTGTAGCATATTTTATTCCTTGTTTATTTGTAAGAAGGTTTACATAGGTCAGAGTAGTTTGAGTTTAAATGAAAGAATAAAGGTTAATAAAAGTAGAGTTAAAAATAGATATCTTAGTTCTGCTTTGTATGTCCATAAAAAAGATATAGGCCACACTATTGATTTAGATGAAGTTAAGGTTGTCTTCTTTGAAAGAAATGAAATAAAAAGAAGAATTAAAGAGTCTTTATTATTGAAAATTTATTATTTTGAAGCAATTAAATTATTTAAGAGTTCTTTTAATATTAAGGGTGGATGGAAAGTGAATGGATTTCTGGGTAGTTTTTAATAGTATAAATATTGTGTAGTTTTTTGTAGTTCTTTACACTTGAGAAGTCTGCTTGTAGCAGTGAAACCTTAGGTTGTGTTTTAATATTATTTTTATGCTGGTCTCGTTTAATTTTAGATTTGGGGTAGTTTTGATTTTATATTGACTAGTTTAGCTTTATTCGGGCGCCAGCTGCTTATTATAAAAGAATACTAAAAGAATAGACAACGCACATTGAATAGTGGCCACTAACTCAACGCCTAAATCCATGACTAGCTCAGTTGTTTGTAATCACTAATAGATTATACTTAATTAGTGATTAAAAGAATTAATAAAAGAATTTGTTAAAAAGAATTGATAAAAAGAATTGACCGACAAATAAAGTTTAATTTTAAAGATAATTTATTAACTAACATTTATTTACTAAATTTAAACATTCTAATAAAACACAAGCATATTTTAAATTAACATTCCTAAATAGTTTAAATATTCTTATAGAATTAATAACAGAACACTCTAATTTAACTAATAAACATTGATATAATGATCACGCACATATTAACTTATGCACACACATAATTATGATAATAAAGGACTACATAGCATTTGAAATTTAATCACACACATCAATAGTTCATTTATGTATGATATAGAGTTCATATAATTAGACTCTTAAAAGATTCGTACGAATTAATGCAATGCAATGGCTATTACAGTATTAACAAAATAAGCAAATGTTTTTACCTAGGCATTTTTGAATGTTGATGTAGAATTTTGTTCTTTGGAGGCTGCTTTCGGTGAGGATATTTCCATTATAAATGCTTACCAGCCGGCTAGGATTTTTTTTTGACGAGTTTCCTTATTTTCACGATTATTACTATTGGAGACAATTAGATACGGCCGGAGATTTTCTACGATGTTAAGCTGACATTATTTCATGGGCAGATCTGCTGTTTTCTAGGACATCTGAGCTGGAGGTAAATGTGCATTCCCAAGATCTTCTCAACACTGCATTTTGTTTGTTAACTGCTCAATTAATTTCTGAACTGCACTACTCAATTACTTTTGTGAACTGTTTCTCTCAACTCAATTAATTTGTGGGAAGAATTGTCCGATAAAAAAAAGGTCTATTTATACCTGCGCCTTGTTGTCTTTCTAATATCTCCGGCAAAGATCTGTTGTCAAATTCCAATGGTAATCATTTGATAAACATGTTTTGGAAGATTGCTTAATTAGTAATAGCCATGCAATAAAATGTGTTGTTTTATTTTATTAATAGCCATTGCCATGGTTTTTAATGATAATCTTTTATTTCGCATACATTTTATTTATTTACAAATCGCACATATATATGCACATATATTTTTAATACAATTTACTATTAAGTTTTAACATTATTTTTTCTTTAATTAAACTTGAATGAAAAGAGATTTGTATGTTTTAACTTTTTAAATTATATTTTTACGAATACTAATAAAACTATTTACTTCCTTTTCTAACCCTTAGTTTCATTTCTCAAACCAAGACTCCCCCTCCCCCCTTTTGATTAATTAATTGTAGCTTTTTATTTCAAAACTAACGCTAAAAAACTATTTGATTTTTATCCTTTTCTAAAACAAACTGTAATAAACTCTTCAACGTTTAATTTTATGTTTTTCTTTTATGAACGATTATTTTAATAATATAATTTTAGATAAAATTATATGTGCCTATATCAATATAGGTACAATATATATATATATATATATATATATATATATATATATATATATATATATATATATATATATATATATATATATATATAAAAAAAAAAAAAATTTAAGTAATGAGCATGAACACATATATTGACTCTGAGAGATCAGCACAGTTAACTACTTAAGTATAAGCATTATTAACTATAAGTTTACCATCATTATAATTAAGTATAATGCATTCATCATTATGATTGATCAATAATCAAAATAAATCAACTATCAATCTTGTCACTGGATTTAAGATGGGTGTATTGTAGATCAGGCTAACTATTTAGCTTTTTCAAGCTTGGAGAAATGTTTTAAACCATTAATTTGGATGAACAAATTTAATTGCTATTACTTCTGATTATATAACCACACAGCAATATGCTGGAATATTAAAACATGCTAATCATCATCTATCCTCTGACTACATAGTACTATTAATGATTTGATTAACTATAAACTTAAATTCTGCTAAATAATAAACTAAATAAAATGCAGTGCATGGAATTTAAAGAATATCCTTTTTGCATCAATTCTGGATGACAATCACCTACTGGATGCCCATAAACCCTTATATACACCTCTTCCATATAATAGTTAGCCACAAATTTAACTCAGAACTTAAGCTCTATAACTATTATTATGAGCAAGAAATGATGCAATATATAATCTTCTAACTATTTAGAATTAATTTCACTGGAATAATTTTAATAATGTGAAAAAATTGTATTAAGGTCTGCAGAATATGGTTATGCTTGATTTTGATTAGCATAAATATAAAATTTAAGTTATCACATCGTAATTTACATATATGTTCCAATAGGGTTACAAAACACACACACACATATATATATATATATATATATATCAGCACACAGATGTGTGGTATAATATAAAATAAATATATTTGAATGACTATTTAAAATGATAAACATTTGATTACATTTTACATCTGTATACATAACACACATTGATATATGCACACACACATGCCATATAATTAATGAACATATCTAAATTGTCATAAAATAAAAAATTATAAGATATCATATTTTAATTATACAAATATCTTATACTAGGTTTATATAAAATGCATATATATCATCACACTTATGTGCAATATAACAATTTAATAACATATTTGAATTGTCATAAACCTATAAATGAAATTTATGTTTTCTTATAATACATAAGCAATGATAGATTTAATGTATATGTCTATATGGAAGTGTATGCACACACAGATATTTATATCATTATTTCAAAATGTCAAAATGATAAAATTATTAAAAATATCTTCTTTCATAAGTAATTCCATTTGGAAAATATACATAAAATTCCCACATACATGTTTATATATAAAAATATAGATGGTCTGACCTAAAATTATTAATTATCATCCTCTCTTTTATATTCAATAAAAGTTTTTTTTTTCCTTTTTAAATATATATATATATATTACCTTTACTGTTGATTAATTAATTATAAATGTCTTTAAAAATATTCCAGCAAGTTTCTTTTCTGAATCTATTATTTAAAATAGCTAGGGTGAGAAGGAAAAAAAATCATTAACTGAAATAAAATTGTCAATGATTCTTTTCAATTTTTTTCAATATACTTTAATCCTTTTAAATGCAACTTTGAAATTTTATCAAAATATGATCTACAAGCTTCATTAAAAATAGATTTCTAAAATAGATAATAGACTTTTATCAAAATGTTATATAAGCTTTAATTTAGAAAAGAATATTCTAAAATAGATATGGACATTTTATAATTACCAGGATTACTAATATCACTTAAAAACATTCTTTTTTAATATCAAAATTTAATAAAATATTAATTAAACTTTTTTAAATGTTTATTTCATTATAAAATTTTATTTTAAATTCAAAATTATTAAAATTCTTGTTAAAGAAAATGTTGAAAACTAATTTTTAAATAATGATTTAAAATTAAATAAGTTACTAAATGTATTTAATAAAAGTAGATTTAAATTTATATTATAAATTATTTACTAAAAGTTTAGTATTTTATGGTATAAACAAATGTATTTACTTTTCTTTATTGTTAAGTAATGTCAAAATTATTATTCCAAATTTTATTATTGTATTTTATTATTATTTTTTTACAACTTAATATTTTGTATTTAAATATTTTATTAATCCTATTTTCAGACAGTAAATAAAAATTGCAACATATTTGTCTGGAATTTTTAGTCATGTGACTGACAATACATGCATTTTTATTGTGTGCTTGCAAGGTTTTTAAAAGAAAGTTTTAAAATTATTTTAGAATTGTTTTAAAATTGAAAACATTTGAATATCATAAAAATAAAATATAAGAAATTATTTAATTAGTTGTCTTTAAAAATAGTCATAATTAATAAAGATGAATTTAAAAAATAGATACATTAAAATTAAATATTAGATAAAAGTATTATTTAAAATATGATATTTTAAAGTGTTTAATTTGTTTAGGTATAATTATAGAATTAATTTAGAATTAAATATTATAATAATATTAGTGTTATAATAATGGGTCATAATTTGCTTCTAAATTTTAAAGAACATGTAATTGACATTTATGTAAATTAGTTTTTTAAGTTAAAAGTCAGGTAACCAATCAGATTGTATGTTAGAGCTGGTATAAAAAATGGATGCTCTTACTTATTACATATTTCTTGTTACTTAGTCTACCACTTATTACTACTTTTATTTTTTATAGTACTCTGTATATTATTATAAGTCAGTTAATTTCAATTTTTTAAAAAAAAATTTAAAAAAAAAAGTGTAAAGGATTAAAAAAGTTATAAAGTTTGAGAAAAAAATGTTTTCTTAAACCACTAAATTTCCTGCTAGTTTTTTTTTCTATTTAAAACAAATCGAATTCATAGTGAAGTATGGAATATTTACCAGAAATAATGTGCATAAGAGGGTTAACAACATTGACAGAATAAAGTATATTTTTTTTCATATTAATTAAAAACTTTTATAATCATTTTTATAAAATACTTTGGAGTTTAAGGAGGATATTATTAGGAAATATCACTTGGAGAAAGAACATGTTTGTTTATAATATTTTAAAGACATTAAAGTTTTATTATTGGATAATATATTTATCTTGAAAAGACTGAAAACTAAATGCAATTTTCAATTTAAAGTTACAAAAATAGTCAAGATGAAAGTATAGTATAAAAATATGTTATTCTTTATTATACTATTGACTATACTTTAAATGTACAGCAATTTTAAAAAGATATTTATTTAAATAAATTATTTAGATCTTTTTGAAAAAATATGACAGAAAGTAAAAGTAAATGTTATCACAGATATAATTATTTTGACATGTCATTGTTAAAAATACATAAATATTCGCATATAATAAACACTTGTTCTCTTAAATATAGCTTTTTTTAATAAAAAAGAGAGAGAGAGAAAATTAATGGATAATATAAATAACATTACCAGGACTAAGTAATTAACTTATGGAATATTTAAACATAAAGTTATTAAGAATTTTATATCTGCATTATGAGATAATAATATTTTGAATGGAATAAAAATTGTATTTTGTGTTAGTGCATGTATAAATTTTGAATGGCCAAAAATGATGCATCTGAAGCCGAAGTATTCTCATGAATGGGAAAAACACCAGAACTTAATTATAGGAATATTTCAAGTGATATCACATAAATAGCTGTTATCCTGAGGAAGCTACAAATAATTGACTGTATTTATAGATTTTACAGAACAGGATAAACAGCCAATTTTTAAATTTTGTTGGATTAAAAAATCAACTTTATTTTTTTTTATTTGAGAGTTTATGCACCATGGTAGGAAGGAAAAAAGTCTTCTGAATTACAAAGACTTTCAGACAATGTTTGTCACATAGCAACCATACAGGGAGATTTCTGTTTGAAACATTGTATTGGAATGAAAAACTTTTAGCTGAACTTTATAGAGAGGAGACAAGAGTTGGAATTATGTAAATTTAGTTTTAATATTATTTTACATATACTAACTAGAGTATTAAGATGTATTGTTAGGATAGGAAAAGTGACATTTTTTTTATTCTAACAACATTAATATTCTCCAAAAAATATTTTAATATTTTAAAGTTTTTGCAAACATTTTTTAAGATACTGGTATATTGAATGACTGATATTTTTGATTAATGTTTTTCTTATGCTAAATTTGGTTCAGAAGACATCTAAATAATGACTTAGAAATCATAGAGTCACTAGATATTTTTTGAATTATTAATCATAAATGATATATATTTTATTTTCTTTTTTTAGAGTTACTTGGAATATTTTTGAGATATTGCTTTTATCGTATGAATGTTTGAACATGAGTGCATGTGTTAATTACACATAGATTTTTATCATTATTCTGAGATATAAGCTATGATTTTAAAAAGTCATATGCACACACATTTTCTTTTTATATTATGAAGTGTAATATAATTTATTGATGCTAATAAAAATTTTTATATGATTCTTTACCAAATGAACCATAATTTTTAAAATATTTGAATATTGATTTTAATATTTTTAAAACAAGGTCATTTGTATTTTTATTGCTGTGTTTTAAGGGAATAAAACCGTTTTCTTATTGTAGTTCTGAATTGATAGTATCATATGTTAACTTTATTATTAGGAATAATAGTAGTTATTTTGTGATGTAGATTGTTAGATCTATTATGAAGTTTTAATCAATAATGACAGGGAAATGCATAAAGAAACCTTTGGATGCTTATATGTAAAGTATATGAAGAATATAGGAAAATAGCCTATAATTTTATCTTAGTAGTTTTATGCAAGTGTAGTTAACATAGCTCTGTGTCTTGTATGTATTTTCCATGGTCAGTGATGATATTTTTGTATTTTATAATGATCCGTAGGAGCTGAATAAATAGCCTGGACATTATTTTTGAAGGTATTGGACAGTAATGTCCTACCTATTCTTTCACACTGTTTCTATGTGGATTATTAATAATATATTTTATACTATTGAGTCTTTATTCTAGTCATTCCTTCATATCCTATGCATCGTATCACTATCTTAATTTCAACAGTTATTATATTATGTAGCATAGTATTTTATGAAAAGAAAATATTGAATAATTTTGAATTGATATATTGTTATTTTTCAAAATGAAATAAGATAGATTTTTCTTATTTGGATTAAGATGAAATACAAATAAAATTGAATGTAAATGTGGATAGCAGAATTCCAAATAATCATACATACTTTTTCATATTTTTTATTAACAATTTTGAGAATAAAAGAAATGACAGCTATTCATCATATTTTAAAATAATTTTGATATTCTGATATTACACAAAAAAAATGCATATTTTTTAATCATTAAACCATCAAAATGAAAAACACAAAGTGTGAGGAATGCTTGTATTTTATGAATATTAGTTTATATTATTTTTTTGAAAAAACATAAAAAATATATAAGGATTTGAGAATAGTGCCAAGGAAATAGTATCTAGAAAAACATCAACATTATGTTGCTAAATTCAATTTTTATTTATTGAATGAACACTGAAACATATTTTCAAAATGAAAATTATTTTAAGAATTTATTATTTTTGGTGTATACTTATTAAAGGTATGTCGTCTGTTGATTTACTTAACAAACAATTTAATTAAACTATGAATTACTTTTTATTTTATATTATTTATAACATATAATGCATAAACCGGAATGAAGGCTTATTTATTTACTTTTGTTTTTTGTTTAATATTAGAATACGTAACTCAATCTTACTTAGTTAGATTAATATTTTGTTAGATTTATTTAGTGAAACCTGTACATATTGTAAATAGTTTTGTTTTAATGAAAAGTATAATAAATTTGTTAAATTGTTTTTTTTTTATAAATTTTTGTGTGTTATGTTGATTGATTTATTCACCATCACAAATACATGAGTAACAGAATCCAAAAACAAATATGATACATTCGCACAGTATAAATGAATTATTCATTTTAAAGAAATAATAATTATTCAAAATATGATATTTGAATTATTTTTTTTTTGCAATAATATTATTATAGTCATAATTGATTACACAATTTACTACATAGAATTTTAATATTGTGTGTTGCCACATATGCCAGATTTTGCTATATTAAGATGCCACATGAGCAATAAAAGAATTATATTATTAATATTATAGTTATTATCATTATTATTAGTTATCATAGTATTAAATAGTAAATAAGATTGATACATATTTAATTAGAAGTAAGAATATTATTATTTACTATTTTTATTATTATTGGTTAAGTATAGTTAGGAATGATACAAAATCCCTTATCATACTTGGCTACAGTAGATATTTTTAAAATTGATTTATTTTTCAAGAACCAGAAATAATTATAATTATATTTTAGCAAAAGAGATTAGAGTTTAGTTTAGTAATATTATACTAAATTACTTATTATTGTTAAAGTCTTAAGAATGCTATGAACTTATTATTATTATTTGAAATAATAGGGGGATAGTGTTCTTATGCCATTCAGATTGTATCCTGTGGGATATAAGCTCAATGTAATTCTTTATTGATTTATCTTCACTAAATTGCCCTATGATTTATTAGTATTTTATTAGTTTAATTTGCATAAATCGAACCATATACTATTTATTAATTATTTAGAGCTAGTCGAATGGTAGAAATTATTATAGGATATCTTTATTATTTATTATATTAAGATTATAAAAATTTTAGCGGGATCATTATTATTTATTTGAGCTAGTTATGTTTGTCTATATTATGTATTGAACGAAAGGTGAGAGTACAATATATATATATATATATATATATATATATATATATATATATATATATATATATTGTGATAATCAATATAACAAGAGACACATCTTAAACATATAAGACAAATAATAAACATCTATCATAAGGGAATCTACGTACCATAGCATATTATATGAAAACTGATGCTCATAAAACGATTTATAATGTCAATGACCATATAAGGTTTATACAGAGAACCATCTGGCTACCATATGCAAATTTTACAAAGGTCACATAATGTACTATAGATCTTACAATACTTCAATCTTACATTTCCTATTTTTAATATTAATTAGACTAGTGCCTAAAACAAAATACTAAAAGATTGACTAATTTATATTTCTATTAAGTAGTTAATAATCAAAAAATTGTATTTAATTATGTAAGCTTGATTAAAATGAAATAAAATATTTGACTTCCAAATTAAAATAGATTATGAAAACTAAACTAAAAAAAATTACATTTTAAAGTTATACTGAATCAATAAAACAATGGAGATAAACATAAGAACTCAAATTAAAGCCTAATAAATAACTTAAGAGATGAAAACTAACAATATAGTTAAGGCTGAAGTCATTAGTCAGTAAATTAATTCTCTCAGGGTCAAATGCTTAAACATTGCTATTTTTAAAGATATATTTAGATAAGTGAGAGAGATTTTGCTACTACCAAATATAAAAAGCAGAGGTAGTTTATAAAACATAAATGAAATTACTAGAGAACATTTGGAATTTCCAATATTAACAATAAATAGACATTAAATTTCATGAGATTTTATATATTCTTAATAAACTCAATATAATAATCTATATATTACATTTTATTTAATGACTATGGACTATGTGATCACAATTAATGAATGGTGTATTTAATGATTTAGATAAACATATTATTCCAAAACTAATAGATCATTCAGATATTACTTAAAATAAAACATATACCTAAGATTAACAGTATTCTGACCAATAAGCCATAAACTCTAACTGTCCTTTAAATGTAAGAGCTTATCAAAATTCATTGTGATAGGGTAGTGCATAATAATACCTGCTATGTAACTGATGATGATTTTGTGATAATAAAATTATGTGTTTATAGCAATAACAATAATAATATGGAAGATCATTAGCAATAAGTCCACAGACAACTAAATATATTTTCAAACAACAAGATTTATTTACACTATTTACAACTTTATACAATAATAGTAAATAACCAAAAACGTATATATTTCAGAAACAATATAAAACAAGGTATATTCATTTTGGTAAAGGAAAAGTCCCTTTTAGATTTATTGATGCACTGATATGTCTAGTAACTGTTATTCGTAATATCTACCTATAATATGCTATTAACAGCATTAAAGTATAACTGAACTTTACCAATAAGTAATATGATAATGACAATTATCATATGAAGCACAAATGAACCAATTATTGTTTAGCATTAAGCAATTAATTATATAAATATGGGAACAGATAACAGAAGTCAAATATATACAGGATACTACATTTTGCCTACATCCACAGAAGAATCATTTTAACTATTAAAATGTGTTACTGTACCATCAGCAAAGTACTGCTTAATGGAAATGACATGATATTGCTTATGTGCATCTCTTCCTATGCTATGCACAAGATAAGTTTTCAAATTACTAATAAATTTTGTTGGTTTGCTTATAAACTGTTGACAAGATACAACAGTACAATAGATAAACTATTTTCATTTAGCTAAACACTGCAGATAAACAAATGTCCTTGGAGCTTACTCTACATTATCATTGCCATACAATTCTAACACATCGAGAACTTCACAATGCACAGTGAAAAATAAATAGACATCACCTTGAGAGATCAGACAATGAAGATAGGCTACTTAGAACAACATTATATAATTGAATAACACTATGGCAGATTCCAATACCTTTTTTTCTAGGTATAAAATGTGTGGAGATTGTCTCGACACAGGAAAACAGAATGTGTACCAAGAAAACACTCCTCTATAGGGATAAAACTATTATAACATTTTCCATTTTGCTAGGCCTCTACACACTAATATAAACTGCGTGCGAGTTGATCAAGCTATGTCAAAAAGAAGAAAGCTATATTTCTATTCTAAAAACATAGCTATATTTCCTGATCAAACTCGGCCTATTAATTGTTGAGAAATATGCTATTGATGAAATCAGCTTTTAAATTATTCAATATGGGCGCCAGGTCCTTTTATTCTAAAGAAACTGCTGAAATCTGTTGCCAGCCCATCTTGCAAATAAAAAAAAGAAAATACTTTTAAACTAATCGGTATTGCATCATACCGTAACGAGAATTATTTTTTTAAAATATTATTATTCCTGGAATTTATTAAACACATTGGCAAAGGTAAATTATATATTTAAACACACTAAAATAATATTAATAAATTCAATAATAATTAATAACTATTATTAATAACGTACAAATGAAAATAGGTATTAGAAATATTTTTATTCTAATAGATTAAAAAAAATGTTTGAAGTAAATTATTTATCAAATAAATTGGAGAGAACACACTTAATTCTGATGTGAAACATTAATAATAAAAAAATAACTGCTGAATAATTAATTACAAAGTTCTTGGTTAAATAAGAGTCTTTTGATCAATTAAATTAAAGTCTCTATTGGGATCCTATTATAAGCTTATTTTTACGAGTAGTTTTTAAAATGGTTAACTTTGTTACAATCAGGATAATGAAGCATAACTTACCGGTAAGTTTTAGTGAATTCATGATGGTTGTAGATAACTATGCATAGTTTTTCAGGGTTAAAATGAGCTCACAGCCTTTGATTATTAGTTGATCTTGCAGTCCATTCTCCTAGTCGGTCACAAAAGCTTTTCTGGTATACATCTTCAGGCACGATGTCTTCAGAAGCTCCAGTTCACTCCGACATGCCGAATTACTTCAGCGTAGAGTGATCTTGGATATATTATTGTTATCCAAGACCAACTAGAGAAACCAACGAACAAGATGTTCCTCCAACCAAATCCTTCCTTTTTATACTAGAGGTCCAGTTTTTGGACTTCTGTGCATGTTATTATCATGGCGTTTTTTGGTTCATAATCTTGTAGATTCTTTATAAAATTTATGTTATAAAGTTCTCTTTTCTTATCAAGTTGTTCAGCCATCTTTAATTAGCTAAAATATTTTTACTTTCTCTTATCTTTTTTTTTTTTACGTTTGGAATTCTTTTGCTCTCTCCAATTCTAACTTTTATTTCTAATTACATTAAAAAAATACGGAAGAATAATTTAACTTTCATTGTACGTTTTTTTTTTTTTAAAAAAAATTAATCAAAAAAAATCTAAATCTAGTTTTATTTTTTAGCTTTTACCAAATGCCAATATTTTTGCAATGTATATAAATAAACGTTACACTATATTAGCTAAGCATAAAATAATTACAAGCTTCAACAATATAATCCTCTCATGGAATAAGCAATGAAAGAGTATATATCAATGATACAATATTTTATAATACTATATGCTTCTCACACTTATCAAATGGAAACAAGCACAAATCCTCATCAAAACAATGGCAACATAAAATAAGTTTTGCAGTAAAAGCTAAAGAGTGGCAATACTGCATGGAAAATTTTTCCTGTTTTAATAACAGTTATAAGCAAGCATAAGAAGTGGTGATCATATGAAAAATATGCAACCTCAAGAGGTGGATATATTAAATAGTATATGAAGCCAACAAAGACACCATAAGTCAAAAGTGTAAACATATTTTTAAAAAACATACTAAAATTTTCAATGATAACAATCACACATAGTCAAAGAAAAACAGCATAAATTCTATAAACTAATGTGTCCAATATTTTACAATAGTAATTGGAAGTTACCATTTACTTTTTACCATCCATAATTTTTTTCATTATCTTTTGTAATCTATTATAAATTGTTATTGTTTTCTTTCAGCAAAATTTGCATTAAGTATATTTAATGATGATATAAAATAAATATTTTTACAAATATCAATACATTAAACATATTATAATTTTCATCTTTAAAAATTAAACAAACCAACGTTTAAAAAGTTTATCAGAATAATATTTTTGATAAAAAATATAAATTAAATTCATGCATTATAAAATAGTTAGATTTTAATATTCTTTGAAGAAATTTTCATTTTTTAAAATTTAAATTCAGAAAGTTTTGTTTTAATTACTTTTCATCTGGTTCTTATTATGTTTGGTATAAAGGCAAAATGTATTTTATATTTATTTTAGAAACAAACACAGAATATTTTTATTTTCTTTTTTATGCTATTCCAAGCAAATCATACATAATCTTTAAACACACACAATGAATATATTAATTAAAACTGTAACAATATGTAGAATACAATTTTATGCTTATGATTTCTTGTCTGGTTTTAAATTTGAAATCCCTTTTAGTGAAGTATTTTTTTTCCAAAATGGAGACCATTTTAAAATGTGTAATCCTGGCAATTGTCAATTGATGGAACAATAAGTCAGATGCTGTTGGTCGAATAGATTCTCTACTCCATTATTTGTGAGTCAAAATGCAATTGACTATCATTTTAATTTGGTTCAAATTCAAATTTAATTTTATTAATTTTCAGCTTTGTCTTGGTTTTTAATTCTGTTATGTTCAGATGTTGTTATCTTTCTCTTCTTCCTTTAATAATATCCCTCTACTATCTATGTTACACTATTTATAACTTTCATCACAGAGAATTATTGCACAAAAAATAACCAATTGAAGCATGGTACATACATACATTAACGTACAATTAATAGTTCTCCATCGATATGCATTAGTGATAACTGATTAAGCTGTTCAAAAGTATTTTACAACACAATTAAAATATGCCTAAGGATTAGTTATACAGATTAATTTAGAAAAGCTATATCAAATATTTCTATACTTTTAAATTAATAATAACACTAATAAATTATTATTTTGATATTATTGAAAGTTAGTCCGTTTGTCTGACTACATATAGGAAATGTTATACACATTCTGGAAGATGGTTTAACACACACACACACACCTGAAGCAGTTCAATTCTTTATCACATCTCCAGGAAATCTGTTGATGAAGATTATTCATTTTTGTAATATAATTTGGAATCATAACAACATGCCACTGATATAATACACTTACTTAATATATTTCAATTATTAGCAAATAAAGTTTAATATTTTACACAATTGACCACATAAATAAGGCTTGACAAATATCTAGTCCAATGATAAGTTTAGAATCTATCTGTATGTCTGTCTTTCTATCTATATTGAGTTCAAAACCTACATAATTAACTCCCAAATACCTCAGTATACTGGGGAAATACATTTTTATTCAACTTATTTTATTAATCAAAGAAAGACAACCTATAGTTTTAAATATCTATTAGTTATATAGTGAGCATATATAAACAGTTTTCTGTAGATAACTCAGTAGATCAGTTTTCTAATTTTGCTTATTAACCTTCTTTAAAACTAATTTATATTTACTAGATTAAAATATTCTTTCTTTAATCATACTTTGATTCTAATACTTGTCTTACTGATTTATTTTATGAATTTTAATTTATATCTTTCAAATAATTTAAGCAGGTTTTATATATTTGAATGGATGTGGGTGTGTGCTTATTTGTACAAAGAATACAAAGCATAAGCATTTACATATATATTTAAAGAAAAGTTGTATTTAAATAATGTTATAGTTTCTTTATAAAAATGTTATATTATTTAAGAACCATTCTTCTTGTATTATGTGAAAGTGTTTCACAAGAATATCCAGCTGACAGTCAAGCTGACATTCTCAGGAGAGAGAGAGATAAAGGTCAACTTCAGACTTGAGAAAGGAGGGGACTGCTATTTAAATGATAAAGTCCAGATCATTTTGTATTTCTTACTAAATAATAAATTTTAAAAAATTTCCAGCTGTTGAAAAGATTTTGACAAGATTCCATAATTGATAGAAAGCATGTGTTTTAGTGACAAAAACTAATGTGATATCATCATACAGACTAGCATATATAAAGCTGAAATAAGAATGTTTAAAAAAAGAAAAATAAACTTGATTGCATTTCAGAAACCACACATTTTTTAAAAGTTTCTACATCAATATGTTGTGGTAAAAATTATTTTGTTGGTAGTTTCTTTGGCCCCAGAAAACCTATGCACATCTGAAGAGTTTAATCTAAATTATTTAAAACATCTTATAAGTGATTCCCAAATGTAAAAAAAGAAACTTATTGCCTCACCTGTGCTGTCTTTAAATTCAGAGAGGAACTGCAAAATAAAATGCAGTAATTTGTGAAACCATGCCATTTTCTGAATTTGAATAAAAAACACAAAGCAAAAAATGCTAAAATATATGGAAAGCAGAAATATCCATCTGTCTATCAAAGGTAACAATATCCAGAAGAAATGAAGAAACCATCCCAATGGTAAAATGCCCCCTATAAAAGAAAGTTATTTCATCATCATCATCACCACAGTAAAAAGAACAATCACAAGCCATAGCCAAAATAAAACTGTTCCAGTAAACCACTGCAATTAGTAAATTTACATATTTTACATATTGACGTGTGGATGATTTCAGATTGTAAACCTTCAACAAGTTGACTTTAAAATTATTGGACACATTGAAACTGTCTTTATATCAGAGGGTAAAAGAAGAACCAGTAATATCAATTTTAATAATATTTTTATCAGTAACTATTAACAAATATTTTAATAGTAAACCCATTTATATCTTTTTAAATCCTAAAATAAAAATGAATTATTCGAGATTTTCAATAATAATAAATATTGCTCTATTGATATTATGTGTCCTTAGATTATTACATGTAACCATTTATATATGTATTTTAATTTTATAAATTGTGTTTATTTGGTATTGATTCAATATGTTGATTTATATTATATGTAAAAAGTGGTTTAATAGTTTTTTATTCATAATGGGAATTAGCACATAAATAGACACACACCTAGTAATGTAATTATGGTTACATGTATATTTATTGAGCATGAATTTTCAAAATTGGTAGAAAACTAGCATTACGAGGAATGGATTTTTAAAGTAAATAATGACCTAAATCGGTAAAAAGTTAGATGGGTAATTTGAAGCTGATTTCTCTAAATGATCTTATCTCTATGATCTAACTAAATTTCTCTATTTATTTCTTGATTGATATTATGTTTAAATTTATAAATATAAAAATATATGTTATAAACAATAGGTGAGTATGTGCATGCATAGAGTGTTTATTTTTTATAATTAAAATGTTTCTAGGGTATGAGATTTTTATTCACCTGCTAGACAAACACATCATGCCATATTATGTGAACATTGAGTTTATTTGCCATTAAGGAAAGACCTTGGTATTATTATTATTTAAATGTAAGTTATCATTGTTAATTATGTACATTTTCTATCTGTATTATTAATGATTGATCAGTAATAAATGTTAATTTGTTTTTTATCAAAAGAGGTGTATATCTTTCTTAAAAGTTAATCATTGTCTTGAGAGATTGGTTATGATTAACATCATTGATGGGTCTCAATTATTAAAATATATTTTCAAGTAATTATAAATTAATAATAGATATGATTGGTTGTTGTGAGTTAATTGCAAAACCTGTGGTTGGAAACATCATCATCATCATCCTATTAATAAATAGGCAAAATAAATGTGTTTAATGGCAATATATATAAATAATGATTCTCACTAGCTATGTTTATTTGTTAGCAATCAGCAAGGGACATAACTACCATTGAGGCATCTGATAAATTTATAGTACTTAAACTGAGCTGGTAACACTTATAAAAATGTTAAATGTGAATTTAGGATATTAAAATCTTATAATTTATCTTAGAATTAAGCTGCACAACTGAAGTATAAGGATGATTTTTTTTCCTTCATGCTAGTGCATGTGATATAAATAATGTACCAATTAGGTTCAAGCCAGGTAGCCTATAAATGGGTATATGATATAATTCATCTAGGTTTAGACAGCCTAGTGGCTCCCAGATAAATCATATACACATAAGCAAAACTGAATAAAAAGAAATGAGTTTGATTTCCCTTTTTCCAATCTTGGTGATATATTGATTTTATGGATTTTTTTTATTTAGTTACAATATATTGTAACAGTATGTACATTCACACATTGTGCAAATGTGTGTGTATATACGAATTACACAATTTACCTGTTTTTTTTAATTATTAAAAATATAAAATTTAAAATAATCATAATTTAATAGTTTAAAAAAGTAGAGGGGAACTTTAGAGATAAGTTAGGAATTAGTAATAATTATAACTTGTCTTTCCTTAATATACTTTTATTTTATTATCTGTCAAAAATACTATTTAAAAAAAGGTATTTTTAATTAAAAAAATAAAAACTTTCTAATGATTAATTAAAATTGTTTGTACAAAACTAATCAGGCTCTGGAGATTAAAATTCCAGACTGATTAGTTAAACAATGTATTTCTAAGTCTAATCTCTGTAATTAAAATTAAAAAAACAGAAAATAAAGAAATGTAAATTGTAATTAATTTTTTTAAAGATAAAATGTATTGATAACATGATTGAAACTCGAGTGAGGGTGGGTTCAGACTTATATAGAAGGCACACATTTTCTATTGTAGTCAGTTGATAAGTTTTGAGTTGTTAAATTTGATATTAATTTCTGAATTAAGTTAATGAGTTATGTTCAGAGAGTTCTGTTCAAGTTTTTAAAAAGAATAATTGGCTAGAATCGATTTGCTCTGCTCTTCTCCCAAATGCCATTAGCAAAATGCTGTAATAAATTACAATGTCTCACCTTCTGCTGAAGTTTCAACTAGCCCTAACAAACTAAGTGAAAAAGACATGTCGTAGAACAAAAAACCAAGAAGCTGCCTTCCTGTTACCAGTACCTGGACCAAGAAACTAACCGGATCTGAGGACAAAAGGAGTGATGACCCACATACAAAAAATAAACAACAACTGTACATACCCATATACAAAATCCAAGAACTGTGAATATCTACTATGGAAAACAAAGACTATTTGAACCACTTATGGAAATTAAAGACAATGTTGAAACCACAATTAAGCTCAAAAACCTGTGCTATAAATCCTAGGTAAATATTTTTGATGTCAGTATTAAAACTTTTAAATTTTATCCTAAATAGAATTCATAAATATGCATGCAAAATTTTTAAAGTGTATACTAACTAATGTGTTTATATTTTACTATTTCTTATTATATTACATTTAATTAATATCTTTTTATGAATTTGTTTAAATTATTAATGTCGTTTTTTCATCTCTCACTCTCTCAACCATTTATTTAAGTAAATGTGCAGCTGGACTTATGTTAAGAACTAGTCATGGGTCAAGTGCTTGAAACATGTTAATGACATTTCATTGGGTGCCCTGGGTTTAAACCCATTATAAATATCGCCATCAGATGTTTCATATTTGACGCAGGTGGGAGCCACTTTGATCTGGAAAAGTGACTGCCAATTTAATATTTTAATTAAATCTCGGTCTGACCAAGAGTATGATTGACATGTAATTATTAATCATATTTACTCCCCTGTTTGAGTAATGGGTCTTGAAAAATCTTTTTTGCAAATTAATATGATTTTTATACAGATAGAATAAATAAGTAGAAAGTTTTTAAAAATTAAAAACTTAAAAGTAAGAAGACACGGAATTCCCATTACAATATATATATATATAAAGTTGAAGGGAAAATTAGAAATAAACACAGTAATTTTTTTGTAGATATTTGTACACATACCATATTATGTTGTATGCCATGGAACCCATACAGTTACTATATATATATATATATATATATGCAGGCAGCGAACATTAAGATCATGTGATTGTGGAATGGTTAGCCTTTTAAAGAGTTAGTTGACAAAGATTACTAGGAAAATCGAAATCGCTCCTAAGTGGATAAAATTTTTAATTGTGTAATCACTGTATTTAAAATATTTAATTATATCATTACATATATTGCTTTGAAAAAATAGACATCAAATAACATTATATATATATATCATTTACTAGAATTTTTGATGGTTATGATTTGAATAGATAGATAGATAGATAGATAGATAGATAGATAGATAGATAGATAGATAGATAGATAGATAGATAGATAGATAGATAGATAGATAGATAGATAGATAGATAGATAGATAGATAGATAGATAGATAGATAGATAGATAGATAGATAGATAGATAGATAGATAGATAGATAGATAGATAGGCAGGCAGGCAGGCAGGCAGGCAGGCAGGCAGGCAGGCAGGCAGACAGACAAACAGACAGACAGACAGACAGACAGACAGACAGACAGACAGACAGACAGACAGACAGACAGATAGATAGATAGATAGATAGATAGATAGATAGATAGATAGATAGATAGATAGATAGATAGATAGATAGAAAGACAGGTAGGCAGATAGATAAAGCAGCAGGCAGATATATATAATAAATAATTTAAAAATTATATATTCACCATTTATTTGATGCTTTGTTGGCTTGTCTTCTAAATAATAAATAAGCACATATATAAATAAAATATCTATTAATTAAAAAAACTATTGTAATAACGATAAAAAATATAAATGTAATGGTAATTTACTTTTATGTACAGTCTTTCAATATGCAAAAGTATTTTTGGTTAATTCCTTAATCTGACTCAACTGCCATTAAATTCCCAAAACATATATAATCACAAGCTGATTTCCCTATTCAAGTATTGGGCTCTAGAACCAAAATACTTAGATTACTTACTTAAAATTAATCTGGATGCCATGCCAGTCAACTGGTTCCTCAGATATAAAAGATCTATCACCAAAGTCCAATCGATTTGCCACAGCTGTGGCAGGGATGAGGAAACATTTGACCACATAATTAAAACATGCATGGGTCTAGATAATATTAAAACAATAATATTTAACAATTCAAAGATAGACTACTACAAAATACTTAATATAAAAGAATGCATTCATGGAAGAGATATTCTTACAATCAGGCTGGCAATTTTCATCACCTATGTCATTTGGATTGTAAGGTGCAAGACACAATACCAACATCCCAAGCCAGATGAAAACTCATTATTTATTCAGAACATAGAGAAAATTAAACAAAGAGACAAAACTCTTGCAACAACATTCATTTTTCAAGAGACATGGCAGCTATATCAGACTCTTCAATAAAGTTAACAAAGAACTTAACCACTAAATACCTAACCCTGTTTTAACTCAATAATGTTAGTTCCATAACTCATCTAATATTGTAATTTTTCATTATCCATATTTGTAATGTATCTCCCATATTTATACCCATTTCATAAAGAGTGTTACACAGGTATTAATTAGTTTAATAAATGTTTTGAGATAACAAAACAAAAGCAAATGTCATCGACTCAAATCGATGACATTTGTTTCCATTTTTTTAAATTTAACTTTAGTTGAGGCAGATTAAGGACTTAACCTAAAGTACTTTTAACTCAGACTTTTACATGACCCTCAACTCTCCATTCTATCTCATATTGCTGATCCACCTGATCACAAACATGTTGAAAAGATAAATAATAACCAATATACATATTTCATGCTAAACCAACAACCATCAGTTGGTTCAGATTATTATCCCCACACATATATACAATCAGTTCTCTGCTTTATATTAAGACAGCCAATCTTCATACTTTAATAGACAGAATTCAAACTACTCCAACTCATAACTCTTCAGCCTTTCATTTCATTGAAAATCTGATGATGGAATGTTTAAAGCCCAAGTTAGTTCCAAGGTTGTCATCCTACCCATGTTGACATTTAGTAACTCTGACCCCTCATGGACAGGAGAATAATCCATTTTACATACATATTTGAGGGATGGGTATACCTTTGAAACACTATGTTTCAATATGAAAATTAAAGTATGAAGATTGGCTATCTTAATATAAAATTGAACACTGATTGTATATATGTGTGAAGATAGTAATCTGGACCAACTGATGATTGCTGGTCTATCATGAAATATGAATATTGATGATTATTTATCTTTTCAACATGTGTGTGATCAGGTGGCTCAGCAATATGAGATGGCATGTGGAGTTAAGGATCGTGTGAAAGTCTGAGTTTGAATCCCACATACATTATATATATATATATATGCAGGTTAAGTCTGTATAGTGTATTAATTTACTAAAGTACTTTTGTAAACAAGCATCTATTTTTATAGCGCAATGTACAGTAGCTGTAAAAGGCTGATATTTAGTGAATTAAAGTACTTTTGTGGATTGAACAACTGTATACAATAGTTAATTCCCAATATATATATATATATATATATATATATATATATATATATTATATTATATATATATATATATATATATATATATATATATCCCAGTGCATAACGCTATACTGAAATAAATATACAAATATTAAGCATTAAATTACCCCACATGGTGTATATATATATATATATATATATATATATATATATATATATATATATATATATATAGGGAATTAACTATAGGGAATTAACTATTGTATATATATATTATAAACAGCTTTTCAATCTGCAAAAATATTTTGGTTAATTTCTTAAACCTACCTAAGAGAAAGTACTTCTGCGGATTGAACAACTGTTTATAATAGTTTTTTATCGTTATATTTTAGAAATTTATTTGATCACACTTTTGTTCTAATTTTGTTCAATAAAGCTGAAACATATATTATATAGTACTTACCATTCACATACACGTGCATCCTTGATGGTTTGTTATCTAAAAATGAAGTAAAACATATAACATTCAATGTAAACTGGTTTGTATCTAACAATTTATTTATATCCCAATCAGTCTCTAGGCATTTCTTTAGTTATATAAATATATATTTGTTTGTAGATATATTATTAATGTATGGTTTTAATTTTTTTTTGTTTTGCATATTTAATTTTGTCTTCTGTCTGTCTATTAATCTACATATAATATATATAAAAACTTAACGGTAAATACAATATTATAGTTTGTTTATATATATATATATTGTGCCCATTCCAATTTAGCCTGTGGTAAATTGCAATAGTGTGCATAAAATAAAAATAGAAAAAAATCCTCATCATATTTTCTCTAGGAAGGGAAGCTGCAGGACACCCAAATTCAAACCCTACATGATCAAGTTCCCAAAATCCTAGGGCAGGAAAAGAGTAGAAGAAATAATTATACTCTTTGTTTGTTTTGTATTGATAAAATTGAAACAGTAGTATATACCTTGAATTATTTTATAATTGTCTTTAAATGTTAGGCTTAGAACACATATAAAACAGTTGTCTGTGGTTATAAAGTATTCAGTTAATCATTTTCTGATTTTGAATATTAACTTTCTTCAAAATTGACCTATACTTAATACATTCTGCTATTCTTTTTATAACAAAACATAAGTCTAATAGTTTTAATAAATTAGATTTGAATATTAAGTTATAGTTTGTAAAAAAACATTCAGATTATTTTTGATAGGCAGGTTTTTTTGAATGTCTGCATATCTGAGTGTATGCTTATATTTTCTCTAAATAAACTTACAGATACACATATATTAAAAGAAAAGATTGTTAAAATCAGTTTGTGATTTCCTTATGAAAAGTTATATTGTTTGTAAAGAATTATATTATATGTTAATTAAACTAACAAGGTTAGAATTTCAGTTGACCAGTTCAGCTGACATTCTTTCATCAGAGCTAATTAAAATAAGATAAAGTTTATGAAGTTAGAGTTGACTGCTATTAAGGTAATTGATTGTAGACCAGTCAACCAGTTAATTACTATGAAATCATATTGGTTTCAGTTTCTTACCAACCATAAATTTAAAACTGATTGTCAATTTTAATTACATGGTTTAACTAATGAATATCAGGTTTTCTATCTGTGAGGTTCTGTAAAAGAGTAAAGTCTAAAAAAAGGCTGAATCAGTCTGTTCAATATAGTAAATTATTAAAATTGTTAAGAGAAGAAACTAAATTGTGGAAAGAAATAAGACTGATATGCTGTCAAAAGTCAGCATTATATATATATCAACAGATGGCGTTCTACCAAAAACACCGTCAAGCGTATGTTTACATAAACGTCAGAGCATGCATTCACTATCTCTAACTTTAATTCCACTTTCAGATCATGATTTCAAGCTATTTGCTATCATCAGTGAAAGACAGGAATTTTAGAAACTAGATCTAAACACAAACTCTGAGCGTTTATGAAACAGTTTTTATTCAGCTTGCAAGCGTGAACTTTTTAGACACGTAATGTCTTCAAACTCAGCATAGCAAGCCAGATAGCTACATGGGTCTGATCTCAGTACCTTTGAGGTCTTTCTAGCAATGATATATATTGCAGAAGCTTCTATTATGTGGTGATGCTGAACTGAGATCAGACCCATGTAGCTATCTGGCTTGCTATGCTGAGTTTGAAGACATTACATGTCTAAAAGATTCATGCTTGCAAGCTGAATAGAAACTGTTTCATAAACGCTTAGAGTTTGTGTTTAGATCTAGTTTCTAAAATTCCTGTCTTTCACTGATAATAGCAAATAGCTTGAAATCATGATCTGAAAGTGGAATTAAAGTTAGAGATAGTGAATGCATGCTCTGACGTTTATGTAAACATACGCTTGACGGTGTTTTTGGTAGAACACCATCTGTTGACATAAATACAAGCATTAGCAAGTTCTTAACTTGTTTTTTGTTTTTCATGTATATATATATATATATATATATATATTGGAAACTTTTTTTTGTTTTTCATGTATATATATATATATATATATATTGGAAAGTTTCCTTCAGCCTAATGGCAGGCTAAGTAGATATATGTTTTGTCTGTGATGATCCAGACATCCATTAACTGATGCACACCTGAAGAGTTTGAGCCAAAAGTGTTACACATCTTTCCCTGAAAGTTTGAAAAATAAGAGAGAAGAAACTCACCTGTGTTTTAAATCTAAAATGAAAATTAGTAAAATGTTGAAGTGTCAAACCATGCTAATTCAGTTATACCATTGACTGAGTTTAAACCCCAGTAAAACGATAAATATATGAAAAACAGCATATATCCCTAGTCTATTATAAATAAGTATGCTGAAAATATATGAAGAGATAATTCCAGTGCCAAATTGTTACTATTGAAGCAAGTAATTTTACCATCATCATTGGAGTAAAAGAGTTGCAAACCCAAGCCAAGAAAAGAATAGGATTCCAGTAAACCAGCAATGGGTAAACATATGTGTGATACAGATTGGTGTATGTGATAGTTGCAAACTTTATAAACATTCTACATGCTGAATATGAAATCTTGGAAAGTGCATGATATCAGTGATTATTAACACAAATTTTAATAATAAATTATTTATCTTTTTTTTATCTCTAAACTGTAAAACCATAATCAGGTAATATAATTTTTGATAATAATATTGGTTGCTTTATTGATGATATTATGTATTCAGAAATTATTATACATATTCACTTATTGATGTATTTTATTCTGTGAAATGTATTATTGTATATTAATTCAAATTATGAAATATCTTGTTTATATGTTAAAAGGGTTTTTTTCTTAATAATATTTTATTCATAATGGGAATGAACACATACACACATATAGTAATATAATTATATTTGCCACATGTATAGCTGTGGAACCTGAATGGTGAAAGTGGTAGAAATGAAGCATTGGGGGAGCTAGATTTGTTAAATCATAATTAGTGGCCTCAAGGCATCAGAAGAGAATTTAGGCAATTTAAAGCGTATTTTTATAAATGATTTTACCTATCTAGAATGAATAACCTTTTCTAACTAATTATTTTGTTTGTTATAGGTTATATTTAAATTTATAAGTTTAAAAAATAATGTGCTTGCATAATGTGTTTATTTTTTTTATGAAATATTTTTCTTTTGGATATAAATTTTTAGTTATTCACTATCCAAATTGATGCACAAAGATTATACTATGATATAGATGTTGGATACTGTCATTAAATGGAAAGGGGGAAAAGTTTAATATCGTTAATATTATGATTTAAATATAAACAACTCATCATTGTTATTTCTATAAAGTTTCATATATATCTTTAAATATTATGTATAGTTTATCAGCCATAAAAAATGTTAATTTGTTTTATTAAAAGAGGTTTATATCTTATAAGACTTATTCTTGGCATTATTAATTATGATCATTCATCATCACTGCTAATATTAATGGTTGAGTCACGATTTAATTATAGTGTTTGGCAAATAATTATAAATTTATGAAAGCTACATTTTATGTTAGGCATTAGTTTTAAAGCTGTGAATAAAAATATTATTATTATCATTATCGTCATCATGTTTTTAAATCAATGGCCATAGACAAATAATGGGTTTTATTATATTTGTTTATCATTTGTTAGTCATGATAAGATAATAACCACCATCCCGACCATCAAATATCATTCAAAGGGGAGTGAATTGCCGCCATAAATCTATAGTGTTTGATATGAGCCATCAAAACTTATGAGAATGTTGAAATACATTTATGATATTACAATCTAAGTGATAATTTTGTCTGATAAATCTTATATGCACAACTAAAGTATAAGCATGTTTTTTTTTGTTTTTCTTAATGTTAGTGCAAATATGATATGGTCCTAAAATACAAAATTTTACATCCATTTATGAAACAGTACAAAAAGGGTTCAAACCAGGTACATTTATAAGTAGTTAGAGAATATAATTTTGTCTAGGTTTAGATAACCCAGTGGCATCCTGATAGACCATATTCACTTAGTAAAAATCTATAAAAATAGATTTAAGAGTTAAAATGACTAGTTTATTTTGTCATCATTTTCCCCTCAAGCCAGTTGAGCTACTTTGTGATATTTTATAAATTACAAATGGCACACTAGATATATAAATTGCAAATTGCTACTCAACATCACGCAGGATGTATTTGTGGCCACCACTTGCATTTGGAGCCACCATGAGTACTTTGAGTCCTAATAGAATTTATTATTATTATTATTATTATTATTATTATTATTATTATTATTATTATTATTATTATTATTATTATTATTATTATTATTATTATTATTATTATTATTATTTGATTATGATACAAAGGGTGATATATATGATTCCATCTGAAATCTAGTTGAAATATTTGAAACATCTCATAGTTATATTCTCTCACACACTCCTCCAATTCAGGCTATTCTTTGTTTAAAGGGGGAGTGTGGCTGAAACAATATAGTAGATGGGTGTTTCAAATATTATATATAAATGACTAGTAACTAACTAATACATAAGAACTTGGATAGTAAAAAATGTCATCTTTTGATTTTAATCTTGTTTTTCTTCAGTCTGCAGTACTGGTCTGATTGATTACTGCATTTTGAAGTAACTTGGTTAAAGATTTAAGATTTAAAAATAGAATCCCCCATTTATAAAATAATTCACAATATATTTAGATGTGCTTTAACTTACTGGCTGATTATTAATATTACAGTTTATAAAAACATAGTCCTAAATAAAATAAATATTTCATTTATATAGTTAAATATATTAAATTATAATACATGATGCACTTCAGGGAGAATAGTTATTTGAGTCGAGACGTAAGAGAAGTTGTTTTGTTTAATATCTCTATATTTATACCTGTAATGTCTAGTTATTAAGTCATACATAAAGGCATAAACACTAATAGAAAGTGATTGTCTTTTGACTAGGAATATAGATAACTTTACTACTATTTTCTTTCAACTTGCAGAATGATTTAATTGGATAAAATATTTCCCAGATTTCACTTTATTTAAAACGGAGTTTTTATTTATCAAATAATTTACCATATATATAATTAAAAGCCACTCAACACTTAGACAATCCCAATATCAATAACAATCAATAATTTAACCATAAGAAACTTGAACACACACAAAAAAAATTGCTAGAAGTAGTGATATTATATATATATATATAAAATACATATTTTGCGGGTTCATCCGTGTTAAAAACTTTTAATATTAATATACTGACATTTCGTCAAAATAGGAAACAAAAAAATGATAAATCAGCTATTAGGATTTGTGTTCCATATGTAAAAGGAACTACAGACAGTATCGGACGTATATTAAAACGCTATATTATAGATACAGCATTTTCTGCTCATCAAAAGATCAGCAATATAATAACCAAGCCTAAGGAGTCAATCCCTCTTGAATCTCATGGTGTCTATCAAATCTCATGTAAAAATTGTAAAGCTTCTTACATAAGTATGAGTAATCGTCACATCAGTGTTAGGAGAGCTGAGCATGCTAATGCAGTTAAACAACACTCATCATCCTCAGCATTCTCACTCCATACTATAGATTCAGGTCATAAAATTGATTTTTCTAGTACCAGGATCATGTCCAGATGTGATAATCTCTACCAATGCAAAATTAGAGAAGCCATTGAGATACTTAAAAGGCCAGATTGTATCAATAAGCGAGATGATACATGTAAACTTCCTTCTATTTGGAAAGATTTTTTTAAAAAACATTCCTAAATTTAACATTTTTTGCTATTGGTGGAATTTTAACATTTTATTCAAATCAGTGATTGTAGCGCCTCTACAACCGTCATTCTACCTTTTATAACTCTGTGGATGGCTTGTGTGACCAAGTCGAAATGTCAGTATATTAATATTAAAAGTTTTTAACACGAATGAACCCGCAAAATATGTATTTTATATATTTAACCCGTGCAAATCTTCGTTTTAACATATATATATATATTCAAAAAAATAAATGACTACCAAGTCAGACCAATGGGATAAATGGTATATTGAGAAATGCATTAGTGAATAAAAAATATGAACAGAAAAATAGATTTATAGATAATTAAATTTCATATAGAAAGATAATTATCATTTTTTATTTTATTAACACTTTGTCACACAAAACAATACAGGCTCATATTTCAAAACTTTAATTTTTTGCTTTATTTTTAAACAACTGATATAAATTTTCTTCTTCATAAACGATAGCTTTTTTTTTCAGTTTCTTATATACAATTCTCTCCAACTTATCATTTTTCTATAAATTCATGATTGTCCCGTTGCTACTTTTCTCTGAAATTATGTTTATACTGTTTTTAAAAATTTCATAGTTCCTTTCTTTTAAACCTATAATTTTCATTTGTCTCTCAAATCTAACTTGTAAAATACTTCAGCTTTGTTTGTTTCTCTTTATTCAGTTGATTATACTTTTGCCAGAAACAAATTCATATCTTTTTTTGAATTAATATAGAACTATTTTTCTACTCAGTATTTTCTCTTAAAAATTAATCTCCGTTTAATCTAAATATTAAATGTTGATCCATATGTATGTTAACACTTGAATATGTACATCCATTTTTAATATGCTTTATACACTTTTTCAATGACATAATGTAATTGTTACAATATTATTTATTGTACAAAAATACAGCAATGTTGTAGACTCTCATTCCATTTCCCATCTTGCAACCTACCACAATTTTAATTCTTTTTAACAACAACATTACAATCTTTAACTATAATAATAAATCTGTTTTTATATTTCTTTTAATAACTTTTATTTCTATAATTTGTATTCTAGTTTATAATATTACAATTATTAAATATACTTATTTGTAATAGCTAAAAAGCAAACTTGTACAGAAATACATTGACTGATTTGACAGTCCTAAATATTTTTTTAAGTAATTGGAAGCTTATTGTAATTATTTTTTCAGTAATAAGTGAATAGAGTTATTAAAATAAAAATTATGGAGAAATGGATTAGATAATTGATAAACGGTCAATTATTGAATATCAGCAATGGTAGTTGCATTGAAATGTTCATGTATTTTATTTTCAGTTAATATTAATTAAAATAAATATTATGTTAAGTTAGTATACAGCCTTAAAGATCATACTTTTATTCAGTTATAAAATTTCTAATTGTAACAAATTGGAAATGATTTGCTTAAATTATATTTAAAGATCTTTAGTGTGGATCATGAATTTACTTCAAATATAACATTTTAAAATTAATATTTTATAATAAATGTAATATTTTTTCATATAATTTGATAGTGATAGTCTAAAGTTTTAATAACTTAGTTCTAATAAACAGGAGAGCAATTAAATGTAATATGTGAAATATTGGAATAAACATGAAATAAGAATCTCCTTTATTTTATATATTGTTATGATTGGATAGTAAAAATCTTAGGGTTATTTAATGTGATTATTTTATTGCATAATATACTGAGTTGGTGCAAACTGAAAAATATATTGGTTGACGGATTTTGTAATATTAAAATTACTCTTATTATAATTAACTTAGTCAAAGTAGTATTAGTGATTAAGTCAATGCACATGCGCTTTAAAGATAAATTATAAATGAATACTCATTTTTCCAGACATGAGATATAGTATTTTAGAAAGAATGGAATGAATCCACCCATTCTGTCGTCCCAAACATTTAAGTATGGGCAAATCTTAAGTGTGTGCTAATAAGAGCGTGAAGGTGTTACACGATCACAAATGTAATTTAAAGTGATCGTGTAACACCTTCACGCTATTATTTCCACTCACTTAAGATTTGCCCATACTTAAACGTTTGGGACGAAAAAATTGGTAGATTCATTCCATTCTTTCTAAATACTATATCTCGTGTCTGGAAAAATGAGTATTCATTTATAATTTATCTTTAAAGCACATGTACATTAGCTTAATCACTAATATTACTATTACCAAAACAACATAGCGCTATATAAAATAATATCTCATTATAATTAACTTAGTTTATAAGAGAATATTGATATTAGTGGAATAGCAAGAATAAATTGTACAGTACTTTTATTTTCTTTAGGATATTTTGATAGATATCATTGACATTGTAAACTTATATAACATATTAAGATAATTATTTCTATTAATCTATAAATTAAATAGAAATAGAAATAATGTTTGACTTTATTATGAACAAAGTGTTGAACCATAAGGAATATTAAAGTTTATCTGTGTAATTCTTTGTCATTATTTTCATTCTCTTATATATATGCCAGTGATATTTATATTTTATTGCTGAAAATAATGATATTCTCTTATATATATGCCAGTGATATTTTATTTTATTGCTTTATCTTTGGCCTATTGAAAATAATGCTGATATTTCAGGGTAGTTTGAAGTAATCTTTTATTTGTTTTCTATCCGTCCCAAATGTTATCAGAGTATATAAAGCTATAACAAAGATTATTATCATTGTTTTATTAACTTAATTATTAGATTGTTATTTACTGATTGATATCATTTTAGTTTAGTTTATTATATTCATTCTGTTGTAAGTTTTCTACAATTCGTAGATATTATTAAATTAGGATTGTTCTTTCTTAGTATATTATTTTTAGTTTGTTAAAAATTATGATCAATAATCAGACAATGACTCAGGCTACAACATGGCTTATATATTTATTCTGTTATAAATGTCTCCTAAATCTGTGGAATATTAAAAGAAGAGTGTACCATTATAGATTTAAATACAGGTATAATTTACATTTCTGGAGTTTAGATATAAATAGACGAGATTTGAATCCAAACATTCAAACTCCCATCAGCCATCCAATCTATCTCATACAACCAATACACATGACCACACATATGTGAAAAAGACAAATGATCTCCAGTATATGTATTCAATGTTGAACCAGCATTCATCAGTTGGTCCAGATCATCATCTTCTACATATATGTAATCAATGCTCAGTTTACATGAAGACAGTATTTTTAAGAACTAGTGGACAGGCTTTAATATATTCCACCCTCCAACTCTTCAGCTATCTACTGCATTGAAAATCCAATGATGGAATGCCCAAATATTTTGATGGTGCCACTATTATTGCCATGTCCATGCTGAATTTAAGTCACTCTATCCCCACATTTATAGGACCTTGTCCATTTTCATAAACAGAAGAGATATGGACAAAATACAGATTGAATCTGTAATATATAAATACAAGTATATTTTATAACCCTGAAGTTTAGATATAAATATAGAAGATTTGAACACAGAATTTCATGCTCACCTCAACCATCCACTCTATGTCATACAACCAATACACATGACAACACATGTGTAAAAAGATAAATGATCCCCAATGATCTCCACTATATATATATATATATGATAAACAAAAATGCAAGTTAAAAAACTTGCTAACGCTTGTATTTATGTCCACAGATGGCGTCCTACCAAAAACACCTATCAAGCGTATTTTCGTTTACATAAACGTCAGAGTAGTTAGTATTCACTATCTCTAACTATAATTCCACTTTCAGATCATGATTTCAAGCTATTTGCTATCGTCAGTGAAAGACAGGAATAAAGAAACTAGATCTAAATACAAACTCTGAGCGTTTATGAAACAATTTCTATTCAGCTTGCAAGCGTGAATTTTTGAGACACGTACTGTCTTCAAACTCAGCATAGCAAACCAGATAGCTATATGGGTCTGATCTCAGTTCAGCATCACCACATAGTAGAAGCCTCTGCAATCTATATCATTGCAAGAAAGACCTCAAAGGTATATTTATGATAAACAAAAATGCAAGTTAAAAAACTTGCTAACGCTTGTATTTATGTCCACAGATGGCGTCCTACCAAAAACACCTATCAAGCGTATTTTCGTTTACATAAACGTCAGAGTAGTTAGTATTCACTATCTCTAACTATAATTCCACTTTCAGATCATGATTTCAAGCTATTTGCTATCGTCAGTGAAAGACAGGAATAAAGAAACTAGATCTAAATACAAACTCTGAGCGTTTATGAAACAATTTCTATTCAGCTTGCAAGCGTGAATTTTTTAGACACGTAATGTCTTCAAACTCAGCATAGCAAACCAGATAGCTATATGGGTCTGATCTCAGTTCAGCATCACCACATAGTAGAAGCCTCTGCAATCTATATCATTGCAAGAAAGACCTCAAAGGTATATTTATGATAAACAAAAATGCAAGTTAAAAAACTTGCTAACGCTTGTATTTATGTCCACAGATGGCGTCCTACCAAAAACACCTATCAAGCGTATTTTCGTTTACATAAACGTCAGAGTAGTTAGTATTCACCATCTCTAACTATAATTCCACTTTCAGATCATGATTTCAAGCTATTTGCTATCGTCAGTGAAAGACAGGAATAAAGAAACTAGATCTAAATACAAACTCTGAGCGTTTATGAAACAATTTCTATTCAGCTTGCAAGCGTGAATTTTTTAGACACGTAATGTCTTCAAACTCAGCATAGCAAACCAGATAGCTATATGGGTCTGATCTCAGTTCAGCATCACCACATAGTAGAAGCCTCTGCAATCTATATCATTGCAAGAAAGACCTCAAAGGTATATTTATGATAAACAAAAATGCAAGTTAAAAAACTTGCTAACGCTTGTATTTATGTCCACAGATGGCGTCCTACCAAAAACACCTATCAAGCGTATTTTCGTTTACATAAACGTCAGAGTAGTTAGTATTCACTATCTCTAACTATAATTCCACTTTCAGATCATGATTTCAAGCTATTTGCTATTTGCTATTTGAAATCATGATATGAAAGTGGAATTATAGTTAGAGATAGTGAATACTAACTACTCTGACGTTTATGTAAACGAAAATACGCTTGATAGGTGTTTTTGGTAGGACGCCATCTGTGGACATAAATACAAGCGTTAGCAAGTTTTTTAACTTGCATTTTTGTTTATCATAAATATACCTTTGAGGTCTTTCTTGCAATGATATAGATTGCAGAGGCTTCTACTATGTGGTGATGCTGAACTGAGATCAGACCCATATAGCTATCTGGTTTGCTATGCTGAGTTTGAAGACATTACGTGTCTAAAAAATTCACGCTTGCAAGCTGAATAGAAATTGTTTCATAAACGCTCAGAGTTTGTATTTAGATCTAGTTTCTTTATTCCTGTCTTTCACTGACGATAGCAAATAGCTTGAAATCATGATCTGAAAGTGGAATTATAGTTAGAGATAGTGAATACTAACTACTCTGACGTTTATGTAAACGAAAATACGCTTGATAGGTGTTTTTGGTAGGACGCCATCTGTGGACATAAATACAAGCGTTAGCAAGTTTTTTAACTTGCATTTTTGTTTATCATAAATATACCTTTGAGGTCTTTCTTGCAATGATATAGATTGCAGAGGCTTCTACTATGTGGTGATGCTGAACTGAGATCAGACCCATATAGCTATCTGGTTTGCTATGCTGAGTTTGAAGACATTACGTGTCTAAAATTTCACGCTTGCAAGCTGAATAGAAATTGTTTCATAAACGCTCAGAGTTTGTATTTAGATCTAGTTTCTTTATTCCTGTCTTTCACTGACGATAGCAAATAGCTTGAAATCATGATCTGAAAGTGGAATTATAGTTAGAGATAGTGAATACTAACTACTCTGACGTTTATGTAAACGAAAATACGCTTGATAGGTGTTTTTGGTAGGACGCCATCTGTGGACATAAATACAAGCGTTAGCAAGTTTTTTAACTTGCATTTTTGTTTATCATAAATATACCTTTGAGGTCTTTCTTGCAATGATATAGATTGCAGAGGCTTCTACTATGTGGTGATGCTGAACTGAGATCAGACCCATATAGCTATCTGGTTTGCTATGCTGAGTTTGAAGACATTACGTGTCTAAAAAATTCACGCTTGCAAGCTGAATAGTAATTGTTTCATAAACGCTCAGAGTTTGTATTTAGATCTAGTTTCTTTATTCCTGTCTTTCACTGACGATAGCAAATAGCTTGAAATCATGATCTGAAAGTGGAATTATAGTTAGAGATAGTGAATACTAACTACTCTGACGTTTATGTAAACGAAAATACGCTTGATAGGTGTTTTTGGTAGGACGCCATCTGTGGATATATATATATATATAAATTATATACACTATATATATATATATATATATATATATATATATATATATATATATATATATATATTATGCAGAACTAGTATTCATCATTTGGTCCAGATCGCCATCTACCGCATATATGTATGAAAATAATAAATATAAGAACTAACTAAATAAAAACATAATAAAAAACAAACAATTACTTTTCTATAAAGCTGCTTTAATATTTAAACCAACAGCTTTTTAGAGAAGTAATTGTTTGTTTTTATTATATATAACTAGTGATTGGTTTATATCAAGACAGAAAGTCTTCAAATAATTATCACATTTTAATGGTATGGATAGCTGAATGTTTAATGGAATAGTTTGAAGCCTGTCCACTAAGTTTTGAAGATTTGCTGACTTAATATAAATCAAGCACTAATATATATATATATATATATATATATATATATATATATATATATATATATATATATATATATATATATATATATATATATATATATATATATATATATATATATATATATATATATATATTGTGCCAGGCATTATCAAATGGCCTTGCACAAAGTATGGATTAAGCACAACAAATATATAAATGTGCTATATTGATAATGGAGTGGTCTGAGCATTAAAATACCCACACACACCAATTTAAATAATATGAATGTGACATGGAAAATATTGTAAAATAAGCTCATGTATTTTTTTATTTTTCTATTTTGTATATTTTTTATATCACTTTATGTATTGGGCTTTTCTCTGAAAAATTCAAATAGAGAAAGGCAAACTTATTAAACAAATGAATCAAATGTTGGAACATAGTAGTAAAATAAATAATTAAAGCAATTGTTCCAACATACTTGTATATTTTTCATTTTTTTTAATTACTGCCTCTAAAAACTAATTTTATTCTATAAACAAAGAATGTTAATTGCTTTTGCAAAAATCTGACCAAAAGCAAAATGTTTGATAATGCTATAATTAAAATGTTATTATTTTTTTTTTAAATAGAAATTCTTTTGAAATGAATAGCTGTAATCAAGTGGTCTGAGCATTCAAGATGGATGTCAAACTTAAAATGTAGAATTTAATCGGAAAAATATAAAGGAATGTTTGCAATCTAAGTGATAAGCTAGATTAAAAGGATTGGCTGATTCATTCTTCTCAGAGGGATATCTGAATTGGTTCTTATTAGTGGGATGGATAGTGCTGTGGGATTCAGTCTTTCATTGGCAGCCATTCTGGGCAAGTCATTCTTTTCGTTGCTCCAGAATTCTCCAAGCGATCAGCTACTTAGAGAGTCATTTATGAATAGTACTATTAGTGACATTCGTTAGAACAAATCCTTTATACAGTTCTTTTAAGAACTTTTGTCTTTGTGGATTCGAATAACTATTGGAGACAGCCTATGAAAATTTATTAAATAATCCTCATTACTATTTAGATATATATATATATATAAAAAGAGGATATGAAGCAATATACTAGAGATTCCAGCAAAATGACCGTGGGGTAGACAACTAGTTAGTGCACTGCCCTTTCTCTGTCCTAAGCCACCCAGATGTGACCACGCCAATTCCAACCACCCAGGAGGATGACCAGTGCCACCTTACTAAATGGAAGAAATCGTCACCACACAGCCAGTTAACTTGAAGCCCACTCAGCCCAGAGGAGAAGAATGAAGACGCAGATATAAGTTTATTTTAAGATATTTATTAACATTGAAATAATTAACTTTCCTATTTCCGATTAGATATATATTTTTTTTGTTATTATTATTTATCATTTAAAAATGAGAGAGTCTCTCGCATATGTATGAATTTACGGTTATTGCGGTCATAAATGGTAAAGCTTTTACTTAAGTCCTTTGAGTGAATTTTTCTATTTCAAATTAGTATTTTCAACAAAGATCGCAATGAGATTTTTTTTTTGTTGTTGTTGTTGTTGCTATTCGTTTTGCTGTTGTTGTTATTCCTGAAATTCGTCAAATATAAATATGCATGTATATATATGTATGCGTACATACGCTTATTATATTCGGTAAATATGATATCTCATGCTGAATATCTAAAAATGTATTTAACCGTATATCCTTTTTAAGTTATTTTTTTGTGACTGCTACACCTCACGATGAGTGTAAGAAGGGATTGATTTATTATAGATTCCCTATAAGCAAGTACTCTAATAACTTTATATTTAAAATGATAGTAAGTGTATAATTGGGCTGCACGTATATACATGTATAGAAATTTATCTTTGGCAAAACGGAAATAGATACAGTACCTCATGGTGAGTACGATATTGGTATCTGAGCCAATGCAACATATTGACTTGTTGAAAATATGAAATTAGTGATATATTTCATTGTGCAAATATGCATAGTTTTTATTATTATATTTCCTATCAATAAAAGGGTTTTAAAGTTATCAGTAAAAGCGTATGCCTGTATGACCGAAAATCTCATATCTGTATATCAAATCACACAAATGAAAATTTATTTCTATTGGGTAAAAAGAGCTCAGACCACTTCCATTACTTATAAACATTGTAAACAGCTTTAGGGATTTATTACTTTTCTTATTTAAGATTGTATTTTATCTATTTCAACGCCTCGAATATATATATAGTTTGGGGTAATTAATTATTTAGTATTTTGTTATTATATTATCATTAGTATGAAATGGTGGTGGGTCTTAGGGATTAAATAAATATTTAATCATAATATTAAACTTTTTTCGTTTTCGTATCATTATTTATATTGATAAAAATGTGTTCTTTCCTTATCAACCACATACCTGTAATAATCATTTAACTTACCCATTTGAAGACCCTAGATGTAGAGTGACTTGAGCTAGCCACACGGGATATCGCTCTACCAGGGTGTTAGATCTTATTCTTATGCTCCGCTGAACATATGGTATTGCACACCCTTCTAGGAGGGTGAAAAATTCATTTTTTGATTCTTTTCTAGAAGTGGCGCGCAAAAGTCTATTTTGTAAATAGATTTTTCAAAGGTGTGTACTTGCCATTGTTCTAAATATTCGGGCATTAAAATAAGATATCAACTAAAGGGTGTTTTAACTGGAAGATTCCCATCAATCCACTCTTTCTATCAATTTAGCTGGAAGTACTGATATATATGAGTATAGAAATCGGCTAAATTGATATCCATTTCTTTACCTGTTAAATCTTGGTCACTTCATGCTCAGTGCAAGATTAGGAAAAGAATTCCGCAGGGAGTATGGTCCGGTACAGTAAAACTGGCGCACAACGTGTTTTAAATGTAGAAATGGTACGATTAGGGAAAGAACAAGTTAAAATTATATAAATGTATAAATTACAGTAAAAATAATTTACGTGCCGTATGTATATATAAACTTTATGTAGGTGTAATTAAAAACTAAATTAAAAGTTTGACTACATATATAAGAGAAATTATATAAAATTCGATCATTGTTTTTAAATATACAGTATAGTGTAATTAACAGGCCGTAACACGCTTGGTTTGTTCTATTTCTTTTAAACATATTCTTAGATAAGGTAAAATATTTTACTCAGTAATTTGCAGTTCCAAAATGATAGTGTTATTTTTTGTAGCGACGAATATTTAAATTAAGATATAATTATGATTCAAATTGTTAGCAATAAATCAAATGCTCACACTGTATTCTATAAATATACCGGATAAATAAAATAGACTTCGAAGTTATTTTAAATAAGTATACATGTAATATATTGACGGTTGATATTTTGTTATATAGAGTATAGATTCTTTCATCTTAATAATTGCTTAACAATTTTCACTTTAAACCGAGTCGCTAACATTTTCATTTTATTGGATAAGTAAAGTTGCCGTTTTAAACTGAGTAAAAACTGTCGTCAACATATGCAATTAAAATAGTAATAAAGTATATATAAAAATTATTAAACGAATGAGTGGGGGAGTAGGTCACACACTGTATATATGCGTATATAAATGGTCGGAGGTTATTACAAATAAAAGTAATAATTTATTATAGCGTAATATTTTAAAATAACTTACAATTGAGTTTATTGTTTTTGTTTTAAAAAGAGAGAAAATAGACATTTTAGACATAGGGATAAAACCTGTTTATTAAACGTAGCGAAATGTTTTAGGGTAACTTATACTTGAATTTGCTGTTTATAAAAATAGAAAAAAAAGGTAAAAGGAAATACTGTTAAATGATACTGGCTTACGAATTAAAATTTCGTAAACGATCTAGAATAACTTATACTGGAAGATTTTTTTTTTTAAATAAAAAAAAAGGGGGGGGGAGTAAAACAAAATAAAGTGTGGATAACAGCTAACGAAGTAAAGTTTCGTATGTTAAACTTGAATTTCTGTTGTGGGCGATAAATCGAATTAAATAGGCATAGGTAAAATGGGCACAATAACTGGAACAGGGCATAGGAAAAACAAATAATTGGCGAGTCGAATAAGGCAGAGTTAGGTGTGCGGTGTACTGCGTATTTAAAAGTAAGACACATAGTTAAGAAATAGTTTTATAATAAAAATAAAGTATCTGATCAGTAACTGAAAACTATATATACCAAATATAAATAAATATAGGTATTCCGTAACTCCAAAATAAAGAATAGTTATACTGTGTTTTTAAATGTGGACAAGATCCAAATCAAGGAAAATGGATCAACAGCCAATAAATGATACAATCACCTCGGTTAACGAAGAACCAGAGGAAAAGACTCTCCGTGAGCAAAAAGAAGGTGATCAACAAAGAAGCAAAAAACTCGAAGCGGAAAACGAACGCAGGTGGACCATGATGGAAGAAATTTTATGGACTATAAAACAAGAAATAGCCAGAATACCGCAGGAAATAAATGAATTGAGGCAACAACTGTCAGAAAATACATCATATATACATCAAAGAATAGATGAGGTCAAACGTGAACTAGAAAATGAAATCGAAACAAGATTTCAGAGCATAAAAAACGGAAATAATCCGGAACAAGGCAACAGCAATAGGCTAGAAAAAACAGAAATGCATCAGCAGATGACTGAAGCAGAGCATGAATATGTTCAGAATCAAGTCAAGAAAAAAGGAGAGGATGCTGAAATAACCGAACATCATAGCATTAAAAATGATAGGCATGGAAAAGAAAAGGGACAACTTTACCCGGACAATATAAACCAATTCCTAAAAATAAAAATATTTGAAGGACAAACAGGTGAAGCTCCTATGGAGCACATTAAAAGCTTGGAAAAATATTTCCAGGTAAACCAAATTAATGACTTTAGTAAACTGGCAATTGCCTGCAGTCATCTCCATGGCGATGCTCAAGCATGGTGGGAATCCTTGTTCCACTATCCAGTGACATTTGAGGAATACAAAAAGGAATTGTTAAAAAGTTTTTGGAATGAACAGCATCAAGAGATGATGCTATACCAAGCCATGCAGGAAAAACATGATGAGAATAATGGTGAAAATTACTTGCAATTTTTCAGAAGACAAGTGGCAACACTTCGGACATTAAACGCATGTCACATATCAGAGGGACAAATTGTCAGAATAATTCGTCGTAACCTGCCACTTGGGATTGAACAAATGTTACTTACTGCGAATATGAATACAGTGCAACAAATGGCAGAACTATTAAGTGCAGTAGACATGACACAAAGAGACACACAAGGGACCAAAGATAGGCAAAAACAAAATCATTGGCATAGAAAGGCCATACCGAGAAATAACAGCATAGAAAGGCGCACTCACCAAACTGAAAACAACGGTTACAACCAAGGAAAGAGATATTGGAAAGAAAAACAGTTCAGACCACCCTCGCCAAGGCCGGGGTGTAGTAAAGATGATAATTAATCACATCACATGATTTAAGAGTCTTTGTAGTTAAATGTTTATAGGTTTCTTGTGAACTTTTGTCTCTCAGGTATTGTGTGTATGGGTTGATTCGGATTGGCATTTTTTGAACTTGGGCTCTGGAGATGGGGGGATGTGCAGGGGTTGTTTGGAGATGTCTGTGTAATCTGGAGTCTCTGTGGCTTCAGGTGAAGGAACACTTCACGCAAAAACGCAAGCAATTCTTTTAGCAGAGAAAACATTCTCTGGGACTCATTTGGGTAATGCAAATGTACTCGTAAGTCTCGTAGAAAGAGCAGAGGAGCATTAACTTCATCTCTTATACATATAAATTGAAAGCCCTTCATTAGGGGTTGCAAAATATCCTGTCAGCCTCCAAAAAGTGAGCTTGGATGCACCCACGAAGTTTGGTACATTACGCTAGTAGTATTTTTCGTGTTTCATTCGACTTTGCTTGGCTGGTCACAGAGTTCTAGAAAGGATAGATATCTTCATGTTGCCCATCTGTTTGTCTTCTTTTATCTCTGAACCTGGTGATTGGGATGCTGATGTAGTTTTGGCTTAGTATATCGATGTTATGGGGGATGAAATGTCACATTGTTACTATTCGACATCGTACTTTTTAGACTTTCAAAAGAAAAATACAAAAATTAGTAAAAATATAATTAGTAAACATATACTTAATATCTATGTAAATAAGAACTTAAGACTTTAAATGGTCATGTCCATTTAAAAGTCTCATTGGAGAGGGGGGTATTGTGCCAGGCATTATCAAATGGCCTTGCACAAAGTATGGATTAAGCACAACAAATATATAAATGTGCTATATTGATAATGGAGTGGTCTGAGCATTAAAATACCCACACACACCAATTTAAATAATATGAAATTGACATGGAAAATATTGTAAAATAAGCTCATGTATTTTTTTATTTTTCTATTTTGTATATTTTTTATATCACTTTATGTATTGGGCTTTTCTCTGAAAAATTCAAATAGAGAAAGGCAAACTTATTAAACAAATGAATCAAATGTTGGAACATAGTAGTAAAATAAATAATTAAAGCAATTGTTCCAACATACTTGTATATTTTTCATTTTTTTTAATTACTGCCTCTAAAAACTAATTTTATTCTATAAACAAAGAATGTTAATTGCTTTTGCAAAAATCTGACCAAAAGCAAAATGTTTGATAATGCTATAATTAAAATGTTATTATTTTTTTTTAAATAGAAATTCTTTTGAAATGAATAGCTGTAATCAAGTGGTCTGAGCATTCAAGATGGATGTCAAACTTAAAATGTAGAATTTAATCGGAAAAATATAAAGGAATGTTTGCAATCTAAGTGATAAGCTAGATTAAAAGGATTGGCTGATTCATTCTTCTCAGAGGGATATCTGAATTGGTTCTTATTAGTGGGATGGATAGTGCTGTGGGATTCAGTCTTTCGTTGGCAGCCATTCTGGGCAAGTCATTCTTTTCGTTGCTCCAGAATTCTCCAAGCGATCAGCTACTTAGAGAGTCATTTATGAATAGTACTATTAGTGACATTCGTTAGAACAAATCCTTTATACAGTTCTTTTAAGAACTTTTGTCTTTGTGGATTCGAATAACTATTGGAGACAGCCTATGAAAATTTATTAAATAATCCTCGTTACTATTTAGATATATATAAAAAAAGAGGATATGAAGCAATATACTAGAGATTCCGGCAAAATGACCGTGGGGTAGACAACTAGTTAGTGCACCGCCCTTTCTCTGTCCTAAGCCGCCCAGATGTGACCACGCCAATTCCAACCGCCCAGGAGGATGACCAGTGCCGCCTTACTAAATGGAAGAAATCGTCACCACACAGCCAGTTAACTTGAAGCCCACTCAGCCCAGAGGAGAAGAATGAAGACGCAGATATAAGTTTATTTTAAGATATTTATTAACATTGAAATAATTAACTTTCCTATTTCCGATTAGATATATATTTTTTTGTTATTATTATTTATCATTTAAAAATGAGAGAGTCTCTCGCATATGTATGAATTTACGGTTATTGCGGTCATAAATGGTAAAGCTTTTACTTAAGTCCTTTGAGTGAATTTTTCTATTTCAAATTAGTATTTTCAACAAAGATCGCAATGAGATTTTTTTTTGTTGTTGTTGTTGTTGCTATTCGTTTTGCTGTTGTTGTTATTCCTGAAATTCGTCAAATATAAATATGCATGTATATATATGTATGCGTACATACGCTTATTATATTCGGTAAATATGATATCTCATGCTGAATATCTAAAAATGTATTTAACCGTATATCCTTTTTAATTTATTTTTTGTGACTGCTACACCTCACGATGAGTGTAAGAAGGGATTGATTCATTATAGATTCCCTATAAGCAAGTACTCTAATAACTTTATATTTAAAATGATAGTAAGTGTATAATTGGGCTGCACGTATATACATGTATAGAAATTTATCTTTGGCAAAACGGAAATAGATACAGTACCTCATGGTGAGTACGATATGGTATCTGAGCCAATGCAACATATTGACTTGTTGAAAATATGAAATTAGTGATATATTTCATTGTGCAAATATGCATAGTTTTTATTATTATATTTCCTATCAATAAAAGGGTTTTAAAGTTATCAGTAAAAGCGTATGCCTGTATGACCGAAAATCTCATATCTGTATATCAAATCACACAAATGAAAATTTATTTCTATTGGGTAAAAAGAGCTCAGACCACTTCCATTACTTATAAACATTGTAAACAGCTTTAGGGATTTATTACTTTTCTTATTTAAGATTGTATTTTATCTATTTCAACGCCTCGAATATATATATAGTTTGGGGTAATTAATTATTTAGTATTTTGTTATTATATTATCATTAGTATGAAATGGTGGTGGGTCTTAGGGATTAAATAAATATTTAATCATAATATTAAACTTTTTTCGTTTTCGTATCATTATTTATATTGATAAAAATGTGTTCTTTCCTTATCAACCACATACCTGTAATAATCATTTAACTTACCCATTTGAAGACCCTAGATGTAGAGTGACTTGAGCTAGCCACACGGGATATCGCTCTACCGGGGTGTTAGATCTTATTCTTATGCTCCGCTGAACATATGGTATTGCACACCCTTCTAGGAGGGTGAAAAATTCATTTTTTGATTCTTTTCTAGAAGTGGCGCGCAAAAGTCTATTTTGTAAATAGATTTTTCAAAGGTGTGTACTTGCCATTGTTCTAAATATTCGGGCATTAAAATAAGATATCAACTAAAGGGTGTTTTAACTGGAAGATTCCCGTCAATCCACTCTTTCTATCAATTTAGCTGGAAGTACTGATATATATGAGTATAGAAATCGGCTAAATTGATATCCATTTCTTTACCTGTTAAATCTTGGTCACTTCATGCTCAGTGCAAGATTAGGAAAAGAATTCTGCAGGGAGTATGGTCCGGTACAATATATATATATATATATATATATATATATATATATATATAAACACAAACTATTAATATAAATCAAGCACTAATTATATATATATATGGCAGAGATTATCTGGACCAACTGATGAGTGTTAGTTCAGCATAAAATACATATATTGAAGATCATTTATCTTTTTCAAATGTGTGTGGTCATGTGTATCGATTATATGAGATAAATTGGATGATTGAGGGGAGCTTCAAAGTCAGAGTTAACATCCTCTCTCTGTAATATATATATATATATATATATATATATATATTACAGAGAGAGGATGTTATATATATATATACATACATATATATATATATATATATATATTGTATGTGCACTGCTGAAATGGTTCATTGTCTTTTAGTTTAATCCTATGAAGGTATCCCTTGATTATGCCAGGTATCTATACTGAGACAATAGTTGAAAAAAAAAGTTTGTAGTATTCTGTGCCTATGATACTTAAAATGTCTAACTTAATTTTGATATTTACATCAACTGATGTCTCCAGCATAGCAATTAATTGACTGTCCTGATTAACATAATTTTTTTATGAAAGTGTGAATGTCATTCCCATATATAAAATTATGATTACTATTATTAATAGCACAATTGTTAAGAATCATGAAGTCTGAGCCAATTATAATTTCCTGAATTAGACCAGGCATGACCAAGAATACATGTTCAATCTCTAGATTGTTTATTTTAAATGTAATAAAAATTTGCTTGTTGGATAACTTTACTTTCTTCCTATTGGCAAAGAGTCACATGCAGGGATTTCAATGGTAAGATGGGCATGGATTCATTGACTTGTAGGATTTTCCAATATACATCTTCAGATACCACTGAGTCCTGATTACATGTGTCTATCAAGGCATTGATGGTTAACCCTGACATGGTAATTCTGGTCATAGGGCAATTATATAGAATAGGAGGTTCAGTTAACTTTTCAGTTTCTCCAGTGTTCAATATCAAAATCAAGGTTGTTCACCAAACAATATATTATGTTCCCCAGATCTCTATGAATAGGGCCCCAAAGTGAGGAACATTTCATTGAGGTCTTTTCTAGTTTAATGCTCCATCATTCTTAATACCAGGCACACCCTTTTTAGGAGTAGTTTGTGTACCACTAGTGGATGGGTTGAACACCATCATCATTCCTCCTTATAATAGAATGAGGATTATAATAAGGCCTGTCTTTTATTTGGGGCTTTGGTCTATATCTACTTCTGCTTCTATCTAGTTTATCTTGATGCCATGGAGATCTACCTTAGATCTTGATACTATTTACAGATGGACAGCATTCCCTATTGATTGTGGTCTTACTATCACTTACTTTATCACTGATTTCAATGGAATCTAATACATCCATAACCTCCTCAATTATTTGCATATCTGAGGCTATAAAGACCTGCTCTACATAGCAAGGCAGGTTGTGATACAATATACAAACTATTTGTTGTTCAGATAAATGATAAGCAATAAGGGTCTTCAGTTTTACAGCCTGTTTCCTGAAAAATTAGTTATAGCTACCTTTATAGTGGTTATATTTTTCTTGAGAGATTTGATGATTTAGACTGTCTTGCCTGTCTTAACCCCAAAAACTATTTAATAACAAATATAAAATCTCCATAGGTATGGGGCTTATCAAACAAGGACTTCCACCAATCTTTAGAAGATGAATATAGATGGTTACTGGCAATGACAATTTTCTTCTTTTCTGACAATGTACAAAGTAGAAATAACTCATCCAAACTTTGCAAAAACTCATAGGGGTTTTCTAAGTATTTCCCTTTAAAAGATTTAACAGTTAGGAACTTAAGGGTCATAGAATCATGTGAATTTTTCTCATAACTTGTTCTCCCTCTATCTGATCCTGATTTCTGCAAGTGTACCCTACTATGTTCAAACTCCTCTATAGATCCCAAAAAATACTGATCCATAGGACCATGGCACACTTCATTAGCTTCAGTGACACCCAACTCTTCAGTGTCTGTCTTACTTTCAAATTTGAATGCTGCTTTTGACCTAAAGTGTCTTGGACATATTTCTCCAACTTAGTCTGGTAGTTCTTACACTCACAACTCAACTCACCTCTAAGACTACTTTCAGACTTACCTGAAAAGACTTGCCTATCTACCATATTGTTTACATTGTCTATTTCTGCTTTTATGTTCTGATATCCTTCATTCACTTCACCTAATTTAATTACCATGGTTTGTACATCCTCACCTCCTATCTCTAGATTATCTACTGTTTTACTGATCTGTCTAACTTGGTCAATCATATCTTTATTAGTCCCACCTGGATCTAACTTCTGTGCCTCTACTTGCAAGCTCAAATTCTTTAACTGGTTTTGACATTCATTAATTCGATCATCTATCATTAAGGTGCAATCAACACTTATACTCTAATGTTCTATTAAACTCTCTCTGACAATTCCTAACTTTTCTTCAAATAATTTGAATTTCTGTTTGATTTCAATGATACAACCACTTCTGTAATTGATATATAATATTTGATATTCCTGCCCTTTATTGATGATCATCATTTCTGTTTTAGTAAAATGTTCCTGGATTTCTTCCTTAAGCTGCAGCACTGAGTTTTCATTGTCGAATCTAATCTGCTGTAGTTGATTTATAATGCTTACTTCCATCATTTCCAACCTATATGTTTGGCTTCTAACATCGTTCCTAATCTCTTTTATCTCTGACATTTCTTTAGCTGAACTATCTTTTATTTCTGACATTTCTGATTTTATTTCTGACATTTATTTAGCTGATATAGCTTCCATTCTATCTTCCATTTCTTTCATTTCTAACATTTGTTTAACTGAATTTTCTTTCTAATTTTATTGCCATCATAGGCTGTGAGTAGTCCATCATTCTCCTAAATGGGTCATTTTCTGATTTCCTATCTCCTATATTGATCAAATTCATGGTTTCATTGCCTGAATCAATATTGGGAGATAGCACAATCATATCTGGAGATGACCCTTCTTGGGACCCACCCGAATCTTCACATATATTAAACTCTTCCATTATATTCTATATTTTTTATTAAGATTTACAAAGAAAAAAAAGGTATATCAACCTCACTTCCCTCCCCCAATCAAACATTTTAATTTTCCCATCATTGCTTAAGAACACATAAGGTAATTTTGATATGCTTAGTTATATTAATCTATATGACATTTGGTTTTCACATCTGATAGCAAAAGTATTGCACAATATAATCTGACAATATTGATCCAAACATTAATGAGTTAGATAATATGTCTGTAATCATTTACAAATGTGATGTACATTAAATTAACTTTAATATGATTTTGTCCTCATTATCATATTAAACCAATATTCACAATACTATACAAATTTTATTCATCAAACCTGATATGTTGGCTGTATCCAGACTATAATCTTAACAAACACATATTACTATTATAATTATCAAGCCTACATTACTATAATTCAATGGACTAAAATGGTTTATCAATCCTAACACACTGGTCACCAAAAAACCACCACAATCATCATCAACCAAGACTAGACATGTGTCTATCAAGTTCTAAACACTGGTTGCTAGAAAACCTACTCTATACTTAACCAACCATTAAACAATCAAGTTTCCACATTGCACATCAGTAAACCTATCTTTAATCATCATCATCAGGCATCAATCGAGCCAGACATGTGTCTATCAAGGCCCCAAACATTGGTTAGCCAGAAAAATCAAACTGTAACCCACACACACACAACACCACTCCTATACATTATCTGAGAAAATGCCCAAAGCACCAAATTTATTAATGAATACAATAATTTAACATTTTACTTGATTTTGAATTAATACTGAGACTCTTTTATTTATGTCTATCTTACAGCTTAGTTCTGTGGGAGGTTACAGGAAGTTAATAATATATAGAATATAAATAAATGAAGGAAGAAATACTACAAACCATTAAATAGAATATAGGCCTTCTTTATTAATCAACCAAATGATAGAGGCCAGAAGAGTTTTATTTGTTCAAACTATTAAAATATAATTTTGATATGATCTCTTCCATCATGTAAATATACTCTATATTAGCTCAATATAACTTTGACAGAAAATAAAAACATAATACTAAATAACTGTTATTTTGCACATCCTAGTTTAAATAATTAAATTAATTTTAATCTAGGAATATAAAATCAGATCTCAGGGAATCTATAACACGGTTAGGTTAAAGAAACTATATTAGCCAGTAATTTATAATTCTAAATTATAATAAAAATATAATGAAATAAATTGAATAATGTTTTACTGGGCTAGCAATTAGATAATGATGGAAATAGGGTATCTTTTAATCTCACATCATCATCTAAATAATACACTAACTATGCAACCTTTTTATACATTTATCCAGTGGTAAAATATTTTATGTATTGTTTGGATCAAGGAAACAATACTATCAGATTTCAGCTTATTTATTATCAAAGTTATAAAATAATGTACTTATTTTGTAATAGATGCATGAGATGTGGAAAATAGAATACGAATGCATATAAGAATAACTCGAGACACAGTTTTGAATAATCAAACAAAGCATTTATTTACAATTAAAATTCAATTAGCATAGCCAATTTACAATGGACTGTTTGTCCTGATTTCTAAATTCACAAATAATTTTGCTAACCTAAGTTTGAAATCATTTTTGTTACATATTTCAACATTTATTAATTACACACTTTATGCACATAAATTAACAAATAAATAATACCTTAATATTCTGACTTTAAATATATTTGGCTATCTAAACATTTTTATCAGCAAACAACAGTGAATAAATAAATATTATATTTTAAGCATAATATACAATTTTGAGAGGTTACACTTTTAATTATTAGAATAAAGAAACTTAATAAACTTGGCTGTCAAAAGAGTAGTTTTAACCAGCTTACTTAAATAATCCCTTTGGATATCTACACTCTTTCATGCATTCAAAATAAAATAAAGTAATAATCACTCTGATGGTTTAATGGTTGCAATGAATTAATATGATATGATTTACAATATTTATTTCTCGATAGATAAGTGTAACTATTATACTTTTATATTTGTGATATTATTGAAATTACGCGTGTGTGCTATCTTATGTCATATAATAATAATAAAAATCAACACTTTTACATATTGTCAATTTGTTTATAAACTATTAAATAAGTGTTTTATTCTGGACAATGTCATAGACCAACCAACAAGTATGTCACTGTAACTACTTTTCAATAAAGAATTTTATTTGACAATTCATCCACCACTAACTGAATTACATAAAGCCATGTTTCCATGATAATACCAACTAAACGTTCAAGAAGAATTTAAGCACATGGGGAGCAAATAAACTCTTTAACTAATAAATCAACAACAACTTATCTAAATCTGAAATACCTATTGGTTTGGAACTTGTCTCTCTCCTGAACAATGGGAAAACATCACTTAACTTCATAAAATATTTTTATAACCTATACGTATGCAATCTCACCCCATTCATGGCGAAATACTTAAAATATACTAAGGGGAAAATCTTCCCTCCCAACAAACATAGAACATATCAAGAATAATTTCCTTTTCCATAGCTCCTCTACACATTTCACACTATACGTTGGCGGATAAATACATACTGGTAAATCATTCATTCCTTCACTTCTTTTAGAAAAAGACACTATCCAAAATTTATATAGAGAAACTGCTATAAAACTGAATATTTATTACTTAAATAAAATAATTGCATAAGATAGACACACGTATGCATAAATAAGAGTATAAAAAATAATTCCAAATTATATAATATGCAAACAATACGGTAAATAAATGATACATTAAAATATAAACTTTTAACGTAGAATAGATTATCAGTTGTTTAAAATTTAAATGGTATAACTATTATGAAAGAGGTTTTACTATCTCTGATACGATATTTCTTTCATATGCTTGCTACTCTGAAGGCCAAAATTTTCACTTTGAGATAAAGAAAAATACATAAAATAAATTCCTCTCTTTTATAAAATACTCAAAAGAAAAATATATGTTTCATCTTTATAAAAGAAAAGAAATCATATTCAAATAATAATAATAATTTACCAGCATATTCACAATTTGTGAATACCCTCCTCCATGACGGTCTGGACATTCATAAATTAACATAATTATATAAGCAAGATACAATAATAAATCTGTCTAACTATTTATGATATATATCATTAACAATAAATAAAAATAAAAGTCACTTTTCTTGTTAACATAAAAGGAAAAATTCACTTGCAAAGTTTTTTTTTCCAAGCTTACTAAACGATACTGAGATAAATTCCAAACGAGTGCGTGTTAGTAAGGGCATTGAAACATGAAAACAAACTTGGAGGACAAACATTTATAATTCAGACTTATTTTAGTAATCTCCAATGTTCTTAGCAAAAGCTAATTGAGTTTACTGGTATAGCACTAAGTCGTAAACTTTTATAATGACAATAATATGTAAAGATAATTTCAGCTACATATTTCTTTATAATAATAATTTCATCAATTCCGGAAATATTTAATTTAACATTAACTTCAATAGGTTCCCTAAAAAACATTTGCTACACAAAATTTGTAAGTCAGCATACATATAATTAATTTTAGTCATTGCGATTTAATAATTCATATAAGTTTTGCAATTTCTTAAGCAATAATGTTTTGTTTCATAATGCATCCATACATCGAAGAGAACAGAAATATACAATATTAACGTCCTTCAATCCGACTTAAGCATATACGCATTCAATAAATAGCGGTAATTAATCAATCCTTTGTAAGTCACATATTTATTTCTTAAATAAAACATTTTATTTTTATAAGCATGGATAAAAAACAAATTTATCATTCCGTAATAATTAATAATATAGCACAATAAAGTACAAGCATCCTTTTATTTTAATCTAACTTTTATAGAAGCAGAATATAGCTTGAGGAGAAAGTTTATAAATTTTGTTAAATAGTCCTGCATAGGTTTCCACACAATATTATAAAATTTACACACTTTTGTTAAATGATTATTAGGTTGATGCACTTTGTTTCTTCTTATTTATAATAATAAACAAAAGCAAATAAAGTAGAGCGAATTTATCAATATAAAGACATATTTTAAAGAAAAATAGCAATAACATCAATGATAGGGTTAATTTAATGTTTAACTGAGCAAAAGATTATAAGGAAGATATACCTTTCTTATTGATTAGCAGTTCATCCTAGTTTAAGACTTTCTGGTAACTAGAATTCCCATATGACTTAAAAATTCACTTTGGAGTTTTAAATTGATTTGACTTCTGGAAGAGATATAAAATTGTCATAGGCAGAATGAATAAAGCAATGGTTGAAAACAATAACAATAATAAGCAATTTTTATTAGTGACTATTAGTTAAATAGATATCCCTTCCTTCAATCAAAAGGTCATTTTTCCTTCTAAGCATCAACTCCACCCTTTGCACTCAGTAATTAATTAGGAATATTCAAGGAATTTTTTCTTGAAAAAAAAATCATTTTGACGAACACAATTAAATCAAATCAAATAAAGAATAACTTGAAACAAATGAATATTAATTAGCTATTAAATAAAAATCGTTGATAATATTATTTAAATTGTTAAATAATTTCTTAATCCAGGTATCCATTAATCACTTAAAAATATATATTTTTGCAAAATTATTACAGGTATTAATGTTTTATTGTAAATGTAATATTATTTACTGTAATTAAAATATGGAAATGAAATGAAAAAGGATACAGACATACATGCATACATATATGCTGCTATATAAATGCTAGAATTATGCTGACTAAATATAATTGACATGGCTATGGGTTAAACATATTTTGCTGATTATAATACTTGCACATGGATGGATGGCAATGAATAATAAATCAGTAAACCATTCAAACAAATACCAAACACTAAAGTAAATCAACTTTGCTTCCACTTAACTGGTATAATAACAATTCCTATAATAATTCACCCCCCTTTCTTGCATTAACACTCTATCAAATATAATAATAAACACTTGCAAAATCGCCCAAATGCATAAGCGACTCATATATAAGTTTTTAGAATATTAATAGAACAATTTTAAATTTTTTAGGGCTGTTTCATTTTTTTTAGCACAATGCAGTTACCCACTACTGATACAATATTATTTAATTACTTGTGCCCAGAAGGTCACAATATATATATATATATATATATATATATATATATATATATATATATATATATATATACTGAACCTTAGATATAATTAAAAAGGACTTGAACTCAGACATTTAAGCTCTGTCTAGCTATTTAATCCATCTTAAATAACTGATACACATGTGAAATTAATGAATGATCTCTATCTTTTTCATATATATGTTTTCACGTGAATCTGTTATTTAAGATTGAGTGGATAATTGAAGTGAGTTTGAAAATCTGTGTCAAATCTCCTTTATATATCTATTCGTGTGTATGTGTGCGCGTTCATGAGTGTTTTCTGGAATATGCAAATGACAAGTTTCTGCGTACGATGTTGAATACCGTTAGGTATATTTTAACAGTGACTCATCATTAGCTTTTTTGTGGACAAGGCTTCACTATAAAATAGGTTTACAAATTGATTGCAGAAATTAGCATAAAGTCATAACAAATTGTAAATTTATATTGTGGAAGTAACTATTCTAACAAACTCCCTTTTTTAAGAATGATAGTAAACAAGACCAATTTTTTATTTGGTTTATATTGTATCATATCAAAATTGATGATGATGATCAAATCCCTTGTCAATTATATTTCCTAACTATCTTAAATCAAAGTTATACTCATAGGGTAAAGCATTAAGCACTCACATTTAAAACAGTTTTATAAAGTAAATATCCTTTTATTGCTGAAACAATAATATCAGGAACCACTCTGGCAATATTTTCATGACTGTGATACAATGTCTCAACAGCTGTGATAACGTTTTTATAAGATCTGTAAAAAATATTTCTAACTAGATTTGTACTGAAATTGAAAACATGGGCAACTAGCTTTATAATTTTTTGATTTCTACTACAAGTCGATTAGAATTGATTCATACCTTTGGGATAACTGAAAACATACCTCATTATGATATAAAGTTCAGTGATTCAACAAGTTCATCTTTGCTGTTTATCCTTTATTACTAGAAGGTATAGTGATGATATATGTAGAATGTAGATTCAACGTAGTTAAGTCTGTAAAGATCAGACTAGAGATGTCAGGCAATAGATTATTCTTATTGCATTGTTGGTGCAGCCAAGAATCATACATTTTCCAAGTTCATTGGAGGCTAAAATTGTGGTCAACCAAAACAATAATAAAATTATTATATCTTCAATGGGAGACGTTCCATTATTAGTATGATTTTCCATATTAATTCCAAGACAGTTGATGATCTGTTAAATCATTGAACAACTAGGATACAATCTGTGCTAAAGCTGAATTTAATAGATTACATTATAGTTAGAAATCAATATATAATCTATGTTTATATCATACTATTACTTACAAGTACATAGTGTTGTAGATCATACACTAATGCATTTTAAGAGATAAAATGATAGTTGAATTCACAAAAAAATTAGTTGTAAGAATTTATTACATGTAATAAGAATCAATAGCTATTTAACTTTAATATTGCTAATTTTGCTTTTTAATATTGCCATATTATTGAAGCATTGAATTATTTTATGGACTGTATTTTGGGCAATGTAGTTGTAGTATTGGATTCTGCAAACAAAATATCATTACTGTTTTATTTTAGAAATGGTCTTTAAAATGATATGTTATTGTTTGACAAAATAATAAATGTTGAGGTTCATAATAATTGTTAATATCTCAAATCAGAAGTTCAAACATTAATTGGTATATTTATTCTGCAAAGAAGACACAGACATTCGAATACTGCCTCATTCTGCTATCACAATCCTATTACATCCATTAAAACATTATTTTATATGAAGATAGTGTTACTTGGAACAGGGAAAAGAAGTATTGTATCAAATTTGAATAATGTTACAATAATTGAGATCACAATCTTTAATGGTATATCCATTTTAACTATTGATTTTGACAAAAATATTCAATTTAATGAAATCAAAGCAGCTTTTTATAATCTTAAAAATTTAATGGTTGTAGGTCTTAATGAAATGCATTGAGAAGTTTTAACATATGGTGTTATTATGTTAGCTTAAAAATATTGAAATATATTTAAAAATTTCTGGACCTGTGAAGTTGTTTCACCGATCTTAAGAATATTTTTATTATTCCAATTTTTAAAAACAAAGGAAATAGTTAAAACTTTAGTAATTATCATTGAAAATTTTAATACATGGAAAATAACGGATAAGCTGAAAATTATCTGCGTAGTGTACTTTCGACTAAGTTATATTAGTCAAATCTCATGATGATGACTAATATAACTTAGCCGGAAGGGTACTAGGCAAAAATTGTAAACTTTATTCAGATTTTAAGCATATATTGCATATGTGTTTTGCACATAGTTATTTTCAATTTCAGTAATTACCTAATATCATAATTATTTGCTATAACAATGATATTTTATAGCGTTTTCTTTAATAATAAGTTTTCAATCATAAATGAATGGTTAGTAGAGGCTCAGTATAATTTTAGAAAAAGCAAAAAATTCTATAAACATGAATGTTATTCCAGGAGATTTCAAAAATCGTGTTGAAAACAAAGCAGTTAATTGCCTTGAACAATGTTAATAGTGTAAATCTATGGTATTGTTTGAAATTAGTTCATTATTAATGAAAATTTACTCTTATTATACAACTTCTACATGGCAGAAAGTAAGTATAGGGGGTTTGAACTCATGTTTTCAAGCACCCTTCAACTATCCACACTATCTCATAGAACCTATAGAAAATATAAATAAGCACAAATATATGTAATTCGTGCTAAACCAGCACTCATCAGTTGGTCCAGATTATCATCTCCCACATACACACACACACACATATATATATATATATATATATATATATATATATATATATATATAATCAGTGCTCAATTTATATTAAGATAGCCAATCTTCATACTTTAATGGATAAAAATAATAAAATATTATTATTAGAGATTCTTAGGCGTTTGAAATGAAAAGTCTTAAATTATGATGCTTAATTGTTTAATTATTATTTTCAATTTTTATAACAATCGTCTTTGGAATTGTTTTTAGCTGATCAATTAAACCAAGATCAATATACATTTTGCTTGATAATGGAATTTTTAATTTGATTTTATTAAAAGCTAAACAAGAAGTTTTATTAGATTTGGATTTATGATTATGTTATTTTTGTTAGTTTTAAAAACCATTTACAGAATGTTTTCAAAGTTTTAGATGTAATATATAAAATTTTTGGTTTATTAACTTATTGTTTAAAACACAATTTCTTTATCAGTCATTGATTGAAAAACAAAATACCTCAGCAACTTTTAACTTAAATGATTTAAATACCAAAGTATTTTACAAGAAGATAACTAAAGATATATATTGAGTAGAACATATAATCATATTTTGCTGAAACTACAAGGTACAACATAGATATTTCATCACAGAGAAATAACTACTGAAATTATATGAGCTATATATAGAGCTGTTGTTTTATATAATATATTGCATGGAAGTAAGTCTATGATAATCTTCTGACAATATAAAGATATCACAAAAGTTTGATGTAAAGATCACCATGACGTCATAAAAATGCATTGGTAGAATTATATAATTAATTGTACTTTTTTCAACTTCTTAGACGTGCTACTGTACTATCAACTGTTGTAAAACTATACCTTTGTTAGATTCGAAGTTTAAAACATATTAATAATGCAAAACATTACAAACGAGTGTTTTTTTAAATAAATCTGAGCATTTATTCATGGAAGACACAAACCCTGACGGCTTTATAATTATTAAACCAAAGACATTCTAAAAAGAGTAAAGTTAATTATTTGTATTGAGAAAATATGAAGGACAATATAAATCTTTGCAGAGCTACAATTAGATATGATATTGACATATTTCATAAAAAAGGTTTCCTGCAGAAGGAATTAAATGATAACATTTTTCTATAGGTGAACACATTGTTAGTTCACAAACTGCTTTATAAAATTATTACAAACCGCAATTTTAGAGAATTCCCCCCCCCTCTCTCTTTTTTTCTTTTGAAAGTTAGAATGACAGTACTCGTTTATGAGTGGATATTTATTATTTATTTTTAAAAGCAATTTTAAATCCTTGCACATTTTTGCTATATTTTTTTAACATATGTTCATGTAACTTACCGTTAAAGATAACATAATTTAGACAGGGTTTTGAACGACCTATTTCATTGTCTGCTGTACAAAAATATGATCCATTTATCCGTTCATTAAGTGCATAAAAATAACTATGCGAAGAACGAATCCAACGGCCTTCATAAAACCAGTTAAAAAGCGAAGGTGAGGGAAGACTATTCATTTCACAATCCAATATACGTTGGTTTATATACGTTTTGTTTTTAAATTTGCACTCTGGAATACCTATAAATTTAAACATTATTATTTTTTTTAATAAAGTAAACATATAAAATTAATATTTATTTTTATATGACATTTATGTATTTATAATCTTTCTTTTGAAATAAAATCCTTGATTTTACTTCACCTTTGAGAGGTAAGTTTTAAATTGCGCTTGACTTTTTTGTGTAAAGCGCAATTTAAATCTTTCTTTTGGCCAATTGTGATTTTTTTTTTTTCAGATTAGACGTACAGATAAATGAATACTAATCAAAGTTGTAGATAATAGATATATCGATAGGCACAGGTAAATAAATAAATAAATAAGTATTTAGAAAAAAAATAGATCCATTGAGTAATAAACAGATACATAGATTGATCGGCATTTAATTATAAATACACAAAAGGTAAAAAAAAATAGATAAATAGCTAGACAGACAAATATATAGATAAATAGTAAATACTGTTAACTATTTCTTTTAAATAAAATGTTTTTTTCCACAAATTTCTTTAAAAAGTGTGTGTGTATATATTTTTTTATCCAATGAGTAATTGAAAATAAATAACTAAGATTTGTGAAGGTATTTAGTTTTTTTTTTTTTTCAAATATAATATCAATTGGAACCTTATAACATAAACACGTTATATAAATGTATTTTTTGTGCATAGTTATCTTTTTCTTATATTTTTTCCTATCTGCTCCTTCTTTCCTACTTGTTATATTATTCCTATAATAAAATGTACTTTTTATGCATACCCTCAGTTAGTATCACTAGTTATTTCCTATAAATATATTAATGTTTCTATTAATATATATATATATATATATATATATATATATATATATTGTGATAGATTGTGCCGGTATAAGCTCATAAGGTGTATGATTTTTTTTAAAAAATATTAGTATAATATAAAGCTAATCTATAAACAAAATGTCTTGACACTTACTTATAAAAGTTTGCAACACAACCAGATTATAATCCTATTAATAGTTAAAAATTTATATGAAATAATTTTACTTATTCTTAGGATTAAGTATTTTATATATTCATAATTGTGTTATGAAAATTAATATTTTGTTTTTCATTTAAATGTTTTAAAATATTTTTACACCAGAAGTTAAAGAAATACAAGAAAGAGAATAATGTTAGATTATATTAATATTTAATATTAATAAAGTAATTTATTTTTATACTACTACTGCTATTGCTACTATTGCTGCAGCTACTCCTACTACTGCTTCTACGGCTACTACTGCTACCACTGCTGCTGCTGCTACTACTACTACTACTACTACTACTACTACTACTACTACTAATATATACTACTACTACTACTACTACTACTAATAATAATAATAATAATAATAATAATAATAATAATAATAATAATAATAATAATAATAATAATAATAATAATAATAATAATAATAATAATAATAATAATAATAATAATAATAATAATAATAATAATAATAATAATAATAATAATAATAATGGGGTGTATTTGCATGCATATTTTAAATAATGAAGAAACGTTTTTTTTTTTTTTTCAATTTTACTAAAATTTATTTAAAATGATTTTATTTTATTAAAATGCAATATTTTGTGTTCTAGTTTTCTACATCCAACTGAAAGCTAATTAAAGCTAGCAGTCATGTGTTGTTGCTTCTCTTTAGGTTAAACAATATACAACATATGACATGTACATGAAATGTGAGATTAACCATATGTTCACAAAATTCCATGGCAATAGCTTATGTCAATCAAATGCGATAAATGTATGTAAAACAATCAAAAATGACCACTGGCACTGCAATTTCAACTACTGCTTCCCATTGCACTTGGTTACTTCTATTTCTATTCTACAAATATATTTATAATGCATTTCTTATGTCTAAGCAATTAATAAATATGGGTGATTAAGCTAAATTTGTGTAGAATTTTACAACAGTTTCAATTGTTCTGCCATTTAAAAGTGATCTACTTAATTATCCTGAGAAGAAATATTTAAAAATCAACTGCCATACAATTTATTAAGAGTTTTCAAGGAACCACTAATTGATTTTTTCAGATGACTGTAAATAATGATAAACAATTCTTATGAACAATAGATCAAGATAACTTATTTAAAGTTTACTTTTGCGTGCTATACCCCCATGTGTTATATACTGCTACATGACAAAACATTCAAGGACAAATATAAAACTGCGATATTGATGTATTTTTTTATTAAAAAATGGAAAAATGATAAATTGATGTAATTTATATTTTTCTTACTATTATTTTATTATGAAAGCACATGTTAGCATTTTCCCATGGTACACAGGTATAAAGATTACGTATTTGATATTTATTTAATATTATACAATTATATTGCATACAACACGTTTATTTTTTTTTAAAGAATTAATATTCAATGAATGAAATTTAATGCAACACAAGTTATATACAGTTAAAAATTGTACTTTATGATAACTATTATTTTTCTTTACATATAATATATTTTCCACCTTGAAGTGAATTTTGATGATATGTTTTTAGGAAGATAATTCTTTATTAAAATATTGAAACTAAATTGTTCCTCTAAACTTATGTAGACAATGTTTTATATTTACCAATAATGGCATTGTGTTGTATATTTTAGGATGCTGTATAATAGATAGAGAAGTATGAGCACATCATTTTATGTTTTTTCATAGTCAAACCATTTAATAAATTGGCATAAAATATTTAATTGCTGCTGTAGTATTTTTTTAAAGATGATATTTAGAAAAATGCTTTGAGATTTAATCATAATAAATTATACTTAGCTGAACTAAGTTTATGTTAGTTCAATCACCAACACTAGAATACATTTTATTGATTTATTTGAAATTTTATTAAATAGTAAGCAATTTAATGCTTAATAAAGTACAACCGCAATTATTATTTACAAAGGATCAAATATTGCAGATAAACATAGTCCATAGGAATGCTGACTCCACATGTAAAAGTATTAAGATTATTTAAAATGTTATTTGCAAGTATCTTTTGACAATAAAATATAACCATTTATATTCTAAAGTAATAAATAAGATTTTTGTGAGTTTTATTTAATGCAAATAAAATTTGAATATACTTATTAATTATACATTTTGCCTTTGTATTTATTTATTTTTTTTGAAGATTATATCAAGTATTATTTCTTCATTTGATTCATTTTTTAATTATAATTTCACATCACATATACTTAATTTATACTAACCGTGAAATATTTGAATAAAATATAATTATTTGGAAGATTGATTAGATTACTTATTCAGACATATCATCTTTGCAGAAATTAATATTTCACATTATATGTACACAATTGGAAACATATTTACTAAGAATATAAAAAATATAAACATTGATTTACTTGTAGTTTATCATAGCTAAGTTTAAATGTAGGTTATCATTTATCTTATTTATTTATTGAATGTGGTTTGAATTGAATAAAATGTCATTTTTCTCCAAGTTACATTAAGAATTGTATTCTACATATTTAGATACTTGATATTTATTACATCTCATGGCTGTTGTACATTATCAACTTTAAATATTTCATTTATTAATATTTAATTAGCTTAGGAATATATTAATAGTATTAGTACCTCATTTATTACCATTACAATAATTGGCACCCATTAGATGTTGGCTTGATAAATCTATTTGTATGATTATAATGTATAATTTTTTTAATGTGACTTGATGCTAACATGATTATAATGTATAATTTTTTTAATGTGACTTGATAAGTGATTTGTTTATTATGCTAACATTTTTGTATTGTGAAATTGAATTTTATTTATAGGTAATATTTTTTTTGTTTTTTGTCAAACATTTAATGTAATGGATGTAATGCAGTTGATACTATTAATTTTAAAGACAACTTATTTATAGAAGAGAGTTAGTAGTCAAAAGTAGAAATATATATATATATATATATATATATATATATATATATATATATATATATATATATATATATATATATATATATATATATATATATATTGAAACAGTCAGATCTGTCTATCCTTCTGTATCATGTACCATATACTATAGTAGTATTTATTTATGTTTACCTATACCAAAATTCTCATATATTATGCTAATTTTAAATTTAAGTATATGCATGTGAGTATTTTAGCATACAGTATAGAAAGAATATGCATATATGTAGCAAATCAGTAAATACACACATATATATATCGCTAGTGGTTAAATAAAGGAAAACATGCTATGTGTGTGTAACCAGAACCTACATATATGCAGGAAAGAAATAATGTTATAGGATTAAAACATTAGTAATTTTTTTACATAAAGTATTATTCACATTCATATCGGCTTTTTCAAACCAAATTGTGCAAACACTTTTTGCGAGTGTTAAATAATAAATGAATACCCTCTGACCCATACAAGATATAGAACTTATGCAGCAATAAAAGGAATCCTCTTATTACTACGACTCAAATATTTATATATGAGCAAATCTGAAGTACTGGCACAGAAGGTGTGACTATAGAACAGTCACTTTGAATTACTATATATAACTTATGAATGAATGATGCCGATGAAATTTACTAGAATTTACTGAACGTCATTCCAACTGAAATTAATCATATATATAAATCAGCATTTATTTTTTTTTTTATAGCGTCTGTATACAATTGTAATCACATTCATATCGGCTTTTTCAAACCAAATTGTGCAAACGCTTTTTGCGAGTGTTAAATAATAAATGAATACCCTCTCCCAGTACTTCAGATTTGCTCATATATAAATATTTGAGTCATAGTAATAAGAGGATTCCTTTTATTGCTGCATAAATTCTATATCTTGTATGGGTCAGAGGGTATTCATTTATTATTTAACACTCGCAAAAAGCGTTTGCACAATTTGGTTTGAAAAAGCCGATATGAATGTGATTACAATTGTATGCAGACGCTATAAAAAATAAATGCTGATTTATAAAGTATTATTATAAAATTAATATTTGAAATTATAATATTTCTGCATATAGCATTAAATTATTTAAATGTGTTACATATATAATAAAATGTTTGCAGAGTTTGAGATTTGTTTTTCGAAAAAGGTAATTTAGTAAAATTAGTACTTCTAACTGTATTCTGACCTACTTAAAATTTTAAGAACAAAAATACATTTTAAAACCAACTATGAATAAATTAATCTGGTCAGGATTGAGGGACCCATGTGTAAAAAAATTGATAACAGCAGAAATCTTAGATTTCCAAGAATATAGTGAGTTAATTAGAAAAAACATCTGAAACTACCAAAAAATACAGAGAACAGGATGAGTAAAAGAGGGGGGGGTGAGCTAGTATATAAACTTAATGGACAGCCATGTTAAGGATACTTATTCTTATTCTAGCTCTTGACTGGCTATTCATCTTTTTAGTGAAAGCATTTTGTAAAATTGTTAATTATGATGATGATTGGGTAGAAAGGCAATTTATTGCTTTCTAACCCGGAAGATAGTCTACAGAATGCAGAGGAAAAAGAACCAAAAGCCAATGCCATTTAAAGAAAGTGCTCAAGACCAAGCTACCTTACCATAGCAGAGAAATTATAGTGGTAACAGATCTCCACAAATCTAAAACAAACTTTTAAATTAACTTCATAACTGCTAAAGCTAGCTAAATGTATTATCAATGGCCAATGTAATCTAATATATTCTCAATTTCTGAATTATAATTCCTAAATTAAAATGTACATTTTATTTACTTTTATTTAAATTGTAAGTCTTGCCTGATTTCAACTGAAATTTATGTTTCAAACTTGTTTTTCGTACTTTAGCCTAATAATAATTGCAGTTATTAATAATTTTCATAAATAAATTAAACTGATATCAAACTGTATTCATCTAATTTAGGCTATTTGATTTCATTCCCTTTTAAACTAACCTAATAAAGCCAAATCTCATATTTCACTTACTTGAAATCTTATATTTAAATATGTTTCCTTTAGTTAAATCTATGCCAATATTTTTTGTCAATTATGTATTTGTTTATGATATCTTTGTTCAGAACAGAGTTTACTCATAGTTAAATGATTAGTGAGAAGTGATTAGATATTTTCACACACATATAGTTTCATGTTTATTAACACACAAACAAAACTCCATTTTGAAATAGATAAAATAAATATTATTTGAGATATAATTAAAAACTTATAAACGTTTTAAGATAGGTTTGCTTTAAATGAAATATTTAATTAATATTTAGCTGAAGTGATAAAATGCAGCATAAAGCTATAATTCAATATTGTAATTATCCAAAATATGCTGTAATCATCCCTAGAGTCATCATCATCATCAACCATTATCAATCCACTACAGGATAAAGATCACTCCAAGTTTAATCCATCTTCTCCAATCTTTAGCTTCTCTTCTCCACATCACCCCTGCACACTTTCTAATATCGTGCATCCATCTCACATGGGGTCTCCTTCTGGATCTTTTACAATCTCTGGGAATCCAGTTTAAAAATTCAATTGTCCATCTATTATCATCTCTTCTAGCAATATGTCTAGACAAAATCCACTTCAATCTTTTAATTTTTTCAATGAGGTCAGTAAAACCTGTTTGTTTTCTTACCCATACATTGCATTTTTGATCTCTTCTTGTTACTCCCAACATACATATCTCCATATTTCTTTGAGTTGTCTGAAGTCTCTGTATTGCTCTTCTATTAAATGTCCAAGTCTCAGATCCATAAGGAAGACCTGGTAAAACACATTTGTTAAAAACCTTCCTTTTCAAACACATAGGCATATTTCATTTTAGTATCAAGTTATTTCTACCAAAAGCACTCCAACCAAGTTTAATTCTATGATTAATTTCCTCCATTATGTTTCCATCTATATTAATAATCTGATCGAGGTATTTGTAACTGTTAACTTTTTCTAATTCATCATAATCAAACTTTATTTTCATATTTTGAGCAAATTGATTAAACAATACTTTAGTTTTTTTAACATTTATCTTTAGTCTTACTTTCATCTGATTAACTCCTGCAGATTTGCTGCAGCTCTGAATCATTATTTGCAAAAGCAACTACATCATCTGTGAAATCTAAATGACTTAAATAATCGCCATTTACTTTCACTCCTTTAGTTTTCCATTTTAATCCAAGACTTCTTGCAGCACTGCTGTAAAATTTTTTGGAGATATTGGGTCACCTTGTCTTACACCCTTTCTAAATGTTGACTTTCCCAGTATCATTATGTAATCTAATTGGTGCTGTTGCATTTTTATAAATATTCTTTAAAATATGACAACATCCTGGATCTATACCTTGATGATCCAATGCTTTAATCACTGAAGAAATGTTTTATAGAATCAAATGCCTTTTCATAATCTACAAATTCAAAATATAATGACAACTCATATTCATTTGTCTTTTCTATAACTTCTCTAAATACTTAGATATGATCAACTGTATTAAAATCCCTTTTAAATCCAGCTTGTTCTGTTGGTTGCTGGAAATCCAATGTTCTCTGTAGACAGGTTGTAATTATCTTGGTAAAATTTTTATGTAAAACTGATAAAAAAACTGATAGGTCTGTAATTTATAATATCTTCTTTATCATCTTTTTAAATACTAATATTATAACTGCATTCTTCCACTCATCTGGTACATCTTTATCATTTAGACATTTGGTATATAACTTTGCTAATTTTTTTTCTATTTCTTCAACAGCTTCTTTTAATATATCAATTATAAATTCCATCATTACCTGGAGGTTTTACTTTCTTCATACATTTAATTGCATGTCTCACTTCTTCATTTAAAATTCTGGGCAATTTGGAAGATGTAATAAATAGATATAAGAGGTATTTGTTCTTTATTACTATATAATCCTTGATAAAAATCTTCTACCAATTTCATGATGTCATCTCTCTTTTTAGTAACAATTCCCTCTTTTTTCTTATTGCAGAATTCTTACCAATACCAAAATGTTGTTTAACATTCTTGAGACTTTTATTCTCTTCTACAGCTTTCTTTACTAGTTCACAGTTATACTTTCTTTAATCATTTTCAACTCTTTACCGCACCATTTTACAAATTCGAGATATTCAATTCTTTTTAATGCATCATTTTTGTATTATCTTTATATTCCTTCTGTTCTTCATAAATTCTCTAGTCTCAGTAAAATTTTTATTAGTCAATTGTTGCTTTTTTTTACCAGCTATGTTTGTTGCAGTTTTTAAAACTGTATCAGTTATTTTCATATTAAAGTCATTCAAATCTGAATCACACTCAAAATCTACCAATACTTGAAACCGATTTGTAAGTTCTAATTTAAATTCATTAGAATGTTTCTGAAGATTAGGAATATTAACTGTAAATATTGTTTTTTTTAATAATTTTTGTCTCTCTAGTTTTACATTAACACATATTTTATACCTTACTAATCGAGGATCACTTCCTGTGTTAAATTTATTAAGGACATTAAAATCTTGAAATATGTATTTTCTATGAGTCAAAATATAATCCAATTCTTCTGTACTTCATTTGGATGCTTCCATGTCCATTTCCTTTTAACATTTTTCTCAAAAAAATAATTCATAATATAAAGTTTTTCTTTTCCTGCAAAACTCCACGAGTCTATGTCCTCTCTCATTTCTATTACCATAACCAAAATTACCTACATCACTTTCATCTTTCATTTGTTTACCAATTCTAGCATTAAAGTCTCCCATAAAAATTTTAAAATGTTGTTTACTCTGATCAAAAGCCTTTTGTACATCCATATAAAAATCTTCTACTACTTCATCACTATGAGAACTTGTTGGGGCATAAACCTGAATTATCTGCATTTGGTATCTGCTATTAAGTTGTATAACTAATCTTGCCACTCTGTCTGATACACCATCAATCTCCACAATATTGTTCTTTCACTTTTTATTTATAATGAATCCTATTCCACTTGTATTTCCAATATTTGTGCCTTTATAATAGAGCATATGTCCACTTTTTAAATCAATTGTCTCTTCACCTTTTCTTCTAACTTCACAAAGTCCAATAATGTTCCATTTAATATAAGACAGTTCTTCTAATGCTTGAAATCTTCCTTCACTTGAAAGTGATCTGCAGTTGTAAGTACCTAAATAAAAAGTCATCATCAAATGGCAGCCTGTGTCTGCAATCATGGGATTCTTAGCACCCTCTGCCTTTTGCACCAACTGCTGCCTTAGTTGGTGACTTTACAGCCTCCTGGGAATAAGGGCTATGCTTTATTTTTATCTGTCATAATTGTATATATGTATTGAAAAAAATACTTATCTTTTACACAAACATTCATTCTGCCTTATCAGGCACTGAGAAGAAAGACCATGATGTTTCTTGAACTTAAACTCAGAGGTAAATAGCCAATAAACTCACCATGCTGGCTATTGCATGTTCATGAGCAGCCCATCCATGTTCACATACTATATGAATAATCACATAGTAATAACAGCTGCAATGTCAAGAACATATAGAGTGAACATTAGGAATTTGCCCTGTTTGATTTGTTTAAATCCTACAAGAGGAATCAAATGGTCTCCTTTAAGTTAATAGAAAACTCCTTTCTGCAACCCCCTAGAGTTATATAAATGCCTATATATATGGCTTAGCAAGTTAGATTCATATGTTTTCTCATAATAGCATAGTTATAGATGCTAGACTATGAACTGATTTACAGTGATTTCATGGAAAGACACTACTGTTTTCCATCATAGTTTATTTTATAATGATGTAGTCAGCAGGGCAAATGTGTCTTTAGGAAACACATCAGCATATATAGATTTTCTGTATATTTTATACTTCCAATGGGTGTAGGTTTTAAGGGCCACCCCATTCTTTAGTTTGAACAACTATTTCTTCTTCAAATGGGATTTGGTTTTAAGGGCCACCCCATTCTTTATATTTAGGACTGGAGCACAAGGATCCAGAGTATTATATTAGTTGTTCGATCAACTGGAATACAAGGTCTCATTAACAGCAAGTAGTATGGTGTTTAGGGAACTGGTTACTCAGTAACAACTCCTGTGAACAAGCACACATTCAAGACACACAGTCTCAGATTATATACTTTGTAACTGTCTTGGTATCTGAAGTCTGACTGCTTATCATTAGTTTAACCTGCCAAAAAAAATTATATTTCAGCATTGATCTGAAACAGAATCTAATTTTATAGGCATATAAGCCACATAGAGAATATGTTAAATGATACATGTTAAACAAAATATTATTTATAAATAATGATAATTCCTTCTGCTAGCGGCCTAAAGCAAATATAAATCCAAATATATACCATAACCTAGGCATAGATTATCATGAGCAAATTAAATGAATTTGTAATATTATAATTGTATGATTCATGCAAACCCAACTTATACAATGTAGATTTCATCACCTGCGAGTGATATATATATAACAAGCAAAATTAAATGAAACAGTTTATAACCTGTAAACAAACATGACCTGCAAATGATATGATTTGCTAAATATGTAAATCAGAACTGCTTGTATCTCCTAGAATCATCACCTGCGAATGAGACAGTATATGTAATATATTTGTAATTTTATTATTTTCTTTTATTTGTTTCAGCATTTAAATTTTAGCTTTTATTAAATTTGTTTAAATTTTAACTTCTGCTTAGTGTCTCAATTTGATAATTATTAATTAGTTAACTTTTAGTATTTAGTTATCATGAATCACAATCCAAATTTAATAATGTTAGTCAAGCTACCCCTATATAGTTATACTTTGAAACATGTCAATTTCCCATCGTCTCATGTTTTACCGATATGCTACTGCTGGCATGTAATTGAGGAAAGGTTCTGTGACCCCATAAATGTCATTAATAGGGTAGTAAGTCTTGGAGTGTTAGTAAAGGAACAGAGGTAATATTGGATTTGAGGTCTCAACAACCCAATCTCGATCAGCCTTGGGATGATTTACTAAAACTCTAGATTTTGTTACACATATGTACAAATATGACCATTACAATATATATATATATATATATATATATATATATATATAATTGGATATTGATAAATACAATAATCAAATTTATTTTAAAAATTTTATCCACTTAGTAGCACTTTCAACTATCCTCATAGTCTTCACGATCATAATAATTCATGTATTTATGGTTTTAACTTCAATTACAACAGCATTAAATATTTCAAATTAAAAAAAAATGACAACAAAAGAAAAATAAAAGAAGCTATGCTAATATACAAATACAAAGATGACTTAGTTAACAGGCAGGCAGCAAACTTTAAGATCACAGATTTGTGGGAAGGTTAGCCTTTCAAAGTGTTTTTAGTTGACAAAGAGTATGAGGATAATGCTACTAAGTGGATAAAATTTTTAAAATCTATCTGATTACTGTATTTTAAAATATTCAATTATATAATTATGTATATTGCTTTAAAGAAATACATACATTGAATTATTATATTATTACATGTATATATGTAAAAGTATAATATCCATTATAAAAATATTTTATGTAATATATAAATAAACAATTCAATGGTAAAAATATTATATTTAAATTATTTAGTAGCACTTTCAATTACATAGTAATCCTCATCAGCTTTAAATGATTTTCAAATTTTAGTGTTACATACATTTCCATAAGCTGTGTATAGCTGTATTTGCAACTTGCCTATTAATAACATTATCTTTATATTTATCTATTAAAATTGCATCTTTAATTTTTTTCTTTTTTATGATTTTTTTCTTCCATTAGTATTTTTATTTTATTTATATTAAATGTAAATGTATAATTACAAGTCTTTTCATTGTCAAAGAATACTGAAGCTGTATTAAATTTACTATTTACATTATTTTTATTCCGATTATATAATAACTGATGCTTCTTTAATCTTTTTCCCACAGAACATTTTGATTCACCGATATATAATTTATTACATCGATATGAAATCTGATAAATTATATTACTTCTATGCACTTTAAGAATTATACTCTTAGAATTTTTAATCAATCAATTAACATTCAGAGAAATACAAAATGAAATATTATACTTTTCTTTAAAGATATTCTTAATTAATTTAGATTGCATGTTATTTAGAAATGTTATTGCACAAATTTGTAATTTTACATTATCAAAATATGAATATGTTATATTTAATTCTTATAATTTTGAAAGTATTAAAATTTACACTAAATATACTGCTGATGTTTTTGTTTGTGGTCCTCAAGACATTATCAATGTTTTCTTATATAAACTGAATAATTTAAATAATTTAAAATGGATTATTGAGAATGAACAAAATTGAAAAATAAAAATTTTGGATTTACAAATACATAGAGATACTGTTGATTTAAATTATAAATTAATTTTTAAACCTATTGGAGAAAGAGGATATATTCTTGTTAAATCATGTGTTTCAATGATCCATATAATGATAAGTCTGAAATCACTTTTACATTGCAATGATAAATTATGTAAATATAGGAGTGATAAAATTTTAAATATTGAACTCTTTGCTAATGAACTTTTAAAGGTTGGTTATGATAAAAATGAAATTTTATATACAGTAAATTCATTTAATAATAAAAAGAGGGTTTGCAAAATTACCTTAGAAAATAAAAAAAATGGATATGTATGCCATTTGTAAATAAATGCAATCTAAATTATTTAAGAATATATTTAAAGAAAAGTATAATATTTAATTTTGTGTTCCTTCAAATGTTAATTGATTGATTAATAATAATTCTAAGAGTATAATTCCTAAAGTGCAAAAAAGTAATATAATTTATCAGATTTCATGTGGATGTAATAAATTATATATTGGTGAATCAAGATGTTCTGTGGAAAAATTATTAAAGAAGCATCAGCCATTATATAAACCGATTAAAAATAATGTAGATAGTCAATTTAATGAAGCTTCAGTATACTTTGACCATGAAAAAACTTGTAATTATAGGTTTACATTTAACAGCAACATAAAAATGATGTTTGATTCAACAAATAATTATAAAGATTTGTGAAAAAATAAGAGAAATAAAATAAGAATATGGTAGAACCTTTCTCTGTAAAAATGTGAAAAAAATAATTTTATTGAAAGAGAAGCAAGAAGAGTCTAGTAAAAAAACAATTACAAATGATGGATATCCAAGAGAGAGAAAATAAAGAAAACAAAAATTCAGATATAATAATATGTTAAATATATAACCACAAAGTTAAACAATTTAAAAATTGCTTTGATAAAGCAATATGGGCAAATCACCAATTGACAAGAAAACAGAGAAACTAAATTAAAGCAGATATTATACATCAAAAACAAAAGCAGAGCAAACAAAGATAAAAAAAAAACCCATGAAATTGGAAAACCTACAACAGACAGTCAAAAGATAATGTGTTTTGAGGAAATCATTTTAGTATAAATCATTTTTAAAAAATCCAACTATAGTAACACCTCCAGAATACCTAGTTTGTTTGAAAAAAATATTTTAAGCTGAGACTGATATCGAAAAAATGAAATTTAGTAATAGTATATTGTCATTTGTACAATGATGCTGAAACATGCTGTAATATGATATTTTGCAAGACCAATGCAATTTAGAAATTTGAGAAAGCCTTGGTAAATAAGGTCATAACAGAAAAGAGATGAGGCTGTCAAATACCAGGTAATAAAAAATAAATTTCAGGGAAAAGAAAGCTATTCTCAATTTTTTTTAAATGCACATATTCAAGATAAAGACCGTTGCTGTTTGAAGTATTAATGAGGTTTAGATTGTATAAATAGACAATCATAATATGTTTTTTTTTTTTTTTTTATATTTGAAAAAATGTTTTTAAGCTTCAGTTAAAATAATCATAAAGCAAACATCCAAAGTCATAAATGCATTAGATACAAGCAAGTTGATCAGTCAAGCAGGCAATCCAAAAAAACTTATGATTAAGTTTAAATCAATGCATTAGAGATAGAAATATAAAACCTAGGCAAAATATAAACATTTATTCATGATCAACTCAAAACAAAATATTTGTCAGAAAAAATTCAAAAGCAAAATAGAATTAATGAAAAATGTAAAGAATGAAACAAATGTGTGCTATAATATAATTACTAAAAATAAGACTCATTCCAATTAAACCACGAAATATATCAGAAAATAAATTAATTCTTAAATACGGAAGACCTAAAATGTTGGAACCACAGATCTAAGGAAAAGAATAGATTTTTATTTTATTTTTGAAAAGAATCAATACTATTTGATATTAGTAATTCGGACAATTTTACACACACGAAATTTTAAACACACACAACGAATTTTATAATTGAAACTTAATTTAAAATCTATTATGGATTGAATAACTTTAGGAATCTCTTTCTCTTCTCCTCTCTTTTTCCAAAATTATTTTTTACAATCATTTAAAATGTTTTTAAGGAAGTATTTGTTCGAGATTAATGAAAAACCTCATATACACATATTGAGACAAAATGTTTATTTACAGAGGTTTTTAGAATTAAAAAGATTAATCATTATTAATGCTATATTTAATTATAACCCTTTATTCATCAAGGGATTTACAATGAAGAAGCTGATGACGTTAGCTTTTATATTTGGCTGTTATATTTATTACAAGATTTAGCGGCAAGCAGCTACAATATATATATATATATATATAATTCTTTGACATTAAATATAATCAATATCATATATATATATTGTGACCTTTTATTTAGGTCCCTGTATTTAATAATCCAAAATTTTAAACCTTAATAATATATTTGGCATGAAAATCTTAATGAGTGTTTTTTAATAAAGATTGTTTTGGATGCACTGGGAAATTTGCTTGAGTGGAGATGAGATTTTAAACCCAGTCTAAGCTCTCACTAGACTAAAATAACAATTTAAAAATATTGTTATTAATTGGAAGATAAATATATTGCTATTTTATTGTTGTGGAATAGCAATAATGAAATAAATTAATAATTTAATCGAATTTGTAAATCTTATAAAACAAATTGTTATAGTAAATTACTTAAGCATATTTTTTTTAGTACTGAACTATAGCTGTCTTAAATAAAAATGGGTAGTTATTAAAAATGAAGCCAGAAGGGGTAATACTAATTATGCATACCAAAATTATTGGCCAATTCACTCCCAGAATGCATCAAAAACAAACTATATATTGTCTGACCCAGTTGTAGGGGAGTGAACTAACTAATAAAAACAAGAACTAAAATACTACAGACCTCAATTCTGATTTAAAAGAAGGAGGAAAAAATTAAAAATCATAAAATTCTGAAATCTAATTCAATGAAAGGATAATATCTTGCTGTCTACAAATGTTGGAATAGAAAATCTAAAAAACCTTGCCATCATTGAAACACTATTCTTCTATTGATTGATAGTTCTAAGAAGTTATACAGAAGGAACAATGGAAACTTTATGCATCCTTACTGTCTGTCATAAATCTTATTTTAAACCTAGGAAAATTCAAGAAAAGTAAGCCTTTGCTTTTATGTTATGTATATTTTTAAAATATCTTCTTTGGAAATGACACATTTATACATAGACTAAAAAGTTGATAATGTTTATATTTCACACGCTAGTCGTGTTATCCATCAGAACAAAATTGTGCTTATAAAGTAAAAATATCAAGAAAAAATAAATAATTGGAAATGATTTTTAAAACAATTGTTTTTTTTTTGTTTGTTTGTTTTTTATGTATTTCTTTTTTTTTTTTTTAAAGAATATAGACTTTATTTTATATAAAGTGTTACAAATGAATTTCTCTAGACAACAAAAAAAATCTAGTATAAATTTACATTTTTACTAATAACTTCCTGAATTTCTTGTACTAAGAACCAATCCATGTGGATAGATAGATTTCTTTGAGTGCGAGAAGCTTATCTTTTTTTTCGAATAGAATTAAATGTATCTCTAATAAAAAGTTGTGAGTCCAATGGAGAATTGGTTCTAACTATATGAAATCTAAGTAACCACATTACGTGGTTAATAAATATGCATCTTCTGATATTGCAGAAATTACCCATTTTAATATTATGAATGATATCAAAGAGTTCTGGATTGTGATTATTGAAATAATTTTGAATTATATATTTTGCTTTTCTTAGTCCCGAGCAAGAAACAAGAATATGATCAAATGTTTCACTATCTTTTTTACACAAAATACATAAGGAATCAATCCTTTTAAATCCTCTATTTGAAACAAGGAAATCGTTGGTAGGAAGTGAAGATAGATTTATTTTAATGATAAAATCAATATATTTAGGCATTAAATACCATTTTCTCATTTTATTAAAAAGATTGATATTAGTCACTTCAAGATAACTAGGAGGACATATCAGCTGAGGATTTATCATTTTAAACGTGTCCCAATATGTGTGCTTATTATTAAAAAGAATTGCATTTAAATCCATTTGTTTATCAATAAGTGAGATGAGAAGTTGTAGCCAATTTTTTTTTAATATTCGGGGGAGGCGTATCTGTGGGAATGATTGTGTCAATAATGTTTTGGTAATTGAATTCAATTTTGATGTAGTAGAATAAATTAACTATATTTTTAATAAATAATGTATTAATTTAATGTAAACCTAGGCCATTAAGTATTTTTGGATTTTGCATTTTACGTATACTGATACAGACCACTTTTTTTTTTTTCCAAAGGAGGCCAGAGCACAATGAGTTAATTTGCGAAGTAAATTTTTTAGTAGGGTTTAAAATCGGTAAATAATAATTAATTCTGCTGAAAACAAGAGAATTTAGTAAGAGAAATTTATCATATAAAGATAAGTAAATGCTTTTTAGAGAATCTATTATTATTTTTTGTTGATATAATCAGTTTGTCTTGTAACATTTTTCTCATTTTGTTTGGTGGGGGGTACAGTGGTATACCTAAAAAAGGTTGAGGTTTTGATGAGAAACATGCAGGGACATTTTCTCCTGAATGAAGTTTCCAAACTGCAGAATTCTCTAGATTAAAATTTAATTTGTATTCCAATGAAAACTTTTTTAAGGATTTTTTCAAGTTCTGGTAGGTGTTTAGCTGATGGCAGCATTACAACAATATCATCCATATATGCAAGATGTTTTATTTCTTTGTTTAGAAAAGGAACAAAAACTCCAAGAAGTTTTGTTTCCATTTTTATGAGAAGGGGGTTAATATAAGCAATGAATAAAAGTGCACTCAAGGGTGAGCCCTGAGGAATAGAAATTGATGGTTTAAAGCCAGGTGCAATTCTACCATTGAGTGTAATGAAAATTTCTCTATTAAATAGAAGATTCTCTATCATAGTAAGATAGATGGAGGGAATTCCATATTGTTGTAGTGTTTTCATTAATATTTCAATTCTTACTGAATCAAATGCTGCTATAATATCTAGTTGTACAGATATTGGCTTTGATTTTCTCTTAATTCTAATGTATTCTGTTAAAATTTTGAAAAGGCAAATTGCATGCATTGTGGATGAACCTTTCTTTGCATATTGAGTAGAAGAAATATTATCTAAAATGTTTTGTTGAATCTTGTCTTTAATCAGCCCTTATATGATTTTAATAAGAAGAGGAGTCATAGAGATAGGTCTTATATTTGATGTAATAGAGGGAAGACCTTTCTTTTTTAAAAAAAGGCACCAATGAAATAGGGTAGAGGCCAGGTATGTCTTGACAACTTGAGGCTATGACGTCAATGACCCCTTTTATAATTGGAACAGTAAAGTGAGCCAAATGTGATAGTACAAATTTTGGGAGGCCATGAGAGCCAGGATGTGTTTTTTCAGGAAGTGAATTTAATTTGTTTAAAATTAATTGCTCAGTTATTTCATGATCATTTTTTTGACTATTGTTGAATATGGTTCTAATTTGATTGGTGGATGTTGTACAATGTTTATTGAAGAAGAAATTCCTAATAATCATTAGCATTGAAGAACCAGTATAGTTGGCTCCATTATCTAAAATGGATAAAGGTGTAATAAGATTTGGTTTTGATCCTAATGCCCAACGAATATAACTTTTAATCCAGGCATGTCTACTGGCTAGAAAAAACTTTAGATCTCTTAATAGAAATATATTCAGCTAGTGCCCTTTGTAATTCTTTATATTTAATTTTAATTTGAAGTATTTTATTAATATTAAGTGTCGTAGTGGGCATTGAATTCATTATGGCAGACAGAGAATCCATTTCTTTTAGCATTTTACATGGTCCATTTTGTCTTCTACAAAAATAATTGGTTATGGCTCTTAGAATTTCAGTAAAAGTAAACCAGGCATCAATCGGTGGCTGAGATAGGATATTTGCCTTGTGAAAATAAATGTAGGCCTCAGAAAAGACAGCATCGGGAGTTGTAAATTTATTAATTAGTCTTGATGTTCTTGGAAGACCATCAATAATATTAATTGGCCCATTTATGCAAAGCAAAATTTTTAAAGCTAGGTGATCAGAGAAAAAAACGTTTTAGAGATGTTTCAATCTTGAAATGTATGTCAGGAGAGTAATAAATCAAATCTATAAGTGAAGAATACTGTTTTGTGTAGAAAGAATAAGCATTATTATTAAAGAAACCTTGAGCTGACATGAGACCATAATTAATTAAATGTAAATATTTTCTATCAAATGTGTGATAAGGAAGATTAAAATCGCCCAATAGAATAGTTGATGCTGAACTATGATAAAGAGCCAAGTTAATTATATTTATTACTTTATAAATTGTAATACTATTATTTTGTAGATAGAGATATATTACATTTAGATTTGTCTGACCAAATACAAAATTAACTATTATAACATTTGAATCTAAATGGATAATATTAAAGGTTGTAAATTTAGAGATGCGATTTACTATGAATGCAACTCCTCCTGATGGAGAATTTAATTAGACCTAGTGAAGATAAAATTTCTGATATTTTGCAGTTGCTGTTTATATGTAATTTAGTTTCTGCAAAGAAAATAATAATATCTGGTGTTTCTTTTAAGAAAAAATCTTTTATAGCATAGACACATTGTAAAGAGTTTAATTCTCTTACATTTATACCTATTATTTTAATTTTCATTGAGTAATTCTCTTACATTTATACCTATTATTTTAATTTTCATTGAGTATTGATAAAAACTAGAATTTTAAAATATAAATTAAATTTGATTAGGCATCAATGGAAAAAATGAAAGAATCATTCCAATACATCAAATCCAACTAAGGGTGAGAATTGGAAATCACTCTCTTTGTCTTCTACCACTTCAGGTGTTAATAAATTAAGATGTGACTCTGAATTTGTAGGAATGATATAAGCAATCACATTATTTATTGTTCTTAATGATGTATTAGACTTCTCTATTTGCATTAGATTATCTAATTCATTTTCATATTCTTGATTTTTTTAAATTTTTTTTTCTTTTTGTTAGGATGTTTAGTAATAGAATTTAAGTCATTATCAGAGCCACAAAGTGTGCTTGAACTATTAGAAGAATCATTTGTTATTATTTCAGTAGTTTTATCTAAATTTGTAATTAAATTTCTTTCTTTTTTTCGTTTATGTAATCTTGGTAAACTCTTATTTAAATGAGAATTAATTAATTGTTATGTATGATATTATAAATAAAATTAAAAGTCATTTTATATTATATAATGCTAATAAAGTTTAAGAAAAACAATTGCGTGATTTTATTATCCGTTCTCATCTGCCTATTTTCATCGCGCCAATTTTGTGTAACGTTAAAAATAAATGATCACAGATTCATTGAAATGTTGAGGATATCATATTTATAATTTGATAGATTATTGTTAATATTGCTTAATCACATCATACTTTGCCAATAAGAATGGAATGAAATAAATATTTACTTTTAAAATTTTATTGGGAAAATATACGTCCGTAATAGTAGTTTAAAAATGTTTACCAGCTCAGATTATTTAAAGTTGTTACACATTACTGCATGGAGGGAAAACCAAACCAATAAATAACTTTAGAAAGGAAAGATAAATATGTTAAGTGTAATAAAATTCTACTCATTTTCAGGAAAAAATTATCTGGATTTTAAACGTAATTAAATGATTCTTGTTATACTTCATTTGAAATGCTTACAGAATACATTAATAAAGGTCTTGAAAAAGTTCGTTTTTGAAGATTACAATAACTTAAAGGATTATTCAGGAAAATTATCTATAGAAAAATAGATAAGCTTATCTTTTAAGTCGGCTACAATTGGAATTATGAATTTTCATTGTTTTATTAATTATCGATACTGAAACCATCAAATAATTTTTGCTTTTGGATAGGTATTGAATGTTGCTCATTATACATCCAACAGGAATAAAATATATATGCATTATCTAAAATGTTTGCTAATCACAATATTCATTCTTAAGAATCGTTTTTATTATTCTAAATCACCAGGATAAAATAACCTGAGCAAATAGGATAAAAAGTTAATGGATAAAAATGTACACTTATTTTGTTTATATAATTGTTGTGTTATGCATATCACTTATGTAAGGTGTTGTTTGGAAATTTTGTTTTTAAAACATATATGCTTTATTGTGGCATAAAAAATATATATATTGGGTTAAAGAAAAAACAAAAAGATGTGTAAAATATATACATCTATTTCATGTATATATTTTTTTTTGGTTAAGGGAAAACCGGAAATTATATATATCGTTTATCTAGAGAAAGTGATAAAAATATTTACTTCTCTCATATTTTAAAACTAATTTTAATGTATACTATTAAAGAGGTAAATATGCAGACATTTTATCAAATATATACTGTATACTAGAATGACAGATTATTTTCTTATATAAAAGAAAATTTGATATAAACCTTTTTCATTTCTTAATTTTATATGGGAATGAACTTGTCCACTTTGAATACAAATGCAGGTTTGATCTTTAATTGCTTAAATACATTGTGCTCTCTCTAATAAAAGAATAGTTGTCATTTTAGATGATTAATGATAATTTGACATGCATATTTTGGTGGGTGTGTTGATACATTAATGGTTTTGCATTGTAAAATGGAGTATGTAGATCTCCACTGTTATTGTTGGTATTGTTTTTGTCTTACTATAATTTGAGAATGATTAGTGACAGTTTTTAACTGATAGGATGTTCAAATAGAATGGCATCCTTTATATTAATATTAATATGGAGCATAGACTGATAGAGTGTCACCTATTTCTGCTTTCATGAGAGGAAAGTTTTGGTAGAGGCAAAGTAGTAATTAATGCTTATAAGCATGAATAATCCTAGAAAGAAAGAATATCCATGGTTTGAATTCTATTTTTTCCTGTGATGAGGCAAAAGCCCACACATGAGTATACCGATAGAGAGGTCATAGGATCAGCCATATTGTTATGCAACTGTCATGTTGTTTTTTATAAAGCTTCCCTCTTTAGTGTTAAAATTCCTCATGATGATCTAGAGTTAGTTTTTCCACCGTGTATGATGAGGTATAATAGGTCAAAATCATATAGCAAGTATAAAAACAATGTTAAAGTTAGGAACACTGATCTAGCATAGTGTTTTCTTAATTGAAATAGTGTTTATGATGTTGGAGGATCATCATCAGTGCAGACAGACCAAACCAAGATCTATTTGTAATTGCAGAATTTTAGATGTACAAGGAAGAGATGCACATTTGTAGTGTAGATTCACCTTCATCAAATAATGATGTGACAATAGAATTATAAGATTAGTTATGTATTCAAGGGTTGAGATGTGGACATAGGTAATGCTTAATGAGATCTATGTGTATTTAACTTTTAATGTCTAGTCTTCATTTAATGCACTAAACTTATTCATTTCAAATTTAAATAAGTTAGTAATTGCACAGAATATGATAATTGCCCTTATTATGTGCTGATAAAAGAAAGGGTTTTGGGAGAATGCAATATGTTAAATTTTTTTCTGAATTCTAAATTTATACGTGGTGCATGTCCTAAACTTCTAAGTATACTGCTAGTTATAAATTTAAGTGCTAGTCAGCTTAAATAAGTTTTATTATCTTATTCTTTAAAATATGCCAAAGAGTAACAATTGATATTTTAAATATTATTTTCTAAGCAGGTTGTATCATATGCTGAATATATGGTAAAGGGGATACTAAGTAGTGTCCCATCCATAAATTATTTTAATATATTAGTTTTATTTCATGCCATATCTGTGAATTAAAAATTTGTACATATTGTAAATAAAGTTTGTTGTGTTTAAAATTGTATTTAGTTGCATATAGTCTTATTGCTAATTACCACATATATACACTTATTGTTATTGCTATCAATCTATCAGAAGATTATAAATTGAAATCATCACCAACTAATATGGTACTATTAACTATATTATGCTACATCATAATAATTTTGGTAAATCTTGTAATTTATTGGTACATCTAATGCATCATCACATAATAATCAAAATGTTAATAACTTAAAGTACAGATTATTTTAAATAATAAGATTAAAAGATAAATATAATATTGATCTAATTGGTTTAGTTAAATACAGAGCTATCATTCACTGATCTTGATCACATAATTAATTGAGAAAAGGGAATTTGGTAAGTTATTGTATTTATTTATTAAAAAGTCATTCCCAATCAAGCTTATGTTAGTTATAAGGTTTATGAGCAACTGATAAATATAGTTCTTAATTTAAGTTTATATTGAAAGTTCTTTTGTGCATTATGTTTGGGTAGTGGTAAAATCCCTCTTACTGACCCAAATAGATGTTGTATAACAATTTATAGTGTTTGAACCCTGAGAAGACTTAATTAAGTTTCAAGAAAGAATTTAAATTTATAGCAATTTTTATTGCTAGTCAGTTATTATAGTTGGACTTGGAAATAGATTATTTTCACTGTTTTATGAAAGTTAACCAAACATTAAGGTAGAAATTACTTATTTTGTTATAAAATGGATAGTTCGTTTTAACTTCAGGATAAGTATTCTGGATGTGTCAAACTTGAAATCCCCAGTTTATTTAGCTTAACTTTTTGCCATTAGTACCATATTAGTTCTTAGTTTAAGATTTCAATCTCCATAATTAACAGTATTTTTCAATTTCATCTTGATCAATTCTTTTATTTATTCATTCTCATTTGACATTAATTCATCATCATAATTGATTAATCATACATCAACTTTTATTCTTTCATCACCTTAACTATTCATTAACTCTTAGTCTATCAGCATCTTAATCATTCATTATTCCCATATTTCTTCAGTCTTTACTCCTCATTCTTAGACTCATTTCATTCCACTATTTAATTATCACTTCTTTCCAACATCCATTTAGTCATCTACATCATAATATACCTATCATTTCATTTATAAGTTTAATTACATAATCATTCCAGACATATAATTATTAGTTATTTATTAGTTTGCTGAATATCAAATCTAACTCATCACCTTTCGTTTGTGTGGATTTCAAATCTGGTTTGACCAGAAGTTATTATCGTGATTAATCACCTCATGATCTTCTTCAGATCTATAGTTTCATGCTAGTTTTATTCAATATCGGAATCATTTCATTAGTTTTACATTTTTGTTTCTTTATGCTTATATTCTTGATAATGAGAGTATAATAAGTTGCATAGGAAAATTTAGTCACTAAAACATGTGGCATGATCCGTTTGTAACCAGTTAAACCAGTGAGAAGGTTACAGTTGAAATTATGGTGCAAAGTAGTGGCTTGATTGATTGATTAAAGAGGTAGCTAGGTTATATGGGATTATGGCACCCAGAAATGGGTGGGCCTAAGCTAACCAATGACCAAAAGGAAGGTTACAATATATATATTGTAACCATATATTTTAGTATAAAATATAATAATTGATGTAACTGGTATAAAAATTTCTCTGTCTTCTTTTGGTGATTTGATTGGCTTGATTTGCACTTTGAACAGATTACTCTCTTATATTCAAAATAATTTATTAGAGAGAATGGGTAATATTTTGCCTTACTTGTTGTCTATATTGTTTTAATAAATTTAAATTGCTTCTTTCCATATACTAATTCATATCAAAATGTTTAACTTTTTAAAAATATTTTGACAACACATTAAATTTATTAAAATATTATTAAAAATAATATTAATTTTTATTTGTTTAAAATGGTCTTAAAAATTATTTCCATTGAATTAAAAAAAAAAAACCATTTGTTCAACTAAATTTAATTATTAAAAATAAATACAGTAATTACGTATGCGTTTCAATGTAAAAAAGAAAGGAGCGCGAATTTAAAAAAAGATCATCTGATAGTTTGCTTTTGGGAGGGAGAAAGAAAAGAAAATGGTAAAAAGGCAAATGGTGTAAATATGATAAGCTTATTTTAAAATAGTTAACAAGTAAACGGATTACCACAAAGTTTTCTATAAACGTAAAAATAACATAGTGGTATTTAATAATAAGATGAATTGCTAAATTTAAAAGTCTGTTCAAGTCGGCTAGCCAGGTGGATCAAATCGCCAGTAATAATTTTCCAATATTACATTTGAAATATGTCGGAGCTTTCCAGTTTTAAAAGCAGAATTAATTACAAGATTTTGGTATGTTTTAAAATATTTATTATTTTACAATTTGGAAAAATTAAATAAGTATTTTAATTACAGAAGTTTTATAAATATGAAAATTTGCTTTTTAAAAAAAAGAAGAAGTTTAAATTAAAGTAAAATGTTAAAGTTATTAACATAGTTTAATATTTCCGTTTATAATTTTAATAAAAAATATAGTACTGATTGATATTTAACTTTGCAATGCCAGTAATATATTTGCTAGTTAATTTGTTTACCATTTGGATAATAAAAACAGTCTTCAAATAATTAATCAAAGCTATTTTCTAATTTTATCGTCAATTTGGAATGATTAAATTAATTGCTATAATTAGTATTCCTAGATTTAAGCGTGGATAAATAAATATTAGCATGGATGTGATAAACTTGGAACAGTTTTAATAGAGAAATGTAGAAATTAATAACTTACGAAAAAACATTTTCATTTAAACTCTGCGTGTCATGTTTTAGAATTGTTTCATGTTTATGGAGCCACGTAAAATCGTTAATCTAATAGTGCTTATAATAACTAATACAAATGGATAAAATTACATGTATGGAATTCAACTATAATTGTAGCTATTACTTCGTATATAATATTGTTCGACACATCGTACATGGATTTCACGGATCATATTTGTAGTTATAAAATGCTATACAATTTAATTTGTGATACACACACCTGCTAGAATTCATATATTGAACTATAATATGCTATACATTTAATTTATATCACACACATACCTGTTAGATTTTATGTATTTGATGAATAATGCATTACTTTAATTTTATCGTTAGATGAACTTGCATGTGAAGTTCATAAGTTATATTTTATTAAGTTTAAATTAATAGGGGTTGAATAAAATACTTATTCAAGAGAATAGTGCTTGTGAAAAAGCTTGAAAAGTACTAAATGAATTTATGAGATGTATCAATTTTATGGGGTATTTTGTGAGTCTTTCCAGATTTCTATTCCTATACTAATATTACTTATATTATATTACATATATTTTATCTTAAGCAAGATAAGTTAGTACATTAGTTGTCCTGATTAGCGTAACATTTTATTATACAAGAACCCACATTTGCTAAAGTGTTAGTGTTTTCTGAATGGTCAGAATAACTGAGGAGGATGATTTTGCACTTTAATGTGAAGTAAATAGTAATGTTGTTTTATAATGTTAAAGGGCATTAATCTGTGCCGGTGGTTAATCCGCAGATTACTTAATTGCCATTTTTTGTATTTTACACTCATTCCTGTGCTGGTGATTAATCCGCGGAATTGTGTAATTATACTTATTACTTTATGATGGTGTATAAATCCACAAAGCGTTTAGTGTTATTTAATTCCTATGTGTAGATGAATGCATCCACAGGAATATGGTTTTACTTCATAGATATAAGTTGGGCAAAGTATTTTAGTTAATCTGCTAAATCATCTTCTTCCATTTGTAAGTATAATTTATAAGTTAGATTATTAAATTGTAGCAGGACATTCTATTCAAGTTACCTCATAATAATTAACTGTTGGTTGATTATTATTTACCTGAATGTAAGTTTAAATTTTCACTTTATTTAATGATTGCATTATAGCTAAATCCTACAGATATAATATTATTTATTATATTATTATAAGTTTACGGTATAGATTTGTTGAATCTGGAAATGACATTAGATATTTCATGAGTTGATGTTGAATTTAGTATGATTTCCTCAATACATTCATTATATCAAATTGAAATATAAGGTATGATTAGGTTTTTAAAAACCGTACCTATGATATGTTATTGAAGAAAGTCGATGGAATTATAATTTATTTATTTTATTTGTTTATTTATGTCTGTAATTATAACATTAGAATTAATTACTTATTATTCATAAATTTGTAAATAAACGTTGATTTATAATTAAACTTACTGTGCCGTTGCTATTTGTCATTCGTAAAATCAGAAATCATAAACCTTGGATAGAGCATACATTGAAGTACATACTATCATCAACATGATATAAGAGTTTAGTGATATTTTGAGAAAACATTTGGATGCTTTTCGTCTTTGGTAGTTTATGATGTGTAAGGTACAATAAAATCCCATTTACCTTTTCCATCATTTTAGCTTTGCGTAGTTGATTCTAGTATACAATATAAATTGATTATTAAACCTGTAAACAGATTTACCAGATAATGACATGATTGAATATATTTACTTAACGTTTTTAAATTGTCATTTGTCAGTATAATAAGAGTCTCAGTGATATAGTAAACTATAAAAAAAAAAGAACCCAAGTATTTATGTTTATTTATTGCAAAGCTTTACCTGGACTAGCATTTGTATTAAAAATCATATAGATGGTTTAAAATTTCATAATCTTATGTAGTTCCACAAATTATGCCATCTTGTACATGGTCGGCCATCAGGTCTCATACAATGAAAATCGCAAATTAAGGTTTGAAAGATAATAACATTACCTACTTATCATTTGTTTAATGTATTTTATCATACTACTATGATAGGTCTTCGCGGTACACCCTGGCTGCGATCAAATTAAATCATAAAAAGTTTATGTTATATCATTGGTTTGGTCTGTGGTAAGTTGCTCCAGATGTTGGTTGTGGTCTTTGGTGCATAATATAGATAGCATGATATGCTTTTGGTTACAGTTCTTAATAGCTGACAATGTGCAGCGGGAATTGATCGGTGATCGAGGTTACAATTATTAGCGCACTTATGTTTTGGTGATATTATGTAGTTGGGACAACAATTGAACGGTTACAATATATATATATATATATATATATATATATATATATATATATATATATATATATATATATATATATATATAAAAACAAACTACCCCATCTAAAATTAAACCAACCAGAATAAAAATAATATTAAAACACCCTAAGGTTTCACTCTACAGCAACTTCTCAAGTCTGCTTGTAGCAGAAACCTTAGGTTGTGTTTTAATATTATTTTTATTCTGGTCTGGTTTAATTTTAGATTTGGGGTAGTTTTGATTTTTATATTGACTAGTTTAGCTTTATCTTGTAATGTTTATATATATATATATATATATATATATATATATATATATATATATATATATATATATATATATATATATATATATATATATATATATATATATATATATATTGTGCCAGGCATTATCAAATAACCTTACACAAAGTCTGCTGTAAAGAAAATTACAGCAGATAAACATGTAAATTTAGATATATTAAGCACAACATAATATATAATGTGCTATATTAATAATGGAAGTTGAGTCTGAGCAGTAGAATACCCACACACACACCAATTTAAAATATTGTACACATATAATAAACTCATGTATTTTTAATTTTTTTTATTTTTCTGTTTTGTATATTTTTTATATATCATTTTATGTATTTGTTTTTCTCTGAAAAATTCAAATAGAGAAAAGAAATTGTTCCAACATACTTATATATATATATATATATATATATATATATAACATATATATATATATTGTTGTTTCAATTACTTTTCTAAACATTCCAACATATATATATATATTGTTGTTTCAATTACTTTTCTAAACATTGTTATCTTATTCTATAAGGAAAAAAAAGATTGCTTTTGCAAAAATCTGATCAAAAGCAAAATGTTTGATAATGCTTAAATAAACTGTTATCTTTTTAAAAATTCTTTTGAATTGATTTTGTAAGCAAGTGGTCTGGGTTATTCAAGATGAAAGTCATTATGTTAAACTTTAAATGTAGAATTTCATTGGAAAAATATAAAGAAATGTTTATAATCTAAGTGATAAACTAAATTAAAAGGATTGGCTGATTCATTCTTTTCAGATGGTTATCTCAATTGGTTCTTATGAGTGGGATTGATAAGTTAGTCAGTGTTGTAGGATTCATTCTTTCTTTAGCAGTCATTCTGGGCAAGTTTCACTACTTTGGCTCCAGAATTATTCAATCATACAGCTACTTAGAGATTAATTTATGGACATGACTACTGCGGACATTTTTTTAAGAAATCCATATACAGTTCTTTTAAGAACTAATGATTTTTTAAGGATTTAATGAACAAGTCAAGATCAAATGAACATTTAATAAAAATTATTATCATATACAAATAGAGGAAAATATGAAATAATCAGGAAAATATGAAATAATCTACCAGAGAGTCTAGTAAAATGACTGTGGGCTAGACAACCAGCCAGTGCACCACCCTTTCTCTGTCCCAAGCTGCCAAGGTGTGATCACCAGTTCCAGTCGCCTTGCCTATGCCTGAATAGATGAAATCCTCACTACACAGCCAGTTGACTTGAAGTCCACTCAGATCCCATAGGAGAAGAATAAAGACACCGACGTAAGTTTATTTTAAGATATTTTATTAATATTGAAATAATTAACTTTGATATTTCCGATTAAATATATCATTATTTTTTATTATTATTAGTCATTTAAAAAAGAGAGAGTTATCTCTCGCATATGTATATTGAATTTACAGTTATTACGGGCATAAATGATAAAGCTTTTACTTAAATCTTTTGAATCAATTTTTCTATTTCAAATTTTAGTATTTCAACAAAGGTTGCAATGAGATTCTTTTTATTTGTTACTATTCATTCTGCTCTTGTTGTTACTCCTGAAATTCATCATATATAAATATACATGTGTATATATGCGTACAAATGCTTATAATATTCGGTAAATACGATATCTCATGTTGAATATCTAAAAATGTATTTAACCGTATATCCTTTTTAAGTTATTTTTTTGTCACTGCTGCACCTCATTATGCATGTAAGAAGGGATTGATCTATTATAGATTCCCTGTAAGAAAGTCCTCTAATAACTTTATATTTAAAATAGTAATAAGTGTATAATTGTGCTGCACGTACATACATGTATAGGAATTTATCTATAGAAAAAAAGAAAATAGATACAGTACCTCATGTTGCATACTATATAGTATCTGAACTAACACAATCTTTTTGACATGTTGAAAAATATGAAATTAGCAAAATATTTCATAATGCCAATATATGTATGCATAGTTCTTTTTTATTATTATATTTTCTATCAATAAAAAGGTTTTAAAGTCATCAGTAAAAGTGTATGCCTGTATGACCAAAAATCTCATATCTGTATATCAAATCACACAAAGTAAAATTTATTTCTACTGGGTAAAATGAGCTCAGACCACTTCCATTACTTATAAACATTGTAAATAGCTTTAGGGATTTATTATTTTTTTTATTTAAAATTGTATTTTATCTATTTCAACACCTCGAATATATATATATATATATATGGGTTTGTAATCATTAATTATTTAGTATTTTTTTATTGTATCATCATTAGGATGAAATAGAAGTGGGTATTTGGGATTAAATAAATATTTAATCATAATATTAAACTTGTTTCGTTTTCATATTGTTATTTATATTGATAAAAATGTATTATTTCCTTATCAACCATGTACCTATAATAATCATTTAACTTACCCATTTGAAGACTCTAGGTGTAGAGTGACAGAGCTAGCCACAAGGGAGATCACTTTACCGGGGTGTTAAATCTTATTCTCATGCTCTGTTGAACTTATGGTATTACACACCCTTCTAGGAGGAAAAAAAATTCATTTTTTGATTCTTTTCTAGAAGTGGCGTGCAAAAGTCTATTTTGTAAATAGAGTTTTCAAAGGTATGTTCTTGCCATTGTTCTAAATATTTGGGCATTCAAATAAGATATCAACTAAAGGGTGTTTTTAACTGGAAGAGTCCTGTCATGCCACTCTTTCTATCAGTTTAGCTGGAAGTACTAATATATATGAGTACAGACAATCGGCTAAATTGATATCCATTTCTTTACCTGTTAAATCTTGGTTACTTCATGCTCAGTGCCAGATTAGGAAAAGAATTCCTCAGGGAGTATAGTCCGGTACAGTAAAAACTGGCGCCAATGTGGTTTAAATATAAAAATGGTATGATTAACGAAAGAACAAGTTAAAATTATATAAATGTGTAAATTACAGTAAAAATAATTTACATGCCATATGTATATATAAACTTTATGTAGGTGAAATAAAAACTAAATTTAATGTTGACTATATATATGAGAAGTTATATAAAGTTTGATCATTAGTTGTTGTTTTTTAAAATATATAGTGTAATAAATAGGCCATACAAATGAACACACTTAGTTTGCTATATATTTGTTTTTAAAGTTATTCTTAAATAAATAAAAATATTTTACTCAGTAATCTGCAGATCCAAAATGATAATGTTATTCTTTGTTGTGACAGATATTCAATATATATTTATGATTCAAATTGTTAGCAGTAAATCAAATGCTCACACTGTATTCTATAAATATACTGTATAAGTAAAATAGACTTCAAAGATATTTTAAGTAAGTATACACGTAATATATTGACGGTTGATATTTTGTTATAGAGAGTATAGATTCTTTCATCTTAATAATTGCTTAACAATTTTCACTTTAAACAGAGTCGCTAACATTTTATTAGATAAATAAAGTTGCCATTTTAAACTGAGTAAAAACTGACATCTCATGTGTAATTAAAATAGAAATAAAGTATATAAAAATTATTAAACGAATGAGTGGGGGAAAAATAGGTCACATGCTGTATATATGTGTATATAAATGGTCAGAGGTTTTACAAATAAAAGTAATAGGTTATTATATCATATATTTTTAAAATAATTTATAGTTGAATTTGTTGTTTTCTTGTTTTGTTTTGAAAAAGAGAAAAAATAGACATTTTAGATATAGGTATAAGACCTGTTTTCAAAATTGCATAATATTTAAAATAACTTATACTTGAAGATTTTTTTTGTTTTGTTTTTAAAAAAAAGAGTAAATAAAATAAAATGCATTTTATACTAGCATAACGATATAGAGTTTCATATGTTAAACTTGAGTTTCTCTTTTTTTTATCTATAAATAAGGTTAAATAGACGTAGGTAAAAATGGGCAGAATAATTGGAAAAGGGCATAGAAAAGACACATAATCGACGATTGGAATAAGGCAGAGTTAGGTGCATGGTGTACTGTGTGTTTAAAAATAAGACAAATAGTTAAAAAAATAATTTAGTAATAAAAATAAAATATCCGATATTACCGATTCTGTATTTAACTGATCAGTAACTAAAAATGTATATAAATACCGAATGTAAATACTTATAATGTAACCCCTGAATGATACTTATAACTATGTTTTTAAATGTAAAACATAATGGAAGAAACTTTAGTGAATATAAAATAACAAATGGCCAGAATACCACAAAAGATAAATGAACTGACTCAACAACTCTCGGAAAACACTTTATACATGAACCAAAGAATGGAGGAGTTCAAATGTGAAATGTCAAAGGAAATCGAAACAAGATTTTATAACTTTAAAAATGAGATACACGGAAGAGAAAAGGGACAATCTTACTCATGCAATATAAACCAATTTTTAAAAATAAAGATATTTGAAGGACAAACAGATGAAGCTCCTATCAAGCATATTAAAAGCTTAGAAACATATTGCCAAGTGAATCAAATTAATGACTTTGGTAAACTGACAATTGCCTACAATCACCTCCATGGCGATGCTCTAAAATGGTGGTAGTCCATGTTCCACCATCCCAAAACATTTGAGGATTATAAAAATGTATTGTTAAAAAGTTTTTGGAGTGAACAGTGCCAAGATATGATCCTGCAACAAGTCATGCAGGAAAAATATAAAGAGAATACTAGCGAAAATTATTCAAAATTTTTCAGAAGACAAGCAACAAGACTTCAGATACTGAAAGCATGCCACATATCAGAGGGGCGAATTGTCAGGATAATCTGCCATAATTTGCCACTTTATGTTGAACAAATGGTGTTCACCACAAGTACAAATTCAGTGCAAAAAATGGATGAATTATTAAATGAGGTATACATGAGCCAACAATATAAGCTATCAGCAAATGTTTGGGAAGATAAACATACCAATCACACAAACAGGAACAAAAATGAAGAGTTCTGTGGCCACATCATAAAACCATAAACTAATATGGACAAAAAAATATCAAACTTGATATGTTCATGGGAAGATATAGTGCCTGAATATGCTCCACAGAGTTGTCCTGAGATCAGTCTGATAATGGAGGGACTTGAAGTCATGGCCATGCTGGATTTGGGCAGTCAAATATCTGTAATATCAGAAGACCTACACCACCACATTGTAGCAAAAAACCCAAGCATAGAAATCTTACCATTGAAGACAGCACAAATAACATTAACGAACAACCAGAAAGTAAAACTTCTGCCTAAGCAAATTTGGGTACAGATGCACATACAGCATAAGATGTTATACCAAGTGTTCTTAATAATGACCAGTCTTATCCATGAAGTTGTGTTGGGTTCAGATTTCCTACACAAAAATAGATGTGTTTTAGATTATGAACATCAACTGGTAGTGTGCAATGACAAACAAATTGAAATGCTAAAACCCCACTTACATGATGATACTGAAACATGTTGTATGACCCAACTGGATATGGAGCTGATGGAAGAAAAGGCAAATGGAGCAAAACTGACTTCTGCCACTGAGACAGAAAAACTCAAATCTATGCTTTATACTTATAAATTTTATGTTTTTTGATAGTCCTCACTGACGAAGGCCACAAGCCTTCTGGCATCCATTGATTACTCTGTTTAGCACAGGTGGCAATACTGCATGGAGAGTTTTGCTCTGTTTATCAACAATTAATGTGCTAGTATAGGAAATGTGATCATGTGATGCTTAATGGTTTAACACCAATCCTGCCTAATAGGATAGTGGTGGCTATGGTTGTAAAAGAGCCAAAGACACCAAAATGTATGGGTGCTGAACTGAGTTCAGACTCATATGACTATTTAAGCTATTGAGCTTAGATTGAAAATATTTTTTGTGTTTTCAATTTCATTCTCATAGTTAATAGTTAAGTAGAGATAAAAGGTGTTTGCTAGAGGGTTGCATTAGATCCTAAGATCTAGATGCAGTGCTCTCAGATCCAAAGCTCCTCACTGAAGAAGGCCACAAGCCAGAAACTAGTCTGGGGATATTGGATGAGTAGGCATTAGATAGGTATTTTATGCACAAGCCTTCTGGCATCCATTGATTACTCTGTTTAGCACAGGTGGCAATACTGTATGGAGAGTTTTGCTCTGTTTATAAACAATTAATGTGTTAGTATAGGAAATGTGATCATGTGATGCTTAATGGTTTAACACCAATCCTGCCTAATAGGATAGTGGTGGCTATGGTTGTAAAAGAGCCAAAGACACCAAAATGTATGGGTGCTGAACTGAGTTCAGACCCATATGACTATTTAAGCTATTGAGCTTAGATTGAAAATATTTTTTGTGTTTTCAATTTTATTCTCATAGTTAATAGTTAAGTAGAGATAAAGGGTGGTTGCTAGAGGGTTGCATTAGATCCTAAGAACTAGATGCAGTGCTCTCAGATCCAAAGATCCTCACTGATGAAGGCCACAAGCCAGAAACTAGTCTGGGGATATTGGATGAGTAGGCATTAGATAGGGATTTTATGCACAAGCCTTCTGGCATCCATTGATTACTCTGTTTAGCACAGGTGGCAATACTGTATGGAGAGTTTTGCTCTGTTTAAAATGAAAAACTTTATCTACTTAATTTTATATCAAAAACTTAATTTTCTACTGTATAACTTTGCTATTCATGTATAATTTCAATGCATGCAATTGTCATTTTTAACGCCCGTCAAGGAATTCTATGATAAAAAAAAAAAACTCTTATCATACTTAACAAGTTATGCTTAACAATCATATAGACATTTTTTATGTTATAATTCACTGTTATCTTTGAAATTAATATGTATGTTTTTTCCAACTTTCAAATTAAAAAAAAAACTTAACATGTAATAATGGGATATTGACAAATAATTTTTTTTTTGTGATTACAATAGATGTATAATGATTTTTTTTTGTTTTGTGTTCTTTTAAAAAAAACAACAACAAAGCAATGTAACTTCTTATATATTATAATATGATAATATATTTTGTATGATCCAGAAATTATACTATAGGTGATTATATATATTCGAGTGTGTGCGTGATGCTATAAATTATTTTTTTTTTTAATTGTATTTATTATGCTTAATTTCGCTAATGAACTTTATTTAAAAAAATAAAGAATTAAAACTGTGTCTGTTATAAGTAGAAGGTAGAAATGATCAGAGACGAGTAAATTATTTAGATTGGGTTTGGAGATATTAATTAACCCTCACATATATAAGTATAAGGTTAAGTGTTTAGTTAGACTTTTTCCATGCTTGTCTTTAGTTTTGTATAGTTAGTGTTATATTGTATACATTGATTATAACAGATATGTGTTGTATAAATTTTTATCATATGTATAAAAGATGATTTATTTATGGCATCATCCAAGTTCTATTAATAATCTAATAAAATATATTTCAGAAATTCATTATATTTACAATATAATCAAACACACATATTCAAATATATATGATGGACATATTAAATAGTAGTCAATTTTGATTTTACCATAGAAGAGATGTAATTGGTTATCAAGGTGTATAAATAATATATTTTTTTAGTTATTGTTTATTTTTTATTTTATTTTAATAAATGTTATATTGAATAAATAGCACATATGAATTGCTTGATTATATATACGTTTGATTCTCCATTTCCACACACACACATCTGGTTAATATAACATAGTTATAGAAGATATAAGTTTGTCAATATAAGTCAAGTTTTATTTAATTTGTCTGGTGGTAATAAATCTCAGTATTACAATGCTAATAATATATTTTACTTTGCTTAGAATAGGTGATTTGGATAAAAAATACCCAATCCTCATCATTGTCTATACCATAGTAAATGTAATAACTGTCAATTTTCCAACAGATTTAGTATTGAATAGATGCTCTGAACATATTTAAATTAACCTTATAGTATTATTGTTTATAGATGTTTTTTTTCATCCTTGTTGGCCTCATATATAAAGACCATATCCTATAATCTCAACTGAGCTAAGCCATAGAATAATTACAATATAAAACCTTTTAAATAAGTTTAAATATAATTTATAATTTTAAATGTTATTATATTTTGCATAAAATTGGTGTCTGGGCAATTATAAATATAATAAATTAAATAAGTGAAGAAGATGGAGGCTATATGATGGGGTTAAAGTAGCTGCCCAATTGTGGGGTCTGATAATTGAGGGGCCCAATATATTTAGGTTAAAGTGGCTGCCCAATGGTGGGGCCTGATAATTGTGAGGCCTGATATATTTAGGTTAAAGTGGTGCCCAACATGGGGCCCTGTTTCATTAAGTCTCATAGCCTGATATAATTACGGTTAAGTGGTGGCATGCAATGTGGATGGTCTGATATACAAGGGTTAATTGCTCCATATATTTATGGGTTAAATGGTTGCACAATGATTGGTGATCGATTCATCTTTGTTCATATGTGTATTTTGTTCTTTATTGGAGATTATATATTATACATTTTATTATGAATGACACACAATGTGGCAGCATGATTAATTAATGATAGTGGAGTGGAATAACAGCCAGTATGTTGGATTTGATGATTATTGTAGATAGGGGTTAAGTGGATGCCCAATTGAGGCCTCAACATTTATGGGTTAACCGTTTGATTGCCTGACTCATAAAAAATGAGTAGATTTGATGTCATTCTAAATTGGCTACTTTTTATCCCACGTATACATATTATACGTCATTCGAAAGAAAATCAAAAGTTCTGTAAGATGGTGCCCTCTACAGAATTATTTTACAAGTAAAAAATCAATAAAAATGACCATATATGTCAAAATAAACCAAAGCACTGCCTCCTCACCACCTTTTCTTGAATCTTATTGGCTGTACAACTTCTGTCAAAAAGGGAAATGGCTGACAAAAAGTAAAAAGTTACGTTCGTTTTGATTTTTATTACGAAAATGATAAACGAATGTTTACAACATTTTAAACAATATTTGAATTGAATTACAAATTATTATTGATAAAATAATACTAAAAATCAAATTATTTTAGAAAAATAGTTAAGATATTACCAAGAATTATTTATTTATTGCTACATATTTATCATAACGTTAAAGTGAAAAAAAAAAGATTGCTGACGCAATCTTTTTTGGTTGGTTGAATAGCGGTTACTTTTGTTTCACTGCAATTGAATATTTTTTAAATTATAAATCAAATTTTATTTTTGAAAAGACTTTCATTTACTTTTGACAATTTAGTAATATACTTTTTACAAACGGAACAAACATATTTATATTATTAAAAGTGAATCTATTTAACAATAGATTTTGTTAAAGTTGTGAGTTTGCCAATAAAAAGTTTTGACTTTTAACTCATTCGGCCAATTAAATAATAATCATTGAAAGGGTTAAATGCTAGATATACGATTGGGTTAAATGGATGTCCAATCATGGGATCTTGATTATTTAAGTCTCATATCTTGTAGAGTGTTTATATTTTTGTTGATATATATTGGCATATAACTGAGATGAGAAGTAATCCATTGCCATTAGATTTACTTTTCCTGTTTTAAGTATACAGTTATTGCAAAATTGGTTCCAAAATAGAATCAAGTTGGCAGTTTTCTTATTCAAAGATTTTTTTTATATATCAATCAGGAAGATTAATGGAAATGTTTGATAAAATGGAACTAGGGGTAAATGGAGCATTAACTAAGGTTTGAAATAAGCAAATTAGAGTTTGAAATAAGCCCATACCTGAAAGGTGTGTAATAGATATATGAATGTCAGATGTATAGTTAAAAAAAAACATTTTTTAGGTGAAATAAATAAATACATCATGAGACAGCTTAGTTTTAATTATAAAGCTATATAAATATCACAACTTATAGTAAATGTTAAAGTTGATATATATATATATATATATATATATCAATATATCGGAATATATATACATATATATTTATATTGATATATATATATATATATATATATATATATATATATATATCTTTTGCTTATCAATTAAATATAGTACTGATGCTAGATAAACATAGAATTATTGATAGTATTAAATTATAAAGTGTTAATATTGTTCATACTGGGAACACTTCTGTTATAGAAAGTCTATAATTTTGAAGGTTAGATAGCATACTTGATTGTTGGAGTTTTGTTGGTTGGCTTGCAAGTTTGGTGATGGATGGAGAATTTTTGTTATTGTCTTAAGTATATGGTGTTTTCATGTCACTGGTGACTGATTGTTTTCATTCACTGCTCCAACCCAAATTATGATATCAGTTGCTAATTATCATGAAGCAGTTAACAGTAGTCCTGTCGTGATTTTGCCTCTAAGACTCCAGAGAGAGCAAGGTATAGTTCTTTCTAATATATATGTAATTTTTGTCTCTAAGACTTTTAAAGATGAGCCACAATATTTTATAAATAGCCCCTAAGACTTGAATGTAAGCAGGACATTGTGATAGTATTTGTAGTAGAATATTATACATTGTGATAGCTTAGAGTGGTTAAAGTGAGATGAGTGTTCATGGAGCATTGTATGTTTTAAGAGCAGTGATGGAATTATTCTATCCATCTCAAAATTGTGAACTGGTGATAATTATTTTGGCTGTCAGTACCTGTTGGATCTTTAGAAGAATGGATGAATATATAACTTGAATATATAGCTCATTCTTAAAAGGCTATTTTCTATATTCTTATGCAAAGATTGGCATTTACCATGTTTAAGTAAAAATTGTATATCAGTTGTCATAGTGAATGCATGTCATCATTAATTTTATTTTGGTTATGAATATTTTTTGTTATAAATGCTGGTTATAATATTTGAATGCACCCAATATAGCATAAAGATAAATGAATATGTTTAAATTATTTTGGTCTTTTATCAGTTGTTTTAATAGGTGTAGTTTGCAATATAACTATAGTGGATCATATAAAATTTAATTTATAATTCCAGCTATGTTTAGATTAATGTTATCTAGTTAAAGCTTAATGTCTTCTTGATTATGTGTGTATGAAAAATCAAACATTATATGAGAAAATAAAATTGTGGAAATTTTATGTCATTTTAGATAGTGATGGTGAATTTGAATTGTTGATTTGGTGGAGTTTGGAGCTGGTGAACCTTATTTTCTTAAGTAATATTAATAAATTTTAAGAGATTATAAAATGGAAGAGTTTAGTTTATACGATAGTTTGTGTGGGTCTCAAGAGACACCATCTCCAGACATGGCTGCATTGTCTCCTGATCTTGAATCAGGAAATGAAGTTATAGATATGTCCTATGGAGAATCTGATAGGATGAGAGATACTATCCCTCAAACTCTAGATAATGATATGTTGATGTTGTTTAGAAATATATTAAGGGAAGAACTAAAAGAATTAAAGTCTGGTAAAGCTAAACTAATTTCAATGATGAGATCAGGTCATGCAGAGCTAAAGGCAGAAATGAAATTGAGTCAAGAGAAGCCAGAGGAGAGGATAGTTGAAATAAAGTCAGAAATGTCAGAGATAAAATTATAAGTGAAACTAGAAACAAAGCTAGAAGCAAAGTTAGAAATAGCAGAAATGAAGCTAGAAATGCAAGACAATATTAATGACCTAGTTATGAAGATTAATAAGAATATTAGTTTAGCTGAGGCAGAGTTAAAGGAATACAAAGAACTTAAATTAAACCAAATAGAAAAGGGAGAATCTAAATCTGTTGAGATAGTTAGTCAAGATGTTAAAATAGTAGATTCTAATTTGAAAAATAAATTAGAGTATAATAAATCACAAAATATTGAATCTAGAAGTATAGAAACTGAATCTAATCCATCAGTTGACATAATTGATAAGGATATAGCAAATCTTTCACAGTAATTGATAAATTTGTTAAAGTAACTAGTACCGATTTGAAAAAGCATAAAGAACCTATTGGTTTAATTAGTAAAAGTATGGCAGAAAATAGACAACTTGTTAAAATAATAAGAAAAGCAAATCCACAAGTAATTAAAATAGTTAATGAAGATATTAACTTATGTAGTAGTTTGGCATAAGAAAACAAAGATTCTGTTAAATTAGTTAACAAGGATGTAAATGCTAGTGTATCATTTGATAAGATAGCAGAAGATGGTTTAAGAAAAGACAAATCTTTTATTGAATTAGCTAGTGAAGAAACCAAGTTATCTGTTGGAAAAATTAGTACAGATAGTGAGTTAATTCATGAAGAAATAGAGATTCAAAAGGAATCTGTTGAATTGGTTACTAAAAGATTAGAAGCAAATATACCATCTGTTGAGTTAATAGATAGTATGGAAAAAGATAAACCAATAATGGATTTGGTAGATGAGGAAGATTTGTCAAAAGTCAAATTAAGTTGTGAAAGACTAAAGGACACTGTTCAGAATTTAGAAATTGGACAGTTAGGTTTTCAAGGGTTAGACAAAAGTGCTCTAGAGTTAGGAGAAATGAAAATGCATTATAATAAAATGAATGAAGGTGTTCAAACTTTAGAAGTTGAATTAAATTCACCAGAAAAGATTAAAATTAATTCTCAAAAATCAATAGAAAGAACAGAGTGTGTTTCTCAAAGTCAAGCGAGTTTGGATATACAAAAAGAAATGAAATCAGATATTTAAATTACATTGCAAAACATAAGAGCAATGAAAGCAAATTCTTTAAGACATATACAGGAAATGAAGCAAACAGTGGTGGAGATACAGAGATATAATCAAGAATTATAAGTACATAGACTAGAAATAGCAGACAAAATTAGGGAATCACGAGAGAGATCACAAAAACTGTCAGTAGAGATGAGTGCAAATTTTCAAGGTTATCCCAAAAAGATAAAACCGAATGACCCTAATCATTCAAAAGAGGTAGACTTGATTTTGCAGTCAATATAAAGAAAATCAAGAATTTGTTGTAGAAATAGTTAGTGAAAATGAGCAAATAAATAAAGAATCTGAGAAAATTGATATTAAGATAGAAAATAAAAAAGTTGCACAATCTGTAGAAAAAGTTAGTACAGATGTATAAATAACCAAAGAACATGTGGTATTAATTAATAAAATATTAGTTTAGCCAAAGAAGAGTTAAGGGCATATAAAAACTCAGAGAAATAGGGGACCAAGAACTGGAATTAGACAGAAATAAGAGTGTGGATATATTTGAAGATATTAAAGGAAGTCTTGTTGGAATAAAGGGATTAGTGAATTCATATATGTAGAAATAATTTCTCTAAACATGAAATGTCTTAGAAATTTTGAACAACAAATTAATGAAATTTATTCATATTTCAGGCAATAAATTACAAAATAAAAGTAGAAGTATAGTCTCTGAATGTATTTGTAAGTACTTAAATTGGGACATGAAGATGAGTAGTCACAGAAAAGTACTGTATGGAGATGTCATATGTATAGTATCTAATATAGAGCCTATGATAAAGGGTGTTATTTATGTTGGAAAAGTTGATCAAATAAAGATTAAATGTAAAATGAAGATTATGAAGGAATTTGATATGAATTCTCTTAGGAAAATTATTAAGCAAGAGAGAGATTTAGGAAAGGATAAGATCAAACTCAAAGGAGGAAAGGAATAATTATTTAATATAAATCATCTTAAGAAAATGGAGAATAAAGTACGCTCTATTAAAAAGATTAGAGTTAAACCTAATAAAGTGAAAATGAAATCTTGTAGGAAAAAACTTGTTAGAAGAAAGGAAATAAAGAATAATCAGACAAGGTGGTTTAAAGTTATTCAAAATGCTCACAGTTTGGTTCCATGTCCTGCAAGACATGATTAATAAAAGTCATACATATTGTTCAATATAGAATTTAATTATTTTTTTTCTTGCTTATTTAATGTTGTTAAAATATAATAGAAACAAGTGTTTGTAAAAGCATTAAATGTTTTTATTGTTGTATGTTTATTCGACAAACATAATTTTCTAATTGAGGAATGATCTTAATGTAAAATTTGATGTGCTATTAATGTTGATTGTTGTTTATCCAATTCATTTTTCTTTCATAAGGGGGGAGGATTGTAACCTACCAGGTTGGCACCAGAAAAAAATGTGGGAAGGTCACATTTGTGCTAACAATGGCTAAAGGTAATTAGTTGAGAAAAATGAATTGTGATATAATTTAATATTTAAAATTGAGTTTTTAGGAAAACTAAACTTAAATTGTGATGTAATTTGCCAGTTAAAATTAGGATTTTAACAAAATTAAAATTTTAAATGGGTATATTGATTGGTGGAGTTTTGGACTATACATTTAGTGGTAGATGTTTGTGTATAGTAGAGGATTTACATGTCATAATAGGCAGATGCATAAATGTATTATTAATTTGAATTTTCTTTTCTATATTTTATTTATAAGTTACTGATTATATATTGTCTTAGAATCTTATGTTTTAAAAATGATAAAGATTATTTGTAATAGTAAATAACATTTCTAAAATTAATAATTAATATTTAATATTTTTTTATTACTATGTTTATTATATTCAAAAATTGTATTGTTAAAATTTTTACAAATAATATTTCTGGCAAGCTTCCAAAGTTGATTGTTATAGAAACACAGAGGGTGTGAGTGAAGAGAGAGAAAAAGTTTAAAAACTTAAAGAAAGTAAAAAAAATTCCAAGGGAGAAAATGTAAAAAAAAAAACTTAAAAGAATCAAAAAAACTCTCTAAAAGTATTACAACAAATATAAAAAAAACATCGCAAGATTTCTAATGATATATTTATGGAAATTTTCTATTTTACTACTGCAGTAATAAAACCATGAAGAGATAGACCCAGAGGGAAGTCAGCTCCAAATTTCTGTCAAACGATGGTTCAAATTAACTACCTTTAAAATACCTGGATGTCACATAAGATAAGTAATTATTATTTATTTTAAAGTATTGCCAAAAGTAAATAATATTAAAATGACAAAATTATTTAAAGTAAAGCTGGATAAATTTTTCTTGTTAAATGCTAGAATCAATGGCTTAATATTTAATTCTAATCATTTTCTATCAATCTTCTGCAAATTAAAAGTTAAAATGAAAAACTTTATCTACTTAATTTTATATCAAGAAGATAATTTTCTACTGTATAACTTTGCTTTTCACATATATATAGTGAAATTATTTCAATGCATGCAAATGTCATTTTTAACACCCATCACAGAATTCTAGGATAAAAAAAACTCTTATCATTCTTAACAAGTTATGCATAAAAATAGAATAGACATTTTTTTTATGTTATAATTTACTGTTATCTTTGAAATTAATATGTATGTTTCTTTCAACTTTCAAATTTTTAAAAAAACTTAACATGACTATAATGGGATATTGACATATAATTTTTTTTTTCTGATTACAATAGATGTATAAACAATTTTTTTTTTGTTTTCTGTTCTTTTAAAAAAAACAAAAAACAATGTAACTTTTTATATATTATAATATGATAATATATTTTGTATGATCCAGAAATTATACTATAGGTGATTATATATATTCGAGTGTGTGCGTGATGCTATAAATTATTATTATTATTTTTTTTAATTGTATTTATTATGCTTAATTTTGCTAATGAACTTTATTTAAAAATAAAGAATTAAAACTGTGTCTGTTATAAGTAGAAGGTAGAAATGGTCAGAGATGAGTAAATTATTTAGATTGGGTTTGAAGATATTAATTAACCCTCACGTATATAAGTATAAGGATAAGTGTTTGGTTAGTGTTTTTCCATGCTTGTGTTTAGTTTTGTAAAGTTAGTGTTAGATTGTATACATTGATTATAACAGATATGAGTTGTATAAATTTTTATCATATGTATAAAAGATGATTGATTTATGGCATCTTCCAAGTTCTATAAATAATTTAATAAAATGTTTCAGAAATACATTATATTTACAATATAATCAAATGCACATATTCGAATATATATGATTGACATATTAAATAGTAGACAATTTTGATTTTACCATAGAAGAGATGTAATTGGTTATCAAGGTATATAAATAATATATTTTTTTTAGTTATTGTTTTTGATTTTATTTTAGTTAATGTTATATTGAATAAATAGCCCATATGAATTGCTTGATTATATATACATTCGATTCAACATTTCCACACACACACACATCTGGTTAATAAAACATAGTTATAGAAGATATAAGTTTGTCAATATAAGTCAAGTTTTATTTAATTTGTCTGGTGGTAATAAATCTCAGTATTACAATGTTAATAATATATTTTACTTTGCTTAGAATAGGTGGTGATTTGGATAAAAAGATACCCAATCCTCATCATTGTCTATACCATAGTAAATGTAATAATTGTCAATTTTGCAACAGTTTTAGTATTGAATAGATCCTCTGAACATATTTAAATTAACCTTATAGTATTATTGTTTATAGACGTTTTTTATCATCCTTGTTGGCCTCATATATAAAGATCATATCCTATAATCTCAACTGAGCTAAGCCATAGAATAATTACAATATAAAACCTTTTAAATAAGTTTAAATATAATTTATAATTATAAATTTTATTCTATTTTGCATAGAATTGGCACCTGGGCAATTATAAATATAATAAAGTAAATAAGTGAAGAAGATGGAGGCTATATGATTGGGTTAAAGTGGATGCCCAATCGTGGTGCCCCAATATATTTAGGTTAATATATATATATATATATATATATATATATATATATATATATATATATATATATATATATATATATATATATATATATATATATATATATATATATATATATATATATATAGAGAGAGAGAGAGAGAGAGAGAGAGAGAGAGTACCAATAGCTCAAACAAGCTCTTAATTGATAAGTGTGGCAAAAGAAAATATTTAAAATCTCTATCCAAAATACTTTCATATCCAGGCCAATTGGTTTTGAGCTTATGGTTTACCTCAATGCAGAGTTAAAAATATTAAGACACTAGATCTAAAATATCAACTCAAACACAACACCTACTTTATACATATTATTTAAATAGAAACTCTGAAGTTTTTGGATATCTAACTTAAATAGCTATATGGGACTAAACCAAATTCAGATGTACCATATATTATTACCTCAGCATAGCCAAATGCTTAAAGGTAAAATTATAATTATCAGTAACACATGTCATATATAACCTAACATTGCTTTTATAAGCTTGTATTTACAAAAATGTAACACAGAGATTGTACTAATAGCTCAAACAATCTCTAAAGTGATAAGTGTGGTAAGAGAAAATATTTAAAATCTCTATCTGAAATACTCTCATCTCCATAGCAATTGGTTTTGAGATTATAGCTCACCTCAGTGAGAAGCTAGAAATATTCAGACACTAGATCTAAAATATCAACTCGAACATAGCACTTATCTTATATGTAATATTTAAGTAGAAACTCTGATGTTTTTAGTCATGAAAATGTCTTTATTCTAGTGTTGTCTTTAATTTGATATTTTAGATCTAGTGTCTGAATATTTCTACATTCTCACTGAGGTGAGCCATAGCTTAAAATCAATTCATCTGGAAATTAGTCTTTCAGATAGTGATTTTAAATATTTTCTCTTACCATACATATCAATTAAGAGCTTGTTTGAGCTATTGGTCTATTCTCTGTATTAAATTTTTGTAAATATAATCTTATAAAAGCAATGTCATGTTATATATGACTTGCTTTATATATATATATATATAAACAAAAAAACACAAGTTAAAACTTGCTAACACTTGTATTTATGACAATAGATGGCATTCTACCAAAAACACCATCAAGCGTAATTTGTTTACATCAACGTCAGAGCAATTTGTGTTTTTTTTGTTTTTCATAAATGTAATTTTGAGGTCTTTCTTGCAATGATATATATTGCAGAGGCTTCTATTATGTGGTGATGCTGAACTGAGATCAGACCCATGTAGCTATCTGGCTTGCTATGCTGAGTTCGAAGACATTACGTATTAAAAAGATTCACGCTTGCAAGCTGAATAGAAACTGTTTCATAAACACTCAGAGTTTGTGTTTAGATCTATTTTTTTTATTCCTGTCCTTCACTGATGATAGCAAATAGCTTGAAATCATGATCTGAAGGTGGAAATTAAAGTTAAAGATAGTGAATGCTTGCTCTGACATTTATATAAACAAACTACACTTGACAGTGTTTTTGGTAGAATGCCTTCTATTGTCATAAATACAAGCATTAGCAAGTTTTAACTTGTGTTTTTTTGTTTTTCATAAATGTACCTTTGAGTTCTTTCTTGCAATGATATATATTGCAGAGGCTTCTACTATGTGGTGATGCTGAACTGAGATCAGACCCATGTAGCTATCTGGCTTGCTAGGCTGAGTTTGAAGACATTATGTGTCTAAAGGATTCACGCTTGCAAGCTGAATAGAAACTGTTTCATAAACGCTCAGAGTTTGTGTTTAGATCTATTTTCTTATTCCTGTCCTTTGCTGACGATAGCAAATAGCTTGAAATCATGATCTGCAGATGGAAATTAAAGTTAGAGATAGTGAATGCTTGCTCTGACATTTATGTAACATTACTACGCTTGATGGTGTTTTAGATAGAATGCCATATATTGTCATATATATATATATATAACATTTTCCATTTTGCTAGGCCTCTACACACTAATATAAACTGTGCATGAGTTGATCAAGCTATGTCAAAAAAAAAAGAAAGTTATATTTTCATTCTAAAATCATAGCTATATTTCCTGATCAACTTGGCCTATTAATTGTTGAGAATTATGCTATTGACGAAATCAGCTTTTAATTTATTTAATATGGGCACCAGGATCTTTTATTCTAAAGAGTCCGCTGAAATCATCATATAATGTCACAAATAAAAAAAGAAAAATACTTTTAAACTAATCAGTATTGCATCATACCGTAACAAGAATTATTTTTTTAAGATTATTATTCCTGGGCTTATTCAAACATATTGGCAAAGGTAAGTTACGTTTTTAAATCTTATTAAACTACTAATAAATTTTATAATAAAAAATAATAACTATTATTAATAACACACAAATGAAAATTGATATTAGAAATATTTTTTATTATTACAGATTAAAAATCTGTTTAAGTTAAATTGAGATTTCCTAATCAAGTAAATTAGAGAGAACACATATTAATTCAATGATGCAATCAATAAAATAAAATAATTAATTAAAAAGTTCTGGTATAAACAAAAGTCTCTTGTACAGAAAAAATGAAAGTCTCTATCGGGATTATTTTAAGACTTGTTTGCAAACGCTTAATTTTGTCACAATCAGGAATAAGTAGTTTTACCGGTAAGTTTTAGTGAATTCATGATGGTTGTAGATAACTATCATAGAGTTGTCTGGATTCTTTAATCCAAAACCAACCAAAAGAATATCAGGCAAACCAAGACATTCCTCCAACCAAACCCCTCCTTTTTATACTAGAGGTCCAGTTTTCAGACTTCTGCACATGCTATTATCATGGCGTTTTGTGTTTATAATCTTACACAGTCTTTATCATTTTTCAATTACTAAGTTCTCATTTTTATCAATTTTTTCGGCCATGTTTAATTAGCTAAACTATGTTTCTTTTAGCTTATCTTTTTTTTTACTTTTGGAATTCTTTTGTTCTCTCTAATTCTACTTTTATTATTTTTAGCTTTTACCAAATGCCAATATATTTGCAATGTATATAAATAAATGTTACAATATATATATATATATATATATATATATATATATATATGTATGATGATTTATATATATATATATATATATATATATATATATCATCATCATTTTCTATTATAAGTAATTGAGTTTTTAAATTAAATATCAAATAACAAGCCAATTTTTTTGAAGACTTCCAATTAGATAAAGTTTGATTATAATTGTGGAAAACCATGTGAAGCTTATATGGGAAAATGTTTTTTTAACCCAAGTTACACTAATGATTTGATTTTTATAAAATATTTATAAAATATTTATGTATAGGTTATGTTATTGTATTTTTGTTAATTAATTATTGACTGAATAAATAAATTGTTAATTAATTATTGACTGAATAAATAAATATTAGTAACAATAAATTCACTATCATTATTTATTTTGAAATTATCTCATATTCTAAGTTTATAAATGTGTAGATTAATATTTTTATGTTTAACTGTTCTAGCACAACAATTGGGTAACCCGCACATCTTAATTTGATCAGTCGACATGTGTTTTTTTTCTTTCCTGACATAAACATTATAAGCATGTTGTCAACAAAAATATGAGCATTTGATAGATCTTTGAAGTCACTTTTAAAGAAGTCTTCCACAAAAAATCCGATGAAATTGGATATTTTACAAATATTTTTAATGACCGGCACATTTTAATTTTTTTATTTTTTGATTAATTTTGTAATTTTCATGAAGCAATAAAAAATAGAAAATACTCATTGGCATTCAAATACACTTTTATTAAAATAAAAGTACTCTGATTCACAAACAAGCCCTTCAATGGAGCCTGGATGTAATCAGAACATCAGCTCGTAAGTATAAAATTTTATTTTTTTTAATAATATTTTAATTTTTTTAAATATTTAAAAAAGATGATTTAATTTTTATTAATTTTAGTTTGTAGTTGGTGTGTGTTTATGTCAATTATATATTTATTTATGCTAATATAGAATTTATATCTATGGTATTTTTTTAAGTGCTAATGCACTTATTTTATAAAAATAATGATTCTCAAAAAGTTTAATAATTTATTATTTATTATTATGTTTATATGATGTGCTTGCCTTTACTGGTAATGTGTTAAAAAAACCAATAATCAAATGTATAGAAAGATTGCATATGCAGGAAAATAATCAAATTCTGATTCTTGCCTATGATACTCATGCTGTGGAGTCACTCGGGTTTTGCTATATGTTCATCACATTATTTTCAAGTTTATAGCTAACAAATGGACTATATGCAAATAAATTATATCTATATGATGCAATAAATATAACAAGATAGCATCAATGGTAAGGAATATAAACATCACTGATGTACACAAAAATATAAAATGAGATGAAACTCATTTTATCAGTGATACAGACTTGTAGTCTACCATTTATAGTTGTAGATAACTTAGAAGCCAATTGCTATGATGACAAATGCATATCTATCTTCTGGAAATGATTTGTTTTGTATCTTTTATTAGGATGATTTTTTTTTTATAGACGCCTTTGACATTTGGTAACTTTTGGGGTACAAATTAAAAATGAAGAATTCATATGTGATTTATTTTGGAAATCCTTAATCTATGGATTATGTCATGTAAGAAGTATTATATATGGTTTAAAAGATAATTTTGTGAGGAAAACAAAAAAAAAATATCACTGATGATGTAATTTAAACTTACTTAATGATGAATTACAAATTATGAACAAACAATAAAGTAATAATTATTTGGGATGTGGAAATTTCTTTTTCCCTTATTTTTTAAATGGTTATCACTATTTATCTTAGAATTATTGTTTTTATTAGCTTTTTCTACTTTCTATTACTGTAATTTTTTTTTGCTCTAACATTATGAAAACTGAAGTTATTGTAAAAATTACATCTCAGGCCAGTTTTTTTAAAATATTCAATATGGCCATTTAGTCCTAAACAGTTTTAAATTTATTGCATGATGTTATTAATTGACAGAAATATTTTTTTTAATAACTGCAACAATACAATATCAAATTATTTACCTGAAAATTGCACTACATGTTTGCATTTTTCTGATACTCCTACTCCATTTTTTCCTTGACAGTAATATGTTGCACGACGATGAGAGGAATTTACTTGAATATAACGTAAAGAAAATGATTTGATAACAACAAGGTCTTCATTGTACCATATATAGTAATCCGGCCGTCCACTTACATTGCAATATATGGTTTTGGTATTTCTATGAATAATGATATTTTTTTTACAATGTATTGGTTCTGAAATTATATATATATATATATATATAAACAGTATACATATGCCATTACATTATTTTAAAGTTAAAAGAAAGACATGTAAAAAAAGTAAAGATCTATAGATTAATTAATATAAAAGAAAATAGAGAAATGTTGATTAATTTCTATTGAAATATAATTATATCTAAAGTATATTAGCACTTAGAGCACTTAAATGATTGTAAAGTCAGATAAGGGATACAAATTAAAGATTGTGTTTCCCACTTTGAAACACTGTGGCCAGTGCAAGCACCAAGCCATGTTTGGGCCAGATAGGAAAACATCTGGTCCTTAAAAACAAGTGACATCATGTTCAATCAATCCATAGAATTTATGATAAGGGAGGTCAGAAATTATAAAAAATAAAATGATGGAATTTAGAAATTTAATCTGACTACCAATCCATATGTGACCGCTAGCCACAGGGCACACTTTATGGTGTAAGAATCTGACATGAGAATTAATTTCCTGATATTTGCACCAGCTGAGGCAGCCTCTGTGACCACAATTCCTGAGAGAATGACTTGTAGCAGTTGTGTTTCCAGAAGGTATGATTTTTTAGCAGTTGTGTCTCCTAAGAAACTTTAGCAAATAATATGATCAATGAGGGATTTCATAAACCAGATGAATACTGGAGTAATCACCTAGATCCAATGGACAGTATAAACTTTTGTTAATTTCAAGCTTTTAAATATCTCTCTGATAAATGTTTAATTTGTAAAGAAAATATATACATTGTAACAAGAACTGAGTTCAAACCCTGTTATAAAAGAAGAAAAAGAGGGTAGATTTTATAAAAAAATGTTATTATTTTATTTTGTGATTTATTTGGAAAAGTCACACAGAAAAATGCATATGTATTTACTGAGGTAATCAATAATGACGGTGTTTATGGATTTAATATATTTTTATTTGGCATATGTGGATATAGATAATAAATGTTGTTTTAAAAAAAAAAAAGAAAAAAGAATTTAAAGCTTGTAAAAAAGTTTTTTTTTACAGTTATGATTCCACGAATTAATTAGCTAAACGATTTCTAATAATTCTAGAAACAGATGGGACTAATTAATGGCTATCAAGTTTGCTTCAAATAGTTGGACTGTATTTAAATAATTTATAATTAAGGACTTTGTTTAAATAATTTTAATTAAGGAAATGAAGCAAAGAAATGTGGAATGTCCCTTACAAATCAAATTCTATTTGACTGCTTTTGTCCAAATTTACATTAAACAAAAAAATATTTCTACAAAATTCAAAAAAAGAAACAAAATACGATAAATAAAGAAATCAATGTTAGCAAGTGGTTTTTCTTTTGTTTACACATTTTTGTCGAAATATATTTTTGGAACAAAAGAAAAAAAATGTGAGAGATAATGAAAAAGAATTTTGATTATTAATTCTTGATTAGTTGACCAAAGAGCAAGTAAAAGATTAAAAATTTTGTCAACGAATATATGAAATGAAAAAAATTAATTTGGCAGTAAAAAGATAAAACATGAAATGAACTGTCTTTTATCACCTTCATTGCTGGATATAATTTTTTTGTAAAATGAAAAATAAAACTTTAAAGGAAAGGTCCATGGACTGTCTGGGGTAAATTAATAATCATGCCGGGATCTACATTAGGCCCCAGCTCTCTTTGTCATCTATGCCACAAAAGCCACTAGGATGTCTATCGCCCTAAGCATGCTGCTTGCCATCCAAAGCCACAACCACCAGATCTAGTGTATGACATCTGCCATCCCTGGAAATTATATAAAAATCAATCTAGAGAAATACATTACTTGAAGACAGATTCAATAATTGGAATGCAAAGTAGAAAAGATGGATCCCAAACTTTTGCCCATTCTAATCCCAGGATTAAAGGTAATGAGTGCACTCAGAAACACACCTATAGATTGCTCATCCATAAAGGCCAGTATATATATATATATATATATATATATATATATATATATATATATATATATATTTATCTCACTTCCAATTTTAAATACAATCCAATAAAACCATGTATTACTTAAACTTTTATATGTATATTATTTTATTTATTGCTCTCTAATTGTAATTTTCTATAAAATACTAATAACATTTTATCACATACATCATTTATGCCATTTTATTTCTTTTTATAATAAATATTAATAGATTGCATATTTAAACCATCAATTCATTTTTTTATATATGTATCACACAATTGTTTATGTATTTTAGTATTAAATTAGTAATACATTAGTGTATGTGTTGGCACACCTACAATAAATATTTAAAGTAGAATAAGTAAGGTAGAAAGTTGAAAAGGGATTTTAAAAGTTTGTTCCAGATTTTAGTGGGAATTTTCCAAGAGAATATCTAGTTTGAAAATTAATTCACTTTCCGTTTTTTCTATGGCAAATTGAAACAGTAAGATTTGTATTCGAATCTTAAGTTTCACCATTTTCTATCATCTCTCACTCACCACTCTATCCTACCCAAATTTAAACTTTTTTGTATCGAATTGTGTGTGCAGCAATATTAAAAATGTACAAATATATGTAAAATTCACCGTAAACGCACACACATTTCGATAACAAAATTTAAAGCAATAAATAAAAATCAATGATATAGTTTGTATTTTTCTTTTAGTTATTTAAAAATATATAATTTTAACAATTTATTTTAAATTATAAAGTTTGTTATTTATTGCTGTATTTAAATTTCATATTTAATAATCTTAGAAATCTGATTGTAATTTAAGTAAAAGTAAAAATAATTGTATATTCCCTTTTGTATTTGAAATTTTAAAAGTAACGGTCGGTGAGAGATAATAGATTAATTAAAAAGAAAAATTCCCTAAAATCTTTAATTACAAAATGTAAATGTAAAATAAACATGAACAATAGAAATGCAGCTTTTTATATAAATTAAACTTACAAGAATGTATTGATTATCCTCGGGGCAAGTGAGTGGATCCAAAAATAAAATATAACAAAAGTAAAAAGATAAGATCAAGAAAGGATGACATTTTGAACTTTCTAAGAACTTTCAGTCAAACCTTAGCTGTGCTCTCGATCAGTTGAGAGTCTCCAAAAGTCATAAATTAAATTACCTACCACAGTATGGTCGAGTAGAAAGTGCCCAGACTATTCTCCTTCTGGAGATGGTCTATCGTATGCCATGAACTTTCACATATGCCCTCCACAAAATCAACCAAGAAGATCTGCTGCCCAAACAACAAGAAAGCTGCTGCTGTTGTTAAAATCAATGAATAATCTAAATTTTGGAAAGAACTGCTACTTCTGAAATCATGAACAATTTGCCACTGAATACTGAATCTGAAAACTTTTCATAAACAGGTATCTGTATCCAAGCTCTTGAGAACTCTAATTTATAATCATGATATATCTCATTCTCTATATAACTTGTAAAACTATAATTTGTAAAACTATGAATTTAATTATTAATTCCTTGTGTAAATTTCTTTAATAATCTAGCTTGCCTAATTCTATTTTTTCTTGAGTACGTATTTCTAAATTTTACATTTTATTATTTAATTATAGCATGATCATAAGATTTCTGACCAGACCTCACCAAATCTAAATATAGATTTTAATCAAGATAGTTGCCATCTTGTCCAACAATCTATTAATATATATTTTTTATATATTCACTTGGCTGGTCATCTCGGAAATCTCCATAATTTTCTAAATATAAATCAATGATTGCTTGAAACAATGGATGTGTGTCTTGCAAATCCTCATTAATATTTATTTCTATAAATTACTTAATATTATTCCCAAAAACTTTATCATGTGTTTGAAGTGTTTGTATTCAGTCATTTATATAGTTAAAATCTGCAAAGCGCATGTGCAACAGCTTAATGCTGTTTAGCTATTACAGTTTATAAAACTTTGTGCTATATAAAATAATTGATTTATTTAATATTCTCATATAAATTGACACACATTGATTGCTTCATTTATGGTAATGCAAGGGTCTACTACTTATCAAATGGCTGTCATATTAGTTATTAATACTCACCCAGCTTACCTATTGTTTTATATTTTATTAAGTTTTTAAGTAATAATTCCATAAATCACATTTCTTTGAGAGTCAAAAACATTCTTTATTAAATGTTGATGATGTAGGGCCAAGTTATAAAATATATTTAAATCTTAACAGAATAGTCTGTAGATTATACATGTATTATGTTTTGGAGACACGATGACCTATTATAAGCCTTGGATATTTCGGATTCTATAGGATTGAAATTAATCCCACTCACCCTACACATGCAGACAAATAAATGTTCCTGTAGGACTTGATGACTGTCACATAACCAGGAAGTAATTGTGGCACGAACCACTTACCCCTGGTTATGCTTATGTGACCTCTTATTTCTTTGGGACTATGGCAAATGCCAGCCCGTTGTTCTAAACTCATCCACGGTTTTGAAGTTTTAACATACTGCCACTTTCATATCGTCTTTTTAGATGTACCACATGTTTCTTCTTATTAATTCTATTATTCATTATATAACTCTGTCTCTGCATTAGTGACATAATTCACTCTCAAATAAATGTCTATCCATAGTAACTTATAAATATCTTATTTAATTAAATAAATATGTGTCCGCCTGTTACGATGACTAATTCTACTTTAGGCTTTTGCATTGCAAAGATATAAGTCCCAAAAGCATGCTCTTAAAATACTTGCTTGAGAATTTAGGTAACTAGATTATGGCAGCCAAATAAATGTATCTCTTTGCAAAATATAACAGTATTGGAAATACTGCTACTGAGGTTTTAAATATAATAAAATATTATTGGTTAAATGATTTTGTATAAAATATTTTAAATAAAGAAATATATATCTTTGTAAAGTATAACAGTATCAGAAATACCACTACTGAGATTTTAAATATAATAAAATATTATTAATTAGATGATTTAGTAAAAAAAATGTTTTAAATAAATAATTTCAAACTATATGTCTGCTGTTACCTCTTTATTTATTTGATACCCATTCAATATATTATTTCCTCGATTCTGTAAAATATAAATGTTAATATTAGTGTTATTATTGGCTAACTCGAAAATAAATTCTTGAATCTCTTGCATCTCTCTGACCCCTGTGCCTAAAGAAATATTCACTAGCATAGCATCAGATGCATTGTTTTGTAGATTGTATTGTGGAACCGATAAACTATGTTTGAACTCAGTACTACTGGTGGATTCACTATCTAGATGGTGCTGCAGTTAAGTGTGGTGGTTGAATTCTGCACTATGTTAATGAATCACACATTTCTGACCGTTACAATATTGCACTTCCATCTCCTGAGTATGACTTAGGTTTAATTAAGAAGGGCATAAGTTTGAAAAAAAGGCTGAGTAGATAAATTATTAGTAGATTCTACAATTCTAGCTAATTAGCAAGATTGGCACTTGGTAATGGAAAAAAAAAGAATATCCGTTGTCCATAAATGCAAAAATCTATGCAGAAGAAAAGCTAAAGCTGGAAGGGATTGGATTATCTCAATTTATTGATATATATTTATGTTTTATGGTTGGTTCTTTCTTTAACCTTTTGAATGACCAACTACCAGGGCAAACTTCATTAAAAAAGGGGAATGTCTTAGAAGATAGGAAAACTTTGTACAGAAAGGGCTGTTTAATAAGACACACATATTAGTAAATAAATTCACTCTCTTGAAAGAAAAAGAATTATTAATTCAGGTTAAGATAATTATCTAACTACAGCTAGATTGAAATTCAAATAAATAAAGGTTGAAAGCAGAGTTTTTTTCATTGACCATTACAGTGGACTCCCAACAATGGGGTTTTTAAAGAACGAAGACCAGTAGAATGAATACAACTGAAAGATACAGAGGGCACATTTATTGATGTAAAAAAAAATAAAAAAAATTTTTGGAAGAGAAAAAGAGAGAGAGAATATATATATATTAAAGACAGTATTTGTTGCTGTTAATTTTTTTTTTTTTTTTTGAAAGAGAGAAAAGAAATAGAGAATTTTGAGATAGTGAGCAAATAGGGCAGGGAGATTAGACTGTTGCATGGCAAAATGGTTGAGAAACTGGGAAATTGAACCCAGCATGTATATGTTAGTATCAGTACAAAACAAAAAACATACAAAAAATGAATGAAAACCAGATCACAGAGCAATATGGATCATGGAAAAGTTACAGGAAATGAAAGAAAGATTATGGAAAAAAATAAATGATGTAAAGAAAAAGATGAATGAAATGATATTAGAGGGGCAAAAAAAAGGTGAAAAAAAGATTGTCAGAATTAGAGAAAAAGTTCTGCGAAGAAATAAGATACAGTCATGTGGGAGAGAGTGAGAGTGAAAAGCAAATAAGAGATAGATTAGAAGTAAAGGACAGTATAGGTGAAAATAAAATTAAGCTGAAGGACAAAGATAAAAATGAAGAAAAGGGAAAGATGGGTCTAATCATAAGTGAAAAGATAGCAGAGGACTGACAAACCACAGAGAAATGTATGTTTAACCATACTAATGTTAACCATTTCTTTAAGATTCGTTTGTTCACAGGGCAAATAGAAGAGGCACTAGTGGAGCACCTCAAGAGTCTGCAAAGATATTTTAGTATAAACATAATGTCTGAAGAAAACAAGGTAGTAATAGCATGTAGCAACTTGGCAGTAAATGCACTATCTTGGTGGGAGTCACTGTTTTACCAATCTCAGACTTTTAAAGAATATACCAAAGCAGTATGGGAAACATTCTCATCGGAAGAGTGACAAGAGGTCATTCGATACCATGTAATGCAAGAAAAGTACAGAGTGAATGGCCAACAAAACTACATGTAATTTTTTGACATCAAGTGGCCAAGTTGTGGACTTTGGACAAATGTAACATGACTGAGAAGCACATATTGAGTAATATAAAACATAACTTTCCAGTGAGGATCAAACAAATGTTGATTGGGAGTGGAAAGTTTTGTGCTAACATTTTGATTTTGCATTGTTTGTGTCTGCAGACCAGAAAGCAGGCATTGGTTTAGCTACTAAATTTTAGCTTTTGGTTAAATGTTTTGAAAAGTTTGTAATTGCATAGTCTGTGCAGCCTATCTATGCTCAACATTTTAAAGCAATAAATTATATAAATTGTCTATCTATGTGGACTTACTAAAATGACAATTTAAATTTTAAATTAATAATAAAATCTAAAGTAATATTAATTTATTACTCAAAGTTATATGTGTGTAAATAAATGTTTTGTGATAATTACTGGCAGTGGCTTATTTGATTACTTTTTTTTTTATTAAAAAAAAATATTTTAAGAATTTATATTATAAATCTCTGTTTTTCTTTGAGCTCAGCAACTAGGACATAATGGGCAATAAAATTAAAAGTTGGAATTTTCCCAAGGTGTATCTGCCTATATTATAATTTTTTTAGGTTCAAATAGCCTTGTGGTGCCCTGTATGGAATATAGAGAAAGAGCCACAATTCCCTGATCATTATAATATAATAAGCATTACCATCTCAAATTTGTTGATTGTTCAAATTTACAGTATAGCCTACATATCTAGAATAGAAAAATAGGGATTTTCCTATAATATTATATCTTTGATATAATATGATAATGGTTACATGGACAGACTATTTACCTCCCCCTGCCAACCATGGAAGTAGAAGAACCTAGAAAATATGATCTAAAATAGTATGTTTCATACAGCCTGACTAAATAGTCAAGCCTGGGGAATTTGTTTTTCAGACAGTGAGCCAATAATTAACTTAGATATTCTTATTTATATTCATTTCAACAGAGGAAATAATGGAAATAGTAAAAAGTATGTCAGTGGTGCTGGTCTTGTTATATAAAAGGAAAATATCACAATATAAAACTTATTGATTCTAAATATGAGTACATGGAATTTGGGGAACTTTATTTGACACAAACTCTATCAGAAAAGAAAGTAGGAATGTCCTTATGCTAAAGAATATATATATATATATATATATATGGGTATTAGATCGAATAAAAAAAATATATAGAATTTTTTTTTTACTCTTTACTAAAAACAACATTGTTGACTTTTTTATATATATAACATGTGACACATTTATTTAGTATTGCATCACACTGGCCCCTCAGTTTAAAAAAAATACCCATAGGGTACCTATATCTAGATGAAAATTATAGAAGACATAATTTACAGATACATTTCCAAGCTTTAAAACTTCCCCCCACTATGGAATTCAAACCCTGTCATTCAAAGCACTTTATTTGTTTTGAAGTAAACATCAGGTATCAATTAATTACAAGAAGTAACTAACATACTCTGGATAACAGTCACCAAATACAGTGCCTGATAAATCCCAACTAGCTAAAGCAAAAAAATAATATAAATTGCTTTAATTAGTGGTATTAGAAAAAAAAATTGAACAACAAAATACTAATTTCCAAAATACTTTACTAAAACTTTAAATTAACTTAAGTCCCAATTTATCATTTCTACCCAAATAATACAATAATTGCATATCATATATCAGGCACATATATTATAAATTAACATAAAGCATTAACAATATATATGATGCACACACATTTTATCATAAGCTATTTGTTTGTATGATTCAGAAAGTTCTAGAAATATTTCCGGATTACACTAACTGAACACATAAACAGTTCTTTATGCTAGTTAAGATTTCAGTTCTGTTGGCACTGGATATTTCAAAGATTGCAATAGGTACAATAATAAATTACTTATACAATAGAAATGGGAATAAAGAATAATTAATATTATCTATAAGTTTTCAGATACATGATCTAAAATAGACAGATGCCTCTTTCTCCAGTGTGGTGCATGTTGGACAAACCAGTTGGAATTTGGATGGCCAATGAATGTGGTTTCTTGCTGCATTTCAGTCAGGAAGACAAATGTTTGAATGACTCAGGTTAGTATTTGTTCATTGCAACAACTTAGAGACCTTCAGAAATTCTAGAGCAGTCAAAGATTGGTGTACAGTGGTGTACTTTGAAATCTGATTAGCAACACGTTTTCTTGGAGTTCACAAAAAATAAGTTTTATTTTTACAGACTGGAACAATATTCCTAAAAGATCTGATCTGGTGAAGAGTTTTTTTTCAGGTATTATTATATATGTGACCTTTTTATTGGTCAGCTTGATTAACATTTTTTAAATTAAATTTAGTAATTAAATTTCCATTATTTATTCACATTTCTCATTAGACTAATTTTCTTAGGATAAGATCTAACTTTTTAATTATTACCATTGCTTATTTGTAGCCATTGCTAATTAATTATTCCCATTCCATCTTGGTTTATCAGTCGAGCAATCTTTGAGTTTGACTTAAGTTTTATATTGCAAACTTTATTTTTAATTTTTAATTCAACTTTTTTTTATACTATACATATATTTTTTTCTTTTTATTTGTATTTAAATATCAACACCCCCATTTTCTTATTTTTTTAAATAAATGAAAAGAGAGAGAGATATCATTTTTAATTTTTTTTTTTTTATTTAATTAAATTTCTCATATTTTGAACTATGAAAACTTATACTAATAATCTGCACTTATATAAAAACTCTTAAAAATTTCTGAATTATGCTTTTCTTTCATAAACTTTTATCATTAATTTTACTTTAATAATTTTCTTGATAAAATAATTCCACAGTATTTTTGTTTGAAATTCTTTAGTTAATTATAAATTCTTTTCATATTAAAATTTTATAATAAATAAAATTACAAATATGTATTGCTGTCCAATAGCAGTGCATTACATGACTATCCCAATATGAGTAAAATGTGTTATTTTGACCATTTTATCTCTGAAAACTTCCTTAATATATTTTGAACTATTTACTTTATTATTTTTCTAAGTTTACTTACTTTACTGGAGATCTGAAACTAATATACTGAGGGCAATCTTTTTTGATTATGCTTTTTGTTTTTCTAAGTTGACAAAATTGCTTACAATGATCTGGTGCTAAATGATGACCATGAGGACAACACTCCTTTCTGGTGGGACATGGATCTTGAGATGAGGCAGATGCAGTACTACCCAGCTTATACCCACTTACATTTATATAAAATGAAGTTTCTATACCCGGTTTTTACCAAATGTAAGGATGAGTCCAAGATTGACTCAATTGGAACTTCATCCATAAGGCACATCACAAAAGAAAAAGGTCACTATGAATGATAGGGTTCATCTACTATTATCCAATTTGACTTATGCTTTGGAAATGATGTATAGGATATGGGGACTCTCCTCCAAAGAATTGATCTGTGGTTTATCCTGGTTTCCAAGTGTTTATATTTAAAGAGAATGGGGATTATCCCCCAAGAGCTGAACTTTCTGAACTCTCACCCTGGGAATATTTCCCAGATAGTCTGTTACCAGTACTATTTTCACTGAGCCTACACCTTTACACTTTTACTCCTTCCTTAAACTCAATTCTGAACCTCCTACCCTCCTTTCTTTCAATTACAATCCCTTCTACACTCCTATCATAAACATATATTTATTTCATTTATATTATTTATTTATCTATTAACCCTTATGGATATTATTTTAATCCATTTATTTAACTTTTTTTATTAGCATGTATGTATTCAAATTCTTTTATTTGATGGTGCCTCATGGAAAACACATCATTTTTTTAAAAAAATATTTATTATTTTACTTTAAATACAAAATTCTCACTATACTACCCTTTGGTTTTACTATTTAACCTTGACCTGACAGGTTCTTTTACAATAAATGTATTTTTCATAATCAGTCTTATCACACACATCAAAAATAGTTTTCTGTTTTCAACTTATCATCCAGTTACAAATCCCTTGTGTTTTTCTTTTAGTGGTCCATCTGATCAATATCAATTATACTCAATCAGGTAATTATTTTTCCTTCCTACTAACTCTAATATAAATTACATTCCATTTTTTGTCTCTCACTTGTCTGGAATTTACTCTCTTATCACTTTCATGCTCTGTTTTATTTTCTTTCTCGTATAAATGGAAACCTTTATGCTTAGCAAAAGTCCACAGTTCTTCAAAGTTTCTCATTAAATTGTTAATGACCTTGATAATAATACTATCCAGAGAGAATTCCTCATCTTTGGTGTTTTCAACTGTGGTACATAATATCACACAGTATATGGCTTCTATTTCAGCCTTGAATTATATTGCTCTGATAGAAATCTTTTTATATTGTTTTTTATATTTAATTCATGACTTTATTTTATATCTTGACCTGCATTTTTTAATTTTTCTATCCCACTGCCTATCATTATCTATACTCTATCTATTGCTATATTTTCCCACCTTATCTGTTTTAAAACTATTTGGTTCTAATTCACTTTTCATATTCTTTATCATCTCAACTTCCTATTTTATTTCCTGACTTTCTTTCATCAAATCTATCTCTATGAATTCTATAGCTAGATGATTTCTCTTTACTTTACCCATTATTTCCTGTCTCATTTCTCTCATTTCTGTTCTGAGTTCACTAATTTCTCCCTTGCTGACTTTGCCTGAATTCTTGATGCATTTCTTTCATCTCAGCTTTTATCAATTTCATCATCATTTTGAACATCATCTGGGTTTCTCACATGTCTTCTTTTTTTCTCTCTACTACCTGTGGATTTTTAAATGATATCAGGCTTTCTTCACACATTCTACCTTGATCCATTATTTCTGTACTTATATTTATCTCTATATTTGTTTTATTCAAAGCATAAGCTGACTCCTATCGCTTTTAGTCCTATTGTCTCTACCTGTCCCTAAATACACTTAGCCTGCCAAAACATATATCTGACACTGATTATATTATAAACATTAATATTATTATTTATTTTAATTCTTTTAATTTTTATAAAAAATTATATTTATTCCATTCTTTACAACTAAGGAACTTTTTTTATTTTCGTAATTTATTCTAAAACTATTACTTTTTTTAGCAACACAACTTTCATTATATTCTTTTTTAAAAAAAAAAAAATTTTTTTTATTTATCTTTACTTACAACCTCATTTAACCGTTTCACTATCTTTTCTTTTAAAAAATGTTTTGGTCCATTCATTGATTTAAATTATACCAGTTTACAACTCTAATTATATGAAGTTTGACCTTTCTTTAAATTTTTATTTTTTTCAATTTTATTTGACATATGATTAATTACTGTCATATATGACCATATGATGGATTAGCATTCATGTTGGGAAAGCAAAATAAACCAGGTGAGTGTTAGATGGAATAAAAAAAATAGAGTTTTTATTTTACTCTTTAGTAAAAAACAACATTGTTGACTTCATTTATATATAAAATGTGACACAATTATTTATTATTAATTCAATCTGTTCCAGCTGCAATTTAGTATTGTATCACATTGGCCCCTCAGGAAAAGAAGAATACCCATAGGCTATCTATAGCTAGACCAAAATTATACAAAGCATAATTTACAGACACATTTCCAAGCTACAGAACTTCTTCCATTACTGAATTCAAACCATGTTATTCAAAGCACTTTATTTTTTTGAAAAAAACTTCAGGCATCAGTTAATTACAAGAAGTAGCTAACATGCTCTGGATGACAGCCACAAAATACAATGCTTAATAAATCCCAACTAGCTTAATAAAATAATATAATAAACTGCTTTAATTAGCTGTATTAATCAAAGAATTTAATGACAAAATACTAATTTCCAAAATAATTTGTTTAAAACTTTAAAATAACTTAAGACCCAATTTATCACCTCTTCTTTAAATAAAACAATAATTACATATCATATACCAGGGACACATATTATAAATTAACATACAGCTTTAAAAATATTATATATCACACACATTTTATCATAAGCTATTCGTTTGTATGATTTGGAAAGTTTTAGAAATATTTGCTGATTACACTAACTCTGTATATAAATAGATCTTTTATGCTAGTTAAGAGTTCAGTTCTGTTGGCTCTGGATATTTAAAAGATTGCAATGGCTACAATAATAAATTATTGGCACTATAGATATGGAAATAAAGAATAATTATAATTACCTATAGGTTTTCAGATTCCTCATCCTGGATATACAGATGCTTCTTTCTCCTGTGTGATGTGTGTTGTACCAATCAGTTGGAATTTGGATAGCTGACGAATGTGGTTTCTTGCTGCATTTCACTCCATCAGACATGTGGTTATATGTTCATTGCAGTTAGTTAGAGACCTTCAGATATTCTAGGGCAGTCAAAGATTGGTGTACAGTGGCATACTTTGAATTCTGATTAGCAATGCATATTTTCATGGAGTTTACAAAAAATAAGTTTTATATTTACAGACTGGAACAATACTTCTAAAAGATCTGATCTGTTGAAGAGTTTCTTTTTCAGGCCTATTTATATATGTGGCCTTTTAATTGTTCAGCTTGATTAACATTATTTAAAAAAAATTAAATTTATTAATTAAATTCCAATTATTTGTTCATATTCCTCATTAGATTAATTTACTTAGGATAAGATCTAACTTTTTAATTATTCCCATTACTTATTTATAGCTATTGCTAATTAATTATTCCTATTTCATCTTGGTTTATCAGTTAAGCAATCTTTGAGTTTAACTTAATTTTTATATTACAAACTTTATTTTTCATTTTTTAATTCAACTTCTTTTTATACTACATATATATTTTTTCTTTTTAATGTATTTAAAAATCAACACCCACATTTTTTATTTTTTTTTAAATAAATGCAAAAAGAGAAATATTTTTAATCTCTTTTTATTTAGTTAAATTTCTCTCCCCCTCAAATTGTTTATTATTATTATTATTATTATTATTATTATTATTATTATTATTATTATTATTATTATTATTATTATTATTATTATTATTATTATTATTATTATTATTATTATTATTATTATTATTATTATTATTATTATTATTATTATTATTATTATTATTATTATTATTATTATTATTATTATTATTATGTTTCAAAAGGCCTTTATTGTCTCAAAAGAATTACAAATTTTGCATTTACATAGTTTGTCTACATATAATATCCTGGATTGTCCATTATCATTTGAACACCATTAGCAAATCAATTACTTATAATAGAAAGGAAAAAATTGTTGCTAAATTGTCCTTGTTGCTAATTTGACATGCATATCCTTCTAAGTTTTTTTATAATGTTTAATTTATTATTATTATTATTATTATTATTATTATTATTATTATTATTATTATTATTATTATTATTATTATTATTATTATTATTATTATTATTATTATTATTATTATTATTATTATTATTATTATTATTATGAACTAGTAAAACTTATACTAATAATCTGTGCTTACAAAAAAAAAAAAACTTTTTAATCTTTCTGAATTATACTTTTCTTTTTTAAACATTTATAATTAATTCTTTCAGAATGATATTTTACTTTAATCATTTCTTGATAAAATAATTCAACAGTATTTTTGTTTAAATTTCTTTAGCTAATTATCATTTCCTTTCATATTAAAATTTTATAATAAATAAAATTAGGAATATGTATCACTGTCCAATAGTGGTACACTATATATACTCTGAAACTCATTTTCAAATGAATATCTATTACAACAGATGGAGGGATACTGGTTTATTTCTTCAGTGTCTAAACTTCAACTTTAGATTTAGAGAATTCAGAGAAGAAAGGCTTTTATTCCTATTAGATAGCATTATTACAGCAACAATATTTACCAATCAAATTTTAATTCTTGAAGGGTTTTATGCATGTATTGGTACATAAAGTATACTTTAAGTAAAAGTTATTAAAATAGTTTTATTGCAGATGTAAATTCAAATGGTTTGTTTTATTGGATTTATGCACAACAAACACATTGACTATCCCAAAATATTGTTTAAACAGAAAAATTGTTACTAAGTAATATGAATGCATACATGTTCAAAATAATGACAATTAAGATATTATATTGCTGTCGAGAATCAGGCTACCAAAGGAGTTCATATCATTGTAACAGTCAGAAGCACAGATTGTTTAACATATTATAGATTAATATGCTCTAAGATTATAATTATTGTAGTAAAGAAAAGTAGATATTCCAACCATATTCACAAGAAAATTGGTGTTTATTCTTTAAAAAATATCTACTATACATACATATTTCAACAGCTACTAAACATTAAAACTGTGAAGTTGGAACATGAACATTTTCATATTGCTATAGTATGGAAACTGTTATGAATAGAAGTAAATCTATTTTTACGTTTACTGAAAAAAAGAATCGTGACTGATTTTCTGACATTGTTTATATTATTAATGATTTCATTAATCAGAAACATATGGCATTCTCTACTTGATAAAGTAATAGGTTAAATAGACAAAATTCTTTATAAATATAAAAATCTGAAGGTAAAAATTAAATGACTTATAACAACCTTTAAAATGATGTGTTCATTAAAACTTCAAAAATAATATCTACTCACACTGATTGTTATCATTGTAGACATTTTTGATGCATTAAAGGCAAATTATGTATGTGAGAAACAATACTACAATGTTATGAAATCTAATAATGTATCTTCTTATATGATGATATTGTGACATATAAAAGAGCATTTTGATCATATTTTAAAAAATAATAGAATTGATGTTATGACATTTATTGATATATTTATTATATCGACTCATTTGGATTTGGACAAACTGTTCATCATCTTGAAAATAGAAAGGCTGCAGTTCCTGATATTAGCTTCAAAAATATGGGGACTTCTTCAGAACATATGGACCCATGAAATTATGCCTACCAATCTTAAAAATGTTGTATTTTTTCAATTTTTAAAACAACTAATACAGATAACATTGGGGTAATTATTGGAATATAGATTAATATCTTACAGAGACTCAATGTGGTTTTAGAGAATCTGATATATATATATATATATATATATATATATATATATATATATATATATATATATATATATATATATATATATATATATATATATATATATATATAAAACAATTTAACAGTAAAAAATATTTATATATATTTGGCTGCAGAAAGGAGTTTGCTATTAACTTGAAGGAGACCATTTGACTCCTCTTGGAAGCCTTATAGAACCAAGCAGGGCAAATTATTAATGTCTACTCCATATGTCCTTCTCAGCATCTGTTATTACTATGTTATTATTCATATAGTATAAGAATATGGATGGGCTGCTCACCAACATTCATTACCCAGCAAGGTGAATTTATTGGCTCTTTACCTCTGAGATTAAGATCAAGAAACACCATGGTCTCTCTTTTCAGTTGCCTGATAAGGCAGAATGAATGTTTATGTAAATGAAAAATATGTTTCCAATGGATATATACAATTATGACAGACAAAAAATAAATCATGGCCCTTAATCCCAGGAGGCTGTAAAGTCACCAACCAAGGCAGCAGTTGGTAGCTGAAAGCAGACAGTGCTAAGCATACCCTAATTGTGGACTGAGGCTGCCATTTGAAGATGACATTTTATTTAGGTACTTACTACTGTATATCACTTTCAAGTGAAGGAAGATTGCAAGAATTAGAAGAACTGTCTTATATTAAATGGGACACTATTGGACTTTGTGAAGTTAGAAGAAAAGGTGAAGAGTAAATTGATTTAAAAAGTGGACATGTACTCAATTATAAATGCACAAATATTGGAAATACAAGTGGAGTAGGATTCATTGTAAATAAAAAGTGGAAGAACAACATTGTGGAGATTCTTTGTGTATCAGACAGAGTGACAACATTAGTTGTACAACTTAATAGCAGATACTAAATGCAGATAATTCAGGTTTATGCCCAACAAGTTCTCATAGTGATGAAGTAATAGATTTTTATATGGATGTACAACAGGCTTTTGATCAGAGTAAACAAAATTTTAAAACTGTTATGGAAGACTTTAATGCTATAATTGATAAACAAATGGAAGATGAAAGTACTGTAAGTAATTTTGGTTATGGTAATAGAAATGAAAGAGGACATAGACTTGTGGAGTTTGCAGAAAAAAGAAAAACTTCATATTATGAATTATTTTTTTGAGAAAAATGTTGAAAGGAAATGGACATGGAAACATCCAAATGAAGGTACAGCAGAATTGGATTATATTTTGACTAACATAAAATATACATCTCAATATTGCAATATTCTTAATAAATTTAACACAGGAAGTGATCATCGATTAGTAAGATGTAAAATACATGTTAATCAAACCAGAGAGACAAAAATTATTAAAAAAAATAATATTTACGGATGATATTCCTAATCTTTAGAAACATTCAAATGAATTTAAATTAGAACTTACAAATCGGTTCAGGTATTAGTAGATTTTGAACATGATTCATATTTAAATGAAATTAATATGAATTTAACTGATACACTTTTAAAAACTGCAACAAAAATAGCTGGTAGAACAAAGCAGCAATTGACTAATTAAATTTTTACTGAGACTAAAGAATTGATGAAGAAAAAAAGGAATATGAAGATATACAAAAATGATGCATTAAAAGAATTAAATTCAGAAAGGATGAAATTTATTAATAACATTTTATTAAAAGCAAAGAATAAAAGAATAAGTGATAATGTGTATTATTCATTATATCGTTCTTGTCCACGTGTACTTGCTAATGTAAAATTACATACAGAAATTTATCCCTTTAGAATAGTTTTGGATTTTGAAGGTTCTTTTAAATATAAGACTACTAAATAGATGTATCTAAAATATTACAGGATTTACTTGGGTTTGGAAAATATTTTGTAGGATCATCATTTGATTTTGTTGATAAATTTAAAAATTTAAATATGGACTGTGTTGATGTTATAGTATTATTGGATGTATCTGAGATGCATGGCTTTATTTATAGAATGGATTCAATTAAAATAATTCATCAAGCTTTATTGGAGAAGAAAGTTGATAATCAATTGATATGCTTTGTGATGACGGTTTTAAGTTTTATTGAACAAAATATTGTTGCACCATTTAATGATAAATTTTATAAAATGAATAAAGGATAGCCAATGGGATTACCAATGTTGACACTGTTATGTAGTTTTGTTTTGTCTTATTATGAAGAAAAAATTGTAAACAAGTTTATATTTGTCAAAAATATTAAGATAGATACAAGATATGTGTTTTATGTTTTTGTATATGCCACTTCAAAAATGAATGATAAAATTTTTCATGATTTTAATGAATTAAATAGACTATGGAGAAAGAATATAATAATAGTATTAAATATTTACATTTAATGATTTCAAGGGACAATAATTGTTTGTTAAAACAATTGAAATGATAGGGTATACTCCATATTTATTTAAAGTGACACATTATTATAAAGTAGCTGGTTTTAGATCTCTTTTACATAGAAATAATATTTTGTGTAAATATTTGGGTAATAAGAAGAAAAATAATGAAAATTATGTAAATGAATTAAGTGTGGGTTATAATATAAAACAAAATTATCAGATATTTTGTCTATTCAATAAGAAAATTAATAGAAATGTGGATGATGAAAAAATTGGAAATAAGAAGTGGATTTTTTGGTCTTTTTAAAATAATAATCAAGTGAAATTTATAAAAAAAAGTTTATAATGGAATATAAAATGTTTAATTTTATGGATCTGGTAATTTAAATAGAATAATTAATAATTCAAAAGATAAGTTAGAAAGAAGTAATTTGAGTAATGTAATTTAAAAAAATTTTTGTGGGTGTAACATCATATATGGGGGAGTCTAGGTGTAATATGAAGAAGAGAATTAAAGAACATAAATTATTGCATAAAAAGGTTTTGAAAAATGTGCAGATATATAATGATGGAAATAATGAAGTGAAGTTATATACTGAATCTGTTTTTTATGATCATGGTAGGAATTGTAATTTTAAATTTGATTTTGATATAAAAAAGATAAAAATTTTAGGTCAAGAAAGACATAATGAAAACAGAAAAATTAAGGAGAAATTTTTATTAGTAGATATAAATATACTATCATAAATAGACAGTCAGCTAATTTTAAGATTAATGAATTATGGGATATTTAAATCAACATGTGTTTCCAATTAGTAGTAGATGATTTCATTTCGAAATTTGAATTGAGTTTAAAATGATTATGAATATAAAAGAAAATATGTCTCTGATTTTTTTTTATTTATATCATATTATAAGTCATTTACAGTTATTTGGAATATACTTAAGTTTTGTTATATATATATAATGCAAACAAATTTATTTAACAGTGTAAAATATTTTGTTTGAATTATTATTATATGATTTAAAAATACAGACATTTAATAATTATATATATATATCACCATCGACCGCGCAAATCCATAAACATAAATTAAATAAATGTTCCAGCTAAAACTTGTATTTTTAATATAATAAAATAGAGTATTATTAATATCTTATGTTACTTTTGACCATCAAACTAGCTCAACTTAATAATAAAGAATATATGGTTCATTTTAAATAAATAAATAATATAATAATAATCATGAGACATACGGTGAAAATTAAAGTAGTAGGACTACATTGAGAATATATCTAAAAAGATACAATCTCAGTGGCATAAGAATACTACCGTCCCTTTTATTTCAAGTCATAGTATAAACCATAGCATTCTTAAGACTTTAAAAAATATAAATAATCAAATATAATATCACTAAATAAATTTTAAAAAAATATAGTATTAAAATATAATTATCTCAGGTTCTTTAAATAAAATCTCTAACTAATTTATAATATCCTGTAGCCAAGTATGATAAGGGATTTTGTATCATTCTTAACTACACTTAAACAGTAATAATAAGAATAAATCAATAAAGAATAAGAATAATAAATAATTATCCCATACTTAATCTGTCTAACATTTGGTACAATATTTACTACTCAGTAATCTGCTCACTAGTAGTAGTAGTAGTAGTAGTAGTAGTAGTAGTAGTAGTAGTAGTAGTAGTAGTAGTAGTAGTAGTAGTAGTAGTAGTAGTAGTAATAATAATAATAATAATAATAATAATAATAATAATAATAATAATAATAATAATAATAATAATAATAATAATAATAATAATAATAATAAAATAATAATAATAATAATAATAATAATAATAATAAAATAATAATAATAATAATAATAATAAAAAAAAAAAAACACTAAAACGATTCAACCCTCTAAACAAAATGTTTAGACTACATCAATACATATTTTTAACATTCAAAAACATTAAATCTCATTTCTCATGTACTTATTTATTTCCATACATAAAGTGTTCTTCAAGATTACCCCAACAGATAAACCACCACCAAACAATGGATATTGGAAAACCTTGCTTACACCAATTCTTAACATTCCAAACATTATTTTTTCACCACCGCAAGATAAATTTAAATATTGGGATGTATACCAGATAATTTGCTCTCCCCTAAATGATAAAAACCAATTTTAAACATTAATAATAGACAACTAACCCGAAAATTTAAATTCTGGCATTAGAACCCAAATATTATGATTTTCTACTCAAATTAAATCTTGAAGCATTGCCAACATTACACTTTTGTAGATATAGAAGGCATTACAAATACAGAAGACATATGCTGGTTGTGTCATAGAGAAACGAGACACAAGACATTTCTTACCCCCAGATTTGATAATATTCGTTCATCCATACCATCATTGTACAACAAGAAATGTACATCAAATTCTTTTACAATCATTTATTAAGGGTAGCTACCCACATATTCGACAAGACTTTATATTCACTATGGGACAACCCTTCATGTACAACAATAATCCAAGAAGACACCAAACACTCTGGAACAAATGGAACACCGCAAGGGAGAAAATATCCCAAAAGAGCCCTGCAAATACAACCCCAAAATTGAGAAAAAAAAGACTAACAAAAAACGAACAAGAACTTACAAGGCACAAAACTAATGAGATATATTTTAAAGAAAAAAGAAACCAAATTGAAACCCAGCAACCTTTGCTTTGTAACCCCCCCCAATTACATTTCAACTATTTAACACTCAATTCATCTCAGGGAAAAAGTATAAAGAACCTTCTTGTTAATCAAAAAGCCTTGAAAGATAATAATAATAATAATAATAATAATAATAATAATAATAATAATAATAATAATAATAATAATAATAATAATAATAATAATAATAATAATAATAATAATAATAATAATAATAATAATAATAATAATAATAATAATAATAATAATAATAATAATAATAATAATAATAATAATAATAATAATAATAATAATAATAATAGTAGTAGTAGTAGTAGTAGTAGTACCTATTCTCTCTATTTCTCATGTGGCATATTATAAGTATGGTATAATCTGAACAATACGTGCAACAAGAAATATACTTAATTGTATGGCATTATTTTCAATAATAAATTATGACTAAAATAATATTATAGTATATGATTTTGCTATGTCATATTCTGAAGAACCATTAATATTATGTAAATAAATAATATTTAAAATCAAAATGTGCAAAATATGTAATATGTTTAGTTCGGAATTCTGTGGATTGAAATTTACTGTAGTGGATAGATCAATAATAAGAGGGACAACAACGTTTACAAAAACAGCTTAAACAAATTTATTCTATTCTATAAAACAATTATGTACAACATATTTACAATTTTTATAAAAAAAGACCTGATAAATATTATATTAAAATTAAAAACAATTTACAAAGTTAAAAAAAATAATAAAAAGATTGAATTTACAAATTTTCAATCTCAAAAATTATTAATGTCTAACCCTTGACTCTGGCATATGAATTTTACTTAGGAATACATAATCATGTATTAATTATTCAAAAAACATTCTATTATTAATCCCACATTATTGATATTAAGCTTATTTCTAGATCAATAAATAAATAATATTGCAAAAAATATCTAACATAAATGTTCATTAACCAAAATATATTATTAGATTTATTCTAGGTTAATGAAAAGTAAATTCATAAGATATGTTTATTCATGCACTTAATAATAATAATAATTATGCTTGGCACCATTCTAATTTTATGATGTGTCGTTTTATGTTCAAAACATAAAAATATTTAAAAAAATAAATAAAATATAAACATTCATCATACACTAATATAATTCATTGTAAAGTATATAAGTTATGAAGAGTTATGATTTTTTTATCATCAAAAATATTTCAAAAAATATTTAGAAAAAAATATGATTCCTTTGTTATATTTACCATAAACATTATGCATAACAACGTCATTTGTATTTCTTCACAATACCAAAACCTATCTTGCCTTCTTTTAAACAAATCATCTTTCTAAATCTATCCATTATCCATTTTTCAAAATACTAGTCTATATGATGTTTTACTAATGAAATTCAGATAGTGATACAATGCATAGAACATGAAGGAATAACTAGATTAAAGACTGAACATTACAAAATAATTCAATAAACCTCATGGAAATCAGTGTAAAGAAACAACATGTACAACTTCTTATAATACCCTTAAAATAATGTCTAGGCTTTCTTTTGAGCACTTACAGGTCTTTAATGATCAAAGCACTGTCCATGTAAATAAATACAAAGTACAAGGCTATATTGACTATATTTGCATAATAACTTCTTATATATAATATAGGCTAAGTATCCTATCTTCTTAATACATCCTAATATATAAGCTTTCAGGATTTCAATATTATACTCCTCTGTCACTACTATTTGCTATTTCAAATAGATTTAGACATACAACATCGTAAAATAACTAAGCAAATTTCCCAATAATAAGCAAGATTACACATTTCTTTATAAAACCATAACTACTATAAGAAAATGTTTCATACACAAACTAACTTATCTACAAATACAAATGAGATTTGTCTTAAAAATGCCATTCATTATTTCTATTTTTAAAATAAATATCATATGGTTTATCTAGCAAACAATCATATAAAATTATGATCAATTTATAAAGTTATAATGAACTTTAGAATATAGGAAAATAAAAAATAAATATATGCATACTTCTCATAGCTTATATCTCTTAATAAAAAATCTATATGTGTTATTAATTCAGACATCCATATACATATTTATTCATGTAACATAAGTTAAATAATTTTAATACTCCAAGCAGCTTTAAAAAAATAGACATCATATAATAATTATAATTTAAATTACCTATGTGATTTTTACTATTTGCAAATCACATCTTTGATGTCTTCCAGTCCAGATTTCCATAAAATATAGGAATTAAAATATCATTCATACTACACTCAGTTTAAACTAATGCACTTTTAAAAAATGTTTTCAAAAAATTTTAAAAAAATTATTAAAAGGTTTTTTAAAAATATTAATATGCTTAGGATTAATATATATATATATATATATATATATATATATATATATATATATATATATATATATATAACTAAATTATAATTCTAATTGTTAGTATATTTTACAATAAATAATAATAACATTTTTACATATTCCTTTTTATAACTGTTCTTCTATATAACAATTTCAGTTAATAATTTGAGGGATTGCTGTTGATAAGTGATGAGCATTGTCCAAAGCTTTTTTCTTCTATCTCCCCTATTCCTCAGCATGTAAACTCACAAATAATAAAAATAATTAACTTTTAAAAATAAAAGAAAATCTGAAAAATAATTATCCATCCTGCTTTCAAAAGTATTTAAAAACAGTCTCTTTCTATTACTTTCTCACAGGATACAATAATTAATGTGATACTACTTGAAAATATTTACTTTAAATAAAATCCATTCCTTCCATGCATGCAAATTTTTTGTTCAGTGAGAGATGTATCATTTTCAGTTACTTTTTAATAATTATGAAAATTAACATGAACAGATGTCTATTCATTTTTGAAAAGTATAGTTTTAAAATACAAAAGCCATTTATTTCTGGCTTAATAATATTCTTCTTTGTTATCCATTTTCCTTTCTTGTAATTCAATTATCACAATTAAGATAGCAGGATTTATTATATCAAAATTTTCACATATTTATAATATAACATTTAGAGCAATTCATATTCATTATAACAGCTATCTCTTTAAGATACTTCACTTCCAAAATGTTTAAAATAGAACTTGCTTCCAAGATAATTATTTATTTTACAAATATTATATTTTGTTAAATAAAAAATCAATATTATAGAATGAGAGAACAATATATTTTTATAACTCAATCGAATATTTTTTTATAAATTTAAAGGTCAACTGCAGTTTAAACTTTTTCAGTTATTTTTTTAAAATATTTTTTATAAAGTCCTTAGCTTTATAAACACAGACATATTAAATATATATGTCATACTTCCGGATAATATTCAACTGTGATCCCAAAGCTCTATACATAAATAAAAATAAAATCATATAGTATGGGGAAAATTATACTTCCCCATACTTTTTGGTCCTATCTCTGCCAACCTCCCCCCCACATGAAACTATAGGCTTATATTCCATAATTTACTAATAAATATTTAACTAGGTTTCAGAATAGCTTTACTAGCAGGAAAATTAATTGGGATTTTCCCATCATTTTTAGTTAAACAAAATATTAGTTTTAAAATTCTTTAGACTTTTTTAAAAAAATTATATATTATGTTTTAAAATAATTGACTGTTCACAAACTGATACTATTTAAAAATAATAATTTTAAACAATCACCAAACAATAATAAGAAGAATAACAATAAAACTAACTAATAATTTTAATTACATACAGTTTTTATACCTGCTTCAATAAAAACGAATTTGATTGGCTGATACATCATCTAATTATAAACTTATTTACATATTGACCAATTATGTACTTTCAAAAATCAAAAATAAAATTCTGAGTCATCATTTATAAATAATAATAATATAAATATTTAATTCTCAATTAATTTTATAATTATCTTAAACCAACCAGATATTTTCAATATAACATGTTTTAATAATTCATGACTAATTTAACAAACATTTAATAAAAATGTATCCATTTTTAGTTTATTTTTACTAATTTAAAATATCTTTAAAAACTAATTAAATAATATTCTTTATACAAATGCCTCAATTTAAGTAACAATTTTATAAAGCAATTAAAAAACTTTTTTTTTTAAATTCATGCATGCATTCTCTAACACTAGCATCACATGACCATCATCCCACACAGAAATGATGCAATTTTTTTTAAAACTCACTAACTGAAATCAAATAAATAAATATTTTATTACAAAAAATATTATATTAAAAAAATATTAAATACAATAATAAATATTTGGAATAATAAATTTTGACATTTTTTTAACATTACTAAAATTAAAACATGCAATACATTACAAAATTAAAACTTTAATAAATAATTAAATTTAAACATAATTTTAAAAAACAACTTTAATAGATTATCTGAATATATTAAACATTCTATTAAAATCAATGGTTTTTTAATACTTATTTAACAAGACATTTAATACATGTTTAAAATACAACTAAGACTAGTCATTTCCACCATGCAATATTAACTCATTAAGCTTTCTTATTACTATCTTAACTGTTAAAACAACTTTAAATATTTTTAACAACTCATAATTTAAGTCCCTATAAAAATACAATATTATGACAATTATAATACTTATCATTATCTTGACTTTTTTATAAGAAATTAGCTTTTTATCACATTCTACCCTACTGAAACGGATACAATATATATATATAATATTTCAAATCAATGTCTGTTTTTCTTCAAAATAATATACTAACTTTATAAATCAATATTTAAATGTGATAGTTGACAAAGCTACAAGGTAGTGAAAGCACTTCTAAGTTATAGTTATACATATAATTTTTATAGACTTTTAATTACTGTATTTTCAAATATTTATTTATAAAGTTAATATATATATATATATATAATGAAACTTAAATATATTCCAAACAACGGTAAACAATTTATAATATTATATAAATAAAAACTCATAAAGAAATATTTTCGATTATATTCATAATCATTTTCAACTCAACTTTCAAAATATAATCATCAATTACCAACCGGAAACACATGTCGATTTAAATATCTCACAATTCATTAATTCTAACATTTGCTGACTGTCTGTTTATTATCGTATTTTTATACCTACTAATAAAAACTGCCTCTTTAATTTTTCTTTTTTCATTATCTCTCTCTTGGCCTAAAATTTTTATTTTATTTATATCAAAATTAAACTTAAAATTACAATTCCTATCATGATCATAAAAAACAGATTCAGTATATAACTTGACTTCATTATTATTATCATTACATATCTGTACATTTTTCAAAACTCTTTTATACAACAATTTATGTTCTTTAATTCTTTTCTCCATATTACATCTAGATTCCCCTACATATGATAAGTTACACCCACAAAAAATTCTATAAATTATATTACTCATGTTATTTTTTTCTAACTTATGTTTTGAATTATTAACCATTCTATTTAAATTACCTGATCCATAAAATGAAATATTATATATACTATTATAATTTTTTTTCATAAATTTTACTTGCTTATTATTATAAAAAGGCAAAGAAATCCACTTTTTACTCTCAATTTCTTCATCACCTGTATTTCTATTAATTTTCTTACTAAATTGACAAACCACTTGATAAATTTCTTTTACATTATAACCTACACTTAATAATTCACTTACATAATTTTCAATATTTTTCTTTTTATCACATGCATATTTACACAAAATATTATTTCTATGTAAAAAAGACCTAAAACCAGCCATTTTATAATTATGTGGCACTTTAGATAAATATGGAATATACCCTCTGGTTTCAATACGTTTAATAAACAATTTATAATCAATTGTATTATTGTTCCTTGAAATTATCAAATCTAAATATTTAATACTGTTATTATATTTTTCTCCATAGTCCAAATAAGACCTTTTAATTTATTATATTCATCAAAAATTTTATCAATCATTTCTGAAGAAGCACTTATAAAAACATCATCCACATATCTCGTATATATCTTAATATTTCCCATAAATATAAATTTGTTTAAAATCTTTTCTTCATAATATAACAAAACAAAACTGCATAACTGTGCCACCATTGGTAATCCCATTGGCCATCCTTTACTCATCTTATAAAATTTACCATTAAAGGATGCAACAATATTTTGTTCAATAGACTTTAAAGCCTTCATCAGAAAACATATTAATTGATTATCCACTTTCTTCTGTAATAAAGCTTGATGAATTATTGTCGACAAGCATTATTGGAGAAGAAAGTGGATAATCAATTAATATGTTTTCTGATGAAGGCTTTAAATTCTATTGAACAAAATATTGTTGCATCCTTTAATGGTAAATTTTATAAGATGAGAAAAGGATGGCCAATGGGATTACCAATGGTGGCACAGTTATGCAGTTTTGTTTTGTCATATTATGAAGAAAAGATTTTAAACAAATTTATATTTATGGGAAATATTAAGATATATACGAGATATGTGGATGATATTTTTATATGTGCTTCTTCAGAAATGATTGATAAAATTTTTGATGAATATAATAAATTAAAAGGTCTTATTTGTATTATGGAGAAAGAATATAATAACAGTATTAAATATTTAGATTTGATAATTTCAAAGAACAATAATACGATTGATCATAAATTGTTTATTAAACCTATTGAAACCAGAGGGTATATTCCATATTTATCTAAAGTGCCACATAATTATAAAATGGCTGGTTTTAGGTCTTTTTTACATAGAAATAATATTTTGTGTAAATATGCATGTGATAAAAAGAAAAATATTGAAAATTATGTAAGTGAATTATTAAGTGTAGGTTATAATGTAAAAGAAATTTATCAAGTGGTTTGTCAATTTAGTAAGAAAATTAATAGAAATACTGGTGATGAGGAAATTGAGAGTAGGAAGTGGATTTCTTTGCCTTTTTATAATAATAAGCAAGTAAAATTTATGAAAAAAATTTATAATGGTATATATAATATTTCATTTTATGGATCAGGAAATTTAAATAGAATGGTTAATAATTCAAAAGATAAGTTAGAAAAAAACAACGTAATATAATTTATATAATTTTTTGTGGGTGTAACTTATCATATGTAGGGGAATCTAGATGTAATATGGAGAAAAGAATTAGAGAATATAAATTGTTGAATAAAAGAGTTTTGAAAAATGTACAGATATGTAATGATAATAATAATGAAGTCAAGTTATATACTGAATCTGTTTTTTATGATCATGATAAGAATTGTAATTTTAAGTTTAATTTTGATATAAATAAAATAAAAATTTTAGGCCAAGAGAGAGATAATGAAAAAAAATAAATTAAAGAGGCAGTTTTTATTAGTAGGTATAAAAATACGATAATAAACAGACAGTCAGCAAATGTTAGGATTAATGAATTGTGGGATATTTAAATTGACATGTGTTTCCGGTTAGTAATTGATGATTCCATTTTGAATGTTGAGTTGAAAATGATTATGAATATAATCAAAAATATTTCTTTATGAGTTTTTATTTATATAAAATTATAAATTGTTTACTGTTGTTTGGAATATATTTAAGTTTCGTTATTGTATTATTAATATTAGTGGACATTTATTTTGTTTATATATATAAAATAAGTGAACATCTTAAACATTACAACTATCTACTTTCTGTTTGTACTAATCCAAAAATATTTTACCATAGTAATATATTACCATAGTAATATAGAAAACAGAAAATATTATTTTCCTTAGCAGAAAGTATTATATAATTAAAACAAAGTATATTATCACATTATTGCTGACACGTAATTTGAAAATTTTATTTCAATAAAAATATTACATTGTTTTAGAATAATAAATATCTAATGATATAATAAAAAATAAATGTATGAAAACTCTTACCAAATTTGTTATAATTATCTTGAGATGAATGGGAATCTAAATGAAAAATAATAATTTATGTTAACAAATATTGATATTGGTCATAAAATCAGCATTTGCTTTTCAGTTACACAAATTTAATTGTTATCTGTCACATCTGTTATTATTAAAATATCATACTAAAATACATATTTTACTAGCTTTTATTGTAAAATGGTTAACTAAAGTAATTACAAAAAGCACTTCTTTAAAATATAGAGATTTCTAAAATAAACATAAATAAGTAAGATGTCATCATTATTTTGTAATAGTAATATGTAAAGTTTGTTTTAATAATTGTAAATAAAAGGTAATATTTACACAACATGCCAGTTCTTATCATTATCCCCACTTATTCAAGTATTTCTGCTCTGAACAATAACAATACTATCTTCACTTCTTCAGATAATGCTAGTCTGACAAATGATGGTACTCACATAGAAATGAAACCTGGATCATTCTTCTAAAGGCAATAGTCAGTAGATTCTAACTAACTAATACTACCCAGATTAGCAATAAGAATATATATATATATATATATTACTGATTATTTGTAAATATAGTAACTAAATAATTAAAAAAAATTATCCACTTAGGAGTGCTTTCGATTATCCCAGTAATCTGTGTCAACTAAAGCTTTGAAATGCTAACTTTCCCACAATTTCGTGATCTTAATGTTTGCTGCTTGCCTGTTAATTAAGTCATGTTTATATTTGTATATTAGCATAGCTTCCTTTATTTTTCTTTTATTATTATTTTTTTCAATTTGCAATATTTTTACACTGTTGAAATTGAAATCAAAATCATAAATACATAATTTATTATGTTCATAATAAACAGATGCTGAAATATTATTATTTACTATGCAATTTTGTTTAGTTACTGTATTTACAAATATTCAGTTATATAATTACATATATTGCTTTAAAAATACAGACATCGAATCATAATATTATATATATATATATATATATATAGTAACGGTATCCATATGTCATTACATTTTTTTTTTAAATTTGAAAATAATGGGGAAAATAATCTTAAATAAAATCATTTAATAAACACTACAAGCCAAAATTAAAAGAGTTGTGTTTAACATATATAGGTCGCACAGATGGAAAACTAAAACTATTTTTTTTTAAAAAAAAAAGTATTTGAAAGTATTTTTTATAAAAAACAGTAATGATATAAAGATTGATATTTTTGAAAATGGAAATAAATGTTAATTAATTTCTATTCAAAAGTCATATTTGAATCTTAAAATGGAAGTGATTGTTTATTAATTAAATCTTAAGCATACGAGCCCTTGGGCACTGTATAAAAGAAAAGTCAGATAAGAGAATAAAAAATTACATTGACCAATGCAAGCATGAAGCCACAGAATGGACTGTAAATGGAACATTAGAGTCAGTGACATCACATCAGATTGATCCAGAAGATTGGAGATAAGGAGGCCAGATACTATAAAAAGAAAAATAATTGAATTTAAGAGAGGTGATTGACTATTCATAGAACAATGCTGACCAGTTAAAACATCTTATAGTTAGCTATATTGCATACTCCATGATATGAGGGTCACACAATAGATTTCATTTTCTTTATATGCACTGGCTGAGACAAACTCCCAATAGAATGAATGGCTTGCAGCAGTTATGTCTCAAAGAAACTTTGGCAAATAATGTAATCAGCGAGAGAATTCATAAAATGGATAAAGTCTAAGGAATCACCAGGATCAAATGGAAAGTATAGACTTTTATAAATATAAACTTTTAGATCTCTCAAACATGTTTTTTATAATGTACCTACTAAACACTGTTTTTAAATGAACTCTTATCTCACTGAACGTAAATCAAACTAGTCATTTTTTTGTATAATGTTTGCTAATGACTTCAATTTTTATGTTTTTGTTATAATTTATTTTATGTTTTGTTAAATAACTAAATTATTAGAAATGTATTAAATTTAAGTTCAGTGTAGATGGCTGCATAGATTCATTATGTTGATTATGTTTTAATATTTTACATGTGAAAATATATGTATATATCAGTAAATATGACATCTCATGCTGAGTGTCCAAATGTATTTATTCATATATCTTTTAAGTTATTGCTTTCAATGTGGTACCTTATGATGAGTGCCATTGGATTTACTTTGCTGTAAATTTCCCTCTGCAATTCCATAATTTTAGCTAAAACACTACCCAATATTTTTTGGGGAAATTAAAATGTTAAATATCACTTACTCTAAGACTTTATGATAAAATGAGCATAAAATGAAAAAAATAACAATAAATGACCAAGAGATGTTACAAAGTGTAAAATTACAGGATTTCATAGAAATTTCCAGAGAATTAATTAAAACACTTCATATATTATATTACTCTAATTAATAAAATATAATGCACATTATCACATTCAATATTTTTAAACCTTTTCAGAAAACCTAATTAATTATAAATAATACTTACACCACCTGTACTAAAAATAGCTTCTTTAATATGTTAAAATAAAAAGTTAAATATATCAATATAGTAAGATGAGTATGTGTTCAAGCAATAAATAGTCATACTCATACCTATAATTATTGGCATGGGTTGTAAGATTGATAGAAGAATCATAAGAACATACTTTTGTGATTCTACTATAAATTTTGCAATATTCTTGGATATATATATATATATATATATATATATATATATATATATATATATATATATATATATATATATAATTATCACTACTGAATTTTATCTTCACCTGGACAATGATTTAACTATTTCATATTTATCATTTTAAAATAAATTTAAATTAGTCAGTTTTACTGTCAACTGGATAAACATTATATATATATATATATATATATATATATATATATATATATATATATATATATATATTTAGTCAGTTTTACTGTCAACTTGATATGATATATATATATATATATATATATATATATATATATATTGTAACAGTCAGAAAACATGTGACTCATAAACATAGTGCAGAATTTGACCACCACACAGAACAGCAGCACCATCGAGGTAGTGAAGCCACCCGTGTTATTGAGTTCAAACATAGTTTATTGGTTCCACAATACAATCCACGAAACAACGCATCTGATGTGACATTAGTAAATATTTCCTTAGGCACGGTGGTCAGGGATATGCAAGAGATTCATTATTTTATTCTTGAGTTACCCAATAATCAAACTAATATTAATTAAACATTCATATTTACATAATCGAGGAAATATTATATAGAATGGGTATCGAATAAATGAAACATAACTGCAGACATATAGTTTAAAATTATTTATTCACACATTTTAATAAGAAAATCATTTACTAATAATATTTTATGGATTCAAAGCTTCATTAGCGGGATTTGCAATACTATTATATTTTAAAGAATATATTTATTTATTTATACATTATTTTATATTGAGGACTTCAGTAGCAGTATTTCCGATACTGTAATGTTTACAAAAGGAATACATTTATTTGAAGGCGTAATCTAGCTACCTAAAATTCTCGAGTAAGTATTTCTAATGCATGCCTTGGGAATTTATACCTTTGCAATGCAAGAGTCTAAAGTAAGATTTAAGAGTAGTGGTGGACATATATTTATTTAATTAAAATGTTTATTTTATGACTAAGGGCAAACATTTATTTGAGTGTGAATTACAAAGATAATGCAGAGGCAGAGTGATATATAGAATAATAAAATTAAGTAAAGGAACATGTGGTACGCTTTAGAAAGGCGATATGGAATGGCAGTATATTGAAACTGCAATGCCGTGAATGAGTTTATGAGAATGCCAGGCTGGTCTCTGCCATCGGCCCGATGAAGTAAGGTGTCACATAAGCATAACCAGGGACAAGCGGTCCATGTTGCAGTTTGCTGGCTGGCTGCATGACATCGTCAAGTCCTACGGGAGCATTTATTATGTCCACTTGTGTAGGATGACTGGGGTTAATTTCAACCCTGAAGAATCTGGAAATTTCACGGCAGAATGGGACATCGCGTCTCTAAAATGTAACATATGTATAAATGATTATGATGAGATTTTAAATAGATTTCTAACTCTGCCCTACATTATCAACATTTACTAAAGAATGTTGGCGACTCTCAAAGAAATGTAATTTTCTAGAATTATTCATTAAGATTTAATAAATACAAAACATATCTAAACTGGGAATTATTACAACTAATTATGCCAGCCATTTACGAAGTAGTAGACCCCTGCATTACAATAAATGATGCATTGAATGTGTGTCGGTTTATATGAAAATTAAATTATTTATGAAAGTAATGTTAATGAAATCTGACACGCATTCACTATTTCAAGTGATCATAGATTTAAACTTTGAACATTGAGACAATTATTAGCATGCAATAATTAAATAATAAATATAGATAAAATGTAGATTTTAGAAATACGCACCCAAGAAAGATAGAGTGAGGTAAGCTAGATTATTAGAGAAATTTACACATTAAATTAATTATTCAATTTTAGTTATACAAATGATAGTTTTTTACATTTTATAATTTAGATAAGTATTATGAAGAAGAGCTATAGCATATTATTAGAGTACTCTAGAGTTTGAACACAGACATGTACCTGTTTTATAAGAAGTTTTCTTATTCCATTAGTTTAGCAGCAAAAAGTTCATGAGTGGCAATTCTTTCTTGTATTTAGATATTTCATTTACTTTCACAGCAGAGGCAGCTTTCTGATTTATTTCAGGCAGCAGATCTTCATGGTGAATTTATGATGGGCAATGGAAAGTTTGGCATCCGATAGGCCATCTCCCGATGGAGAATAATCTAGGTGCTTTTACTTGGTCATACCTTAGCAGGAACAATTTATTTTTATATTTTGGAGACTCTCAGTGATCGAGAGCAAATCTAAAGTTGAAGTGAATGTTTCCAGCAAGTCTAAGATGGCCTCTTTTCTTATCTTGATCTTTCACATTTTTGTTAAGGTATTTTTAGGTTCTACTTAATCTGCCCTGAGGATAATCAATGCATTTTGTTGGTTTTAATTAAAGAAAGCTGCCATTCTATTGTTTACATTTTACATTTACTAATTACATTTTGGGGAATTTTTCTTTAATTAATCTATTATCTATCACTGACCAATGCTTTTAAATTTCAAAGACAAAAAGGAAACATAAGATTATTTTAACTTTTAATTAAATATTACATCAGATTTTTTTAGAATTATTATTAAACGAAATTTAAACAAAGCAATAAATACGAACTTTATAATCCAAAATAAATGATTAAAATTATACAAAATTATATAACTAAAAGAAATCTAAATTATATTATTTTATCCCCATTTATTGCCTTTAATTTGAGATCGAAATGTGTGCGTGTTTATGCTGAATTCTACATATATTTATACATTTTTAATATTGCTACACACACAACTCGATACCAAAAAGTTTAAATTTGGGCGAGATAGACCGGTCAGTGAGAGATGACAGAAAAAGGTGAAACTTAAGATTCGAATATGAATCTTACTGTTTCAATATATATATATATTCATTGGTAAATAAAAAACCTACTGAATTTTATCTTTGCATAGATAAATATATTTATTTTAAATAATTGATGTTAAAATTAAACTTTAAAACATAGATTAGATCTTCATAAATAGTTTAGGAAAATCTATGATTTATGACTGCTAACATTCAGAGATTAATAACTATATTTCAGTCCTAGGAGATAATATTACATTATGTAACTTTTAAATAATTTAAATTCGTCTGTATTGAATAGTACACACATGGATCAAACTGCCTTACCAATTACTTATTAAAATATTAAATTTTGGTTTTTGTATCTATTAGGATTTTATAATTAAAACAACAAAATAATTTATCACTTTGAAATATTTTGAATGTGTGTTACAGTATAATTACACTGAATGTTTTTATAGAATTTTTAATGCATTTTTAATTATAACAATTTTATTACATTTTTAATTGTATTTAAATACAGTAATATGTATATTTATCTTGGGATGTAAAAGTGTTCATAAGAAGAAAATATAATAAAAGAAGCAAATTTACCAGTATTATTTTTTATAAGTGTGTGTTATCAATGTTTTGTACTTTTGAGATTGGTTAATAAATAATGAAAATTAATAAATACCTATTTAAGGTTAACTCATAATAACTAATATTTATAATTTGTTACTTTAATATCATGATTTGTTAATTAAAATTATGTAAAACATATACTTGGATAATTTTATAGAGATTACATTTCTGATTTACCCACAGAAGTAACTTCAAGTATTTATAAGTATTCTATTGTATAGTGAATTGCAAATGGGAACTGATATTAGTCTAAATATGATTGTTCTGTTGAGTGAAGAATCTGATGCATTGTATTCTCATTTTATTTATAATCTGAGCTTTATAAGTCATGTGTAGAATACCTCCAGTACCCCTTGTGATCAGATTACTTAAAATTATCATTTAATAATAATATACACATGGTTAATATTTTTCTCATTTATGAAATAGCTAAGTTATACACATATACATAAAAATATATATTATTTAATTAAAGAAAGAATAAAACATTTTTGTCATGATTATTTATAATGAAGATTCTGGAATACTGCTTACTAACTTTTTCCAGCAATGTATTTTGTTTTATGTCATGTCAGAATACACCAAACATTTAGTTTATAATAAAGTAATAAATCAATATTTTAAATAAAACATTTAAAAAAAAATTAAGTCTTAAATTTATCATTTAATATTGTTTATTATATTTATTGTTAATAAATTCATTATATTTGTTAATTATATGGTCTTTGTCATTAATTATCTAATATCATTATCTACAAATATTACATGCTTATATAATTTTATAAATTGTATTGTCATTTAAAAACACATTTACATCATCCCTATCTTAACACCCTGTTTCCAAAATATGTATTAAGTACAACAAAATATCCTTTACTATTTAATCATTTCAATAATAAAAATTTATAATATGAAAAATTAAAATTGTGAGAATAATATTTTTATACATTAATATTAGAACTCTGAGACAATTTTAATTGGATTTATGTAATACAATAATGCAGAACAAATAATACAGAAATGGAAAATATTATTTTCTTTAGCGTTAAGTATTATATAATTAAAACAAAATATGTTATCAGATTATTGCTAACATATAATTTGGAAATTTTATTTTAATAAAAACATTACATTTTTTTAGAATATTGAATAACTAATGACGTAATAAAAAAATAAATATATAAAAACACTTACCCAATTTGTAATAACTATCTTGAGGTGAATGGGAATCTAAAGCAGAAGTAATAATTAATGATAACAAATATTCATATTGGTAATGACATCAACATTTGCTTTTTAGTTACACAAATTTAATTGTTACCTGTCACATCTATTATTGTTAAGATATCATAATAAAATACTTATTTTAAAAACTTTCATTGTAAAATGGCTAACATAATTAATTGAAAGAAGGACTGTTTCAAATATAGCGATTTCTACAACAAATATAAATAGAAAGTTATCATCATTTTGTAATATTAATACATAAAGTTTATTTTAATAATTGTAAATACAAGTAGTATTTCCACAATATGCCCATTCTTATTACTCTTTTCACTTATGTTGGTGTTTATGCTCTGCCCAATGACAATACTAGTTTCTCATCTTCAGGTTATGCTAGTTTGACCATTGATAATACCCACCTGGAAATTGAACCCAGATTGTTCTTCAAAAGGCAGCCATCAGTATACTCTAACTAACTAAGTAAAATTTCTATGATTAACAATAAGAATTTTTTTATATATTAGTTATAATGTTTTTCCTGGTTTGATTATAACATTAGCTTAACGTTCAGTTTTCAAGGATGTAAAAGTCTAGGTCTGATTCCCACATGAATACTATTAGTAATCACCCTCAAACACCTGAAGATGGGAGGAGAATATATCACTCAAAATATTGTCCATGAACTAACCTATATTTATAGTTCCTAATAGTTGAATGTAACTGAAAAATTTAAATAATGTTTATTTATTTTTTTGAAGACATCCAACATTTACTGTCAGATAATGATTATTGTGAATATATAAATACAACTAAAATGTTATCTTTACAAATCTTTAATAAATCCCAAATTATTGACACATATTAACATTTGCATAAAATTTTAAGTTTATTCTTTTATTTTGCTATAGGATTTTTATTGAGGTTAAACATCTACAAACGAGATAAAAATATAATGCTGATAGAAAAAAAAGTTATCAAGCACACAAAAGTTATAACAATTTTATGTCATGTATGAAAGTTGAATTTCAACTGTTCCACTTACCCATAAATTGGCTGGTTTTAGGACATTTCTTTTTACAAATGATGTTTTGTGAAAATTTCAGAATGATAAAATGGTTAATATTGAAAGATATGTTAATGATTTATTGGGTGTGTGATATATAGTAGAAAAAAATATTTTATGTGCACTATATATGTTTGGAAATAGATGCAAAAAAGGTAATTTGAAAAAAAAAATTTGGACAACATTGCCTTATATAAATAATATCATTTGTCATAACATTATATCACTGGTATTTGCTGATTTTAATGTTGCATTTAAAGTGGGTGCAAATACTGGAAGATTACTTATTAATTGTAAAGATTGCATTGATAAAATCAACAAATGTAATATCATGTATAAAGTGATATGTCATTGTGGATATAGTTACATTAGAGAGACCAAATGTGCATTGAAAAAGAGCATTAGGGAGCATGTATTATTATATAATAAGTTGTGTTATTCTGCAAGTAGATATAAATATGTTTTTGCAAAACATGCAGTGATTTGTAATGGTGAATTCTGCTTTGATAGTGTTTTCAATTTGCATATGTAAATTGATTTGAAGAAAAGTAAAATTAAGAAATATTTTATAAATAGTAAAGATAATGTATTGAATAAACAGTTTAATTGTAATAGTGTCCACAATTTATTGAAAGTAGATCATTCACGTGGGAATGTTGCTGTTAATGAGAGTTTAATAAGCTTTAAATATTAACGTATTGCTACTCAAGATGGTGGAATATGACATAAGCTGGCTATAGCAAAGGTTATTAATCTTCAATTTTATATAGGAATTTAAAAAAAAAAACAATTTTGTAGTTTCATAGTAGTGATTATATATTGTAACGATCACTCAATCCATCTTTGACCACAGAGAGCGCCACCATATCTCTGCATATATATATATTCTAACCGTGCCCGCCGTCGACCTCGTATCTCTACTTACAAATAAATAAATTACTATATTTAATGTCACCAGGTTCTAGCTCTAATAATTAAATATTAGATTAAAAAATGTTTTACTAGCTCAAATTTCTTAAAATTAACTTAGGTTCTGTTTTAAAGTAAATTAACATAAAGATTTAATGTATTCATGAGATAAGAAGTGGAAATACGAGTTGGCAAGGTAGATCACATTGAGCCAATATCCCACAGGATACCACCTCAATGGCATAAGAACACTATCCCCCCTTTATACTATTATTTCAAATAATAACAACATAGTATTCTTATGACTTTCACAATGTCTACTTACTAAGACTCATTTAATAACTATAATATTAATTCTGTTATTTTTAATAATAATAATCATCATCTAGCTCAATAAATTATAATCTCAGGTTCTTAATCTTTATTTATACTTCAACAAAATGCGGTAGCACATATGGTAAGGGATTTTATGCCATATCTACTACACTGCAATTAATAACAATAATGATTACAATCTTTCTTACTTAATCAAATTGGTATAAATTTCTTTTATTGCAAATTTATTACCATAATAAATCAATCAATATCAATATCATCTTTTGTCTTTAAACAATAAAGTAAACTAAGAAGTGGTAGTGTTTAGATAATCTGATAAATAAAGTAAGTGGCAATTAATAGCATATAATTTATCAAAATATTAGGATAGTGGATTTATGACCAATAACTTAATGCAATTTTATAATTACTTAATTATAAGAACATGAATAATAATTAAGATTAAACATATTTTTAGTTATCTTTTGTGCAAAATGTACTTCAGTGGTTGTGAAAACACTCTGTGAATTTGTACCATGATGTAGTGAAAACAATACCCAGACACAAGTTTTAATAAAACAAATTTAACAAAGTTTATTAACATCAAATCAATTTAAGTAAAAATAAAACAAATCTATTTACATCTTATTTACAACGGATATCCTTCTTTCCTTACACATGACAAATGTTAATTCTACAATTTTGTACTTCTTTATAGTTAATCCAATCATTATACATTTTAAAAATTATTTTAGTTATTTTCTTTAGGTTTATCACACTATTTATTTGAACTACTTATGGGTAACAACATTTTTTTACCTTTTAAATATATTAAATTTACAATATTCTAAATTATTTTTGTGGATCAATATTTTATAACGTCACACTTTATAATCAATATGGTCTTAAAAAAGAAAATTTACATTTCTTGTTACTTTAAACAAATTACACAGCATATTATTAAATATTATGATTAACTTTAATGTTTGTTCTCCCATGCTCATATAAATTATAATGCGTTTTTGCATAAGCCATACTCCTGTATAATATTATAATGTGTTTAAATATCACCCTGTTACAATTTCAAATATATGATAATAATTATCGAATGTTATAGTATTTTTAAATATGCAACACTTATCTCTTTAAAAATATAATTAATAATAAAAAGAGCGTGAAAATATATTTTAATATTTTGTATATTCTCATTTGATATACTTTTACAAAAAATTATAGTTTATTTCTAAATTAAAATGATTCTATAACTTCTTCCATTATTTAGGACATCTGTATCTTTCTTTCAATGGTTATAATCTATTCTTAGTTAACTCTTAACTATTCTTATTCCAAGTAAAATCATAACATACATTCTAAAATATCTATTGTTTTACCCTCAATAAAACCTATCATATATGATGTAGTAGCACGAAATACAGATTAAGATAGCGAAAGATGTATAGAATATTGGGAAGAAAGATGGATAACTTGTTTTCAATGTACTTCAAGAATGCATGGAACAGTGTGAACAGGTTCGACATTTATTGGCTATTAACCCTTAAGATAAGAAAGTGATGTGGCAGCTATTTATTCAGCTTTACCAAACATCAAGGCAACTCACACGAAATATAAAATAACACTGTCCAAGACAACATGTGTATCAGTCGTAGGGCTACGTTAACTACGCTGATTATCACCTATAAAACGAAATGTGGATCAGCCATAGGGCTATGTTAACTATACTGATTCTCTCACAAAACTACTTATTTCCATTCCCTGTATCATCCTAGATTTTCATACATCATCTTGGTTTCCAAATTACCCCTGTACTCCCAAGTCACTACTTAAATTATCTCTCTAGATTTTCACTATATCAAGCATCGATAAAATATGGACAACTTTTAAAAAAAAAAACAACAAACAAGATTCGCTACTATAAAATCATTTCTCTATCCCTTAAGAATAATTTATCTCGCTTTATAACACTGTATATTCATCCTTTACGTTTTTTTTTTTTTTTACTAAAATAATATTCAAATATCCCAATAGGAAAAATTAATAGAAAATGTAATATAATCATCAATTATATTAAATTATTATTTATCAACAAATAAAATGACTATCGTATGCATATTTTCAAAAATCTAATCACATCTCAAAATGTTTCAATGTGTTGTTTTAAATGCGTTTTACAATAATAATAATAATAAAACTTTTGTACTACATTCATTCAATTTTCGGCTGATCTAAATAAATAAAACATACATTATATCATCAATAATTATAAATGTTACCGAAAAACAATTGTTATCTTCGGATTAGGCTTTGCAGTAGGCTTCTTTTCCTTCCTTTGAGCATCATAAATATACAATTACACACATACAATTTTATTAAAAAAATATTCAAAATCAAACATATTTCATATAATATTATATATACCAAAATTAATGTATTTTGTTTCCCTATCGTTTTCTGAAACCTAATGCTTATAATAATAATAAAAAATAATTCAAACCATAATTAAATATTTTTCTGACGGTAAATCTTGTTTAGTCCCATAATATTACTCTTCTTCTTTTATCTGAATGTTCTCCATTATGACTCTCAAAGTTTTAAAATAACTTGGTTCATTTAATAAATTTATTTAGACGATCTTTAATTTTAGCTTTTAGCATCAGATTATTAAAATATATTTTAGTTAGTTATCCCTCGAAGTTTTTTTTTTTTTTTTTAATGTTCTGGCAAATATTCCCTCGGCGCGTCGATGCATCTTTCTCCTTTTTAATTAGACTACGAATATTTAATACTTTAGGTACCAATTGCGTTTTATGGATCCAATATTTTTTTATATTCCTCTTCCGTATTTTTCTTTATACAAATATTTCTCTTTAGCAAGCTTTATTTCATTCATTCTTAATTTTATGTACATTATTTTTTGATCTTTAACTATTTTTTTTTTTTTTAGAGTATACTTCTTTTTTGGGTCATCTTAAAGAAAGCAATTCCAATAATTTTAATTTTAAAATTATATTTGTCCATTTATTCTTAGATGAATCATAATGATTTTTATATTTTATTCTCTTTCTGAACTTTGCGCACAATGTCTTTTCATCTATATTACACGCGTAAAAGAAGTTTCCTTTGGATACACTATATAAGCGGTATCAATGAACAATATAAACAATTTTAAAATGTTATAAACTTTAAAACTGGTTTTAAAGAATCTATCCATATTTTTTACTGAAAATTCCGACTGTACTCCTATAGAATTCACTGGCAGGTTCGATTAAGTTAGTGATACATAATTTATGAAAACTTTAAAAATATTTATTTTAAGACTCTCTCTATGATTTTAAAAATTGTCAGTTAATTTGTTCTAATGATATTATTAGAATTATATTGAAAAAATTGAATAAATTGGAGAAAAGAAATTATTAGAGAGCTCAAAATTTTTATCTCTTCACTCGAGTCTGTCAATTCTTGTTCTCCTCGATTATACAATTAACTGGCACGATTTTGGGAGTCTGCCAAGCTCTATTACTATTGGTCAATCCTACTTGGATTTATAAATAATTTTCTAAAGTTTTAAACTGATAATGTAACACTTAAACACTATCTAATTATTATTTAAAACTAATTATTATATTTAAATCAATTTAAACACTTTTAAAATAATTTTCAAAACAATATTTAATAAAATTATTCACTACTTATTTTTATTATGATGTTTAATAAATTCCATCCATTTCTACTATAATATTATTTTAAATACTTTAAAATATTGGTATTAATTGAAACAAGTGCTTGTATAAAAAAAATATTCCAGACAATTACGTAATCGTTTCCGGTGTTTTGTCTATTTTTGTCTGTCTTAATAAATTTACTGCACTTATAGTATATAAAATTTTTATATAAAATTTTGAAGAAATAATTTAGAAAAAATATAGAAATAAATACAATTCTCAACATCATAATATTTACTATTCAAATACATTACACTAATTTTTATTATTTAATATAGTTTATAAATTTAAATACTATATAATATTAATTTATTCTAAGTTTTAAAGTTATTAAAATTGACTTATTAAATACATTTTTATTACTGATAGCTGTGTTATTTTAATATGGCCAGCTTTTACAACCATATGAGCAATTCTTTACTCTTTATTTAACTAATTTTTTAAATGATTTTACGTATCAGGTATTTGCTTTAGCTTTAAATTGCACTTTACAGACTCTATAAATTTAATATATTCAATACATCAATAAATATATTCTCAAATTTAAAATTTTTTTTAGTAATTGACCATTATAACTATTTCTTGACCTATAGAAAAGGGTACAATATATATATATAAAGTGGCTAACAGGTTTATCTGGACATAATTGCTGAGATATTCTTGACTTTGTTTAAGGAGAAGCCATAATACATCACATCACACGAAAAATTTGTTTGCCATGATAAAAAGTGGATGAGGATGATGGTTGCACTGACTACACTCAGGGAGAAACAAGAAATCTTAAATATTGTCCAGAGACAAATGTCAGCCAAATTAAGTTTAAACAATTTTAAACTTTTATTAAGAGAAATATATATAAAAAAATAAAGTAAAGATTTCCACACAATAAATATGTTTCCATCAGGTGTGTACTAACAAAATTAAAAGTGTCAACACTCTGACAGACTGACTAATTTTCTAATAAAGAATTAAAAGGATGGATGAATTCTTTCAGCTGACAATTCACTCTAAGTAATTCAGGTTTCTTTTTTAAAAGTTCTAAAATGAAAAGTAAGGAATGTTTCTTGCATGAATCAATGAACCAGCATGGATGAGTGCTCACTAGCTCATTGACTAATGGACATTATAATGTCCACATAACTACTGCATGGATAAGTCGTGTTTAAGATCTCCATGGTTGATTACAGTGCAAGAACACAAAAAGTAGTAAATGAATGTGATGGAATATAAATTATAAAATGAGAGAAAACTGAAATCTCTAATTTAATGAAATAAGAAAATACTCTGGTGTAAATGATTAAAAAATGGAGGAAACATTAAATATCTGATTTAAGAAAATCTTACATTTAAAACTGGGGAATCACCAACTAAATGATTGTCCAAAACTAAGCTGAGTACAATAATTAAAGGTCTCAGTAGAAGACAGGTAAGTAATTGTAAATTTAGTTATGTCTGCCCATACATTTCAAGAAAGTGGGATAATTAGGATTACAAATAAATTTACAAACTAAATTCCCAGTAAACGCTCTGAGAAATAAACTTAAAGCAAGAAATAAAAGATCAAATAAATCTAACACACAAAATATGAACATTTGACCTAGATTTTTATAAGTTAATTTATCAGAGAGTATATATGAGTTAAAAATATTAAGATATTAAATGCTTTAGCAGAAAAAACATTATATCACCTAGAATTTTAACAGGAATGAAGAGTATCTTCCTGTTTGTGATTTAAAAAGAACAACCATTCCATTTTTCCAATTCAGAGATATGAAAACATTATGGTCTTGTAGAAAATCGATAAAACAGCGTCAGTGAGCATTTCTTGTCCAAGAATAAGACATTGAGACAATAACATCATATTGCCAGTAGGACAGCCCTTTGATATACTATAGTTAAAGCAATTCAAGGCCAATTTCACATACAATACAAAAAAGATGATTATGGTCGTACATAATCTAAAAACAAATAGACAAAATCTCCAATTTCAGAAAAACTAGAATAACAAACACTATAAACCACCAGTCAAAAGATTTGTAGTTTGCAAGAAGTGCAAACTAAATGTATTTAAAAAAACACTTATTGGACAATAAAATAGAGGCATGTGAGAAATTTAAAATTACAAGAGACTGCCAAAGCATTTAAAAAATAGGTAATAATATGACAAAAAGTCACAATAAGCAGATAAAATATGATCTCACAATATAATTTCCAATAAGCTAAATGGAAAACAAACTTAGAATTTTAAAACTAAGATTCCAAGATACACTATAAAATACAATAAAATGCAAATACAGATAATAAATAGGAGATTAAATAATTATTAAGACTACATAATTATTTTAGACTGAGTCGAGATTTAACTAAAAAATATACCCTGGAAAGAATAAAAATGTATTTATCTTACAGTAAAGCAAAGTTCACATAGTTTTTCAAAAGTGTGTGCACTTTTATTTTAAGTTCATATTTTCAGGTGTCTTATCTTCATTATGGTGGCAAGTGTAGAGGTATATTTTGGGTTCTTTTTTACTTTAGACTTTCATGGCATGATGGAAGAACAATGTGGAATCAGAGGTCTGTCCTTATTTCAATCAACAAAACATATAATAGGTTATCATATGTATAATAATGAATTTTGACATCTTGGGATAGCAAATTTTAAAAAGAAATTCAATGTCCAAGGTGCCAATGCAGTATAAATCTCAGCAGCTGGTATAACTGTGAATAGCAAAATTAGAAGATGCTGAATGAATCATGGAAAAAGTGACTTAGCTTAGTCAAACCAAGTATAATCCCCCTAATGTCCCAAATTTTTGGAGTTATTTATACTCTCTCCAATATCCCACAGAAACATCCTTGTTCAATTCTAAGCCTTAAGCCAGGGCAAATCTCAATCTCCCACTCAAACTTTACTTAAGAATTGTAACCAGGGATTATTGTATATAAAAACAACAACACAAATTTAAATCTTCACTTTTAAAATTGAACTAATTGATTAAGATAAAAGAAACAGGAATGCATTTAAAAATTTTGCTTGCTTTTAATTAATTTGATAAAAAAGTAAAAACAAGCAGTTAAAAAAAAACTATTTTAAAACTCAATTTTATAGTAATAATAAAATGACCTATTTTAAACATAAACGAGTATTGTGTGATAATAAATATATTTTTATGAACAATTTTTAAATGGTTTAAATTTTTTTAACTTTAGAAATTTAATGAAAATAGAAGGTTTTAATTTTTGGCAATGAAACCATTGAATCAACATTCCATTGCTATTTTTTAAAAAAACTATAAACATTTCCCCCTCCCCTCCTCTAGAAACCTGGCTTAATGTTTACCTTGCACTCTAAAACAAAATTTTATTAAAATACATTATACTTATCCATTCTCATAAGTCATTAACAAAATCTTTTTTTTATTAAAACATCCATCAGACTAATAAAATCTAAACCCTTTACTTTTGTCCAGCAGTTCTTTTACTTTTTTCACCAACATTCTTAAATAAGTTCCTTTCCCTCTCTTATAAATTACTTGCATACAACTTACTATTTTGTCTCTTTCTCGTTCTTTTCTATTTTCTAGCATATACATTTTTTTCTTATCACTTTCAGGTGTTTTGTTTTCTGTCTCATATGTCTGAAAACCTTTTTGCCGAGCAAAACACCTTTCTACGAAGTACCCCACTTTATTATTCATACTATAAGCACTAGTAAATGGAAAGAATTTATTTCCTACAAATTTTTTGAACATTTTAAATAAGGTTGTTCTATAGATGGATTCTATTTCTGATTTAAAATTATATACCCTATTCTTTTGCTTAACTCTCTTCTTTGCATTAGATCCATGTTCAAAACGAACAGTTATTTTACTTAACTCTTTTTTAATCTCTTGTAGAAACCCTTTTATATTTTATCTGTTCTTTAACTTATAGCTTTTTTCTATTTTTTGATCTACATTTTCAAAAATTTCCATCACACTTTCTATATGGATCCAATCTTTATTTGATTCTAACATGATTTCCACCTTATCTATTTTAACACTATCCTGTTCTGATTCAATTTCTATATCTCTTATGACCTCAACTTCACTGTGTATGTCCTGACTTTCTTTAATCAATTCATTTTCCATAGTTTTATAGCCTCCTGATTCTTCTCTACTTCTATTATTTCTCTTCTCATTGCCGTCATTTCTCTAATCATTTCTACTTTGAACTCACTAATTACTTCCTTCATTTTTTATGCATTTCTCTATCTGCCTCTTTTAATTCTGCTTTGAACTCTCTAATTTCTTCCCTTCTTTCTTAACACATTTCCCTCATCACATCCATTATCATCTTCAAAATCATCTGGGTCTCTATCACTTCCTTTTCCATTTCAACTATCCAAGGGTTTTTAAATGAAACAGGGATTTTGTCTTTGACTTCCGTTTTCAACACAATATTAAATTCACTATACTAACTTTTTAAAAAAAAAAATATCTAAAAGCAAATAAAATGCTAATTTCTATTTGTATATTTATTATCATATGAAAAAGTCAACAAACTAAATTTAGCACTTTTTATAGATTTAATAGAAAAACGCTACTTAATTATTTGTATTATTATCTCATATGATGAAGATGAACTATATTTGCCTCTTTTACATTCATAAATTAACTCTAAAAAAGGGAGAAAAAATGTTATTTACTGTTTATTAATTACTTCATATGAAAAAGATGAACACCTTCTACCAAACTTCTCCAACAATACATGCCGTAACTAAAAAAACTGATCCCTACATAATAAATTTTGCCTTCTACACCTGAAATTTTTCTCAATTGTCTAAAAAAAATCTCATATGGGCTTTTAAAATCGAAGCCTGACATTGAATGTGCTAAAATTTAATAAGCATGTAATGGTCACTCAATTCATCTTTGATCACAGAGAGCACCAAAAAATTTTTGTGTATCTGGAAAATTTGTTTACCTTGATCAAAGTGAGTGAGGATGATGGTTTGGACCGACTATACTCAGTGAGAAGCAAGAAATGTTAAATATTGTTCAGACAATTGACAAATAAAACACTAAGACAGATGTCAGCCAAATTAACTTTAAATAATTTTAAAGTTTTACTAAGAGAAATATAAAAAAAAAAAGTAAAGACTTACACACAATAAATACAGTTCCATCAGGCATGTACTAACAAAATTAAAAGTGCCAATGCTCTGGAAGACCAACTAATTTTAAGGAATTAAAAGGAGGGAAGAATTCCTTCTGCTGATAATTCACCCTAAGGAATTCAGTTTTCCTTTTTAAAAGTTCTAAAATAAAAGTAGGGAAAGTTTGTTGCATGAATCAATAAACCAGCCCTGATGAACACTCACTAGCTTATTGATTACTGATGTCATAATGTCTGCAAAACTACTGCATATATAAATCAGCAGGCAATTTGAAAGTTCTGTCATCAGATTTTCATGATATGGATGCCAGAAATGTTGGAGGTTGGTGTAAGATGAAGCCTGTCCATTATAGTGTAAAAATTTGCTATCTTAATATACACTGAACACTGATTCTATATATGTATGGGAGATAGTGGTCTGGACCAAATGATGAGTGCTGTGTAAAATACATATATGTGTGATTATTTATCATTTCTGCATATGTATTGTCATGTGTATCAATAGTATGATATAGTGTGGGGTTAGTGAAGGAACTTGAATGTCTGAGTTCAAATACCCTATAATTGCAATTAGGCTTCAGGTATAAAAGTGCCTGTTAATTTAAATCTTACATATTAAACCTGCATTCTGCCCATCCCTCTTCTCTGTGTTTAAATGGATACTGTCCTAACATGGACATGACAATAATATTGACATCAGCAGGGGATCTGAAAATTCTGTCATCAAATTTCCAAGGTATAGATGGCTGAAGATTTGGAGGTTAAAGTAGATTTAATCCTGTCCATTAAAGAGTTTGTATTTGTTATCTTAATATAAACTGAGCACTGATTGTATTGAGAAAGAGTGGTCTGGACAAACTGATGAGTGCTGTTTTATCTTGGTCAATAAAAGTTCTTATGAGAATACTGAAAATACAATAAAAACACTTATAATAATGTTAAATTTATGAATAATAGTTGGTATAAGTGTGGGTTATCAATTTGTTCTACTTTTGAGATTGGATCCTAATGTTAAAAGGTGTTAAATACCTACTTATGGTTAACTCATAATAACTTAATATTTATATTTGTTAATTTAATCTCATTATGTGCTTATTAAATGTATCTAAAACATATACTTGTAAATTGTATAGGCATTATGCTTCTGATTTACCCACATACGTTTTCTCATGCATTTATAAATATTCTATTGTACATGTAATTGAACATGGGATACTCATATTAGTGTAAATATGATGGTTTATAATAAAGTTTATGATGCATTAAATTCTCATTCTATTTATAATGTAAGTTTCATAAGTCACTTATATAATACACCCTGTTTCTTTTGCCATCTGATTACTTAAAATTACACTTCAATAATAATATTATGTATTGGATTAATATTTTTTTCCATTTATAGAGTAGCTAATTTATAATTCAAATACCTAAACAAAACAGAACTTAATATTTAATTAAAAAAGCAATAAAACTTTTTTTTCTTTTAATGATTATTTTTAATGAAGACTCATGAATACTGCTTACTAACTTTTTCCAACAAAGTATTTAGTTTTATATCATGTCGCAATATATCACACATTTAGTTAGTAATAAAATAATAAATCAATATTTTAAATAAAACATCATAAGAATAATACTGATTTTATTGGAAAATTTGTTACTGTTATTGGGTTATTCTTTATTATTTTTATTGTTAATATATTATATTGCTAATTATCTGGTATTTTCCATTAATTACTTAATGTCATTATTTTTGTAATATTAAACTTTTATAACCTAAGTGTGTTCCTTGAAAATTATTGATATTTTAATGGTTATGTAATTTTATAAATTTTATCCTTTTTTAAAAACACACAACATTCTTATCTTAATACTCTGTTGCCAGATATGTATTAAATACAAGAAATAATATTTACTATTTAATCATTAAAATGATAAGAATTTATAATATGACAACAATAAAATTATGAGAATAATATTTATTATACTTTAATATCAGAACTCTGAGATAATTTTAATCAATTTTATGCAATACAATAATGGAGAACTAATTTGATAGCCCAAAATACAAATGTTATAACACTTACTTATTCTTTTAAATTTACAGTCATGCTTTAAGACTCCATATAACCACAAGGTATTATCTCATTAAAGATAAATACACATCTACGTTTTTTTTTTCATAAATAAAAACTTGGGTCATAAAGGAATGTTATCATTGCTTTTAAATTACCACAAAAATAACTGATCAATGGTTGGTAAAAGGTTTCAATCATCTATTTTGATTGAGTTAATATATATATATATATTGTAGCCCTTGGATTTGTCCAAGGCTCCATTTTTTTAAGTTAGCTATGAAAGAGAAGGTTCTATCCAAATTTTCCTCATAATATATGTATTTTTTTTTCTGTGTAATAAGAAAATTTAAGCCAAGACAGAGTTTGAACCCATATTTATAAGGGATTGCATATGTTTGACTAGTGAGCAATCTAAAAATTTATTGTTAATGTGTTTATAACCAGAGGATTGTTTTATTTTAATTTATGGGTTAAATTGATATTAAAAAAATATTAGAAAAGCAATTTGTGTATTTGTTGATGGGTTAACTGAGAAGAGGAAGATGTATGACTATTGAAAACTACATTGGGATAATGATGATGAATAGTCATTATTTTATGCTAGGTTAGAAATAAATAATTTATGGAAGTAAATAAATAATAATATAGGTAGAATAGTTGTAATAGATAAAGATTAAGGCATTAAAAATCTAAGTTTAAAGAAAAGTATATATCTCGATGGTTATATATAATTTAATTGTAGATTTGATGGTACAATGTAAAATTAATAATCATTTCTTACATGATTAAAGCAATTTTAAATAAGAAATTAAAATCTTTTAAATAAGTTTAATATTAGCAGTCAAATTTAATGTCAAGTCTGAGTTTGAAACAGCTGCAATATATTTGTTTCACTATTAAAGGGAAAAGTAAGATTATTTTAGTGTGTATTATCTTACTAGTTAATTATCATTCCTTAAAATACACGATCCTACTAAGGAATTTAAAGGGACCATTAATTTAGGCCATTAACGGTGAATGGTCAATTCTGGTCTGTCAAAGTGTAAAAAATTAATTGGCAATTAAATGTTAGATTGTAAAATTAATCTGTCTATTTGACTTGAAATTTATGCCTGGTTTTTCTGAAGGGGCAACAGGTTAGATTTAATTGAGAGGGGGTGGAAATGTCAATTAATTACAGAGATAAAGGACGTCTCTATAAAAGCTGTGTTAAAAGAAAAAAAGGGGACTTGCTTGTATTTTTAAAACTTATCTGTTGCAGTTTTCCTTGATTGAATAAAAGAAAACTGTGTTATAAAATTGAAAATCATATTTATTATACTTTGTCTCTTCAGAATAATTCGACTAAATATAACAATGTATAGTGAGTAAATTTTAAGGGGGCACACACTTGGAACCTTCCAGAAGTTGGCTATTCAACAGATGTAATAAAAATTTAAACCGCAGAAGTTAAAACTTGAGTTTGATATCGTTTATATATATGCAAATAGTAAAATTTAGACTCAAAAGTTTTAATGCATATATAAGTCAATTTAAATCTACAGAATGAAAGTAAAAGTGGAAAAGGACAATCAAAAACAGACTGATATTGTGAAAAAGTTAAATGAAGGCTGTTTAACTGAAACTTGCAGAAAATTACAAAGTTTAAAGGTAATCTACTTAGATATGGAATGAGGAACTCATTAGCAAATGGAAACTGTATATATGAGAGAAAAGGAATCGAACTCTATCAAAAGAACTTTTACAACAAGGACTTTATATGCTCTCATAAACCTCAAGAAAAAAGGAAAAGGAGAAATCAGGAACTGAAGAACACCTCTAAAAGACTTGTATAGTATAATTTTTATTTTTTATTATTATTATTATTATCCTTTTTTGGGTAGGACATTTAATATATATAGAAAAAAAAAAAGTTTTCTTTCTTTGTAGTGTATATCACTATAGCATTTTTTTTCAAAAAAAAAAAATTATTATGTAATCACTATTGCATTATTTTGGGGGTAGAAATTGTTTTCATATGATTTTATATATTTTATTAGCTTTCGCTATGTTTATTTGGGGTAGAACTGATATCCTTATTTAAAATGCTTTACAAACAATTTTTTTTCCCCTCAATTTAAAAAAAAGGGGAGGGAAACAATTGAGAGATAGGGTTATTAGCATCAGAGTTATTATCGAATGATTAGATTTATAAATGAATTGCTTGTTTATTGAGTATCATCATCATTTTTATTTTTTTATAAAAGTGCCTGGAAATAGTTTCGAGAATTTTGGGCATTTCTTATTGCTTACTATTATTATTGTTATCATAGATTTAAGGCCAGAAACAAGCTGATTTATGCTTGGAAAATTTATGGGCTCATGTTCCAGTACACTAATTTGCAAGAATATTAAAGTTGTGAAAGTTTTACTTGTATAATTTGATGTTTCGACCTGTGTGTGTGTGTGGATAGACAAAGATCTCCACAAATTCAGTGAAGTTTAACTCACTGAGATATATGCTATATTCAGAAAGTATTTGAACCCAGTGGAAGAGTTTTCCCACTTAAGTATGCTCTACACCGTAAGAAGGTTTCTTGTTTTGATGGCCAGAGGTATTTGGCATACCTATGTTTTTATATGACTAGCGATAAAAAAAATCCTAGCATATCTTAACCTTAGTAAAAAGGTTCTCTCTTATTCGGGTCACTGCCTGCCTCATATTAATATTTGATATTCCTTACGTGTGTATGAGAGGATAGCCATGATGAGCATTATTATAAATATTGGATACCAGGTCGCAAACTCAACTTAATGTCTGAATGAATGCAGATAATGTATGTGCAATTGGTGTATTTGAATATTGTTTTTATAGATTGGATTTAGCATACGAGCCAGAAATAATTAGGTTAATAACTGTTAAGGGTTAAATAAAACGTACGAATGATTGGGCATAAGCAATGCGTATATAAATGTATTTAATAAATATTTACATGGCCAGCTGAGAACTTCGCTGGAAAGGTAGTATTGTTAAAATATTATTATGTTATAAGAACATGAACATAGAGAGTGCACTAGGATGATGTTTGATCTTAATGCCAATTTATTTGCAATAACTTAGTCTTACTATTATTAAGATATCTCTGTTGTAAAGATTAGGGCTAAAGAATATTTAATCAGGATGATCGGATAAGATCAAGAAATTTGCAAGGGAATATTACCTTTAGATTTATTAAACAAAATTATCAAATTTAAATTAGAAAAAAAAAAATCGATTACGTATTTTTTAAAATATATCTGTAGTAAAAAAGGGAAAGCATTGAAAACGGGAAGAAATTGGTATTTACTATATTTAAGGTAAAAAGAAAGTGTGGATATAATGTAATGTATATGTTGTTGTTTTTTTTTTGTATTGATTGAATTATAGTTTGTCAAATAAAATTTGTTATTTGTTTTAAATAAAAATTTGCGTGTGTCTCCATGTTGTTGTGGGTTATTATTATCTAGATATTTCCAATCCAATCATACATCAATATCATATTAGTAATATTTGAATTATCATGTACGTAATTAATATTTAGTAAAATTATTTAAAAGGTTAATTTAAATGCATAAAATTACCAAATAATTTAATATTGTTTAAATATAAATCGAGAATAGAGATAGTATTGAGTGATAGCGAGTGCAGAGGGTGGGCATAAAATCCTTTCCCCTTCCGTTGTATTCAAACCTCTCTAGATGCATTTTATTTTATATGGTGTTATTATAATTGCGACTATGTTTTATGATTTGTTTATAAAGATTTATTAAGCTTAAATATTCCAGCTTTAATGTAAATTGATATTAGATTGCATTAAAGACAACCGAGATCACCTTGGAGGCGATCAAGAGAGGAATGTTTATCACTAATAACCCATCGCAGCTTATTCGATTTCCACACCTAATTGTTCGAAAAACCCTGAGAAGAGATTAGAATGAGAGGAGATGAGCTAGCAAGATGTAAAATTTGATGATAAGATAAATAATAGTGTAATAGACATATGGACGTGAAATTGATGAAGGGATGGATCAGGAAGGTGGAGATGAATATAGAACTTTATAATTAGAATAAAATTTAATTGTAGCTTTAATCATAGTGAATGTGATTATGCTGAGAATAGCCTGGAATTCTTAAAGATATTAATATTGTCAATTTTAATGCGTTCTCAGTGTTCTCTAAATTAATTATGTATTAACCCATTCATGAAATATTATTACTAAGAGTATTGTATTGAGATTTCACCTCTATATTTTATTGGAGCTGCAATTTGGCGCCCTGGCAAATAAGCTTATAAACGTTCTGTATCATCATCATCATCTCAGTAGGCCTCAGACATAGTGTCAGCTGGGAATGATGAAGTATCTATCGATCCATTCTTAAAATGTTGTAATTGACATGCAATTTATCTGCAAATGTGTAAATGCCGTATACTTTGAATATAGTATAATTAATCCATAACGTGGATGTGCGATCATTTGAATAAAATTCTCATTGGTTATAATAAAGTTATAATTAGCTTAAACTATCCAATAATATATATGATATTTGGAAGCTCTCCCAATCGTTTAGGTATGTTTGAAATTCATTGTGGATGACCGATTGAGAGATTGCAAAATTCGATTCATGTTACTTTAATAAGTTTATATAAAGTTAACAAAATAAAGAATAACTTTTTATTTGTTTGAATTGTTTTTATATAGTTACAATTGGCCTGTAACGCGGTCGCACGAAGGAGGTTATATTTAATTTTTACGTATGAAATATATTAGTCTGTGCACTATATTGGAGAAATGATTAGATTAAATCTATACTTAGAAATTGTTTGATCTATACTTAGTATACCAGAATATATAATTGATGCATTGCATATTTAATTGATACTTAAGAAGTGCATCTGTCATAAATTTATATAATAAAGAAATCTTTATTTCTCTAAATTTTTATTTAGTTAGAAATGACCTTCTTCATTTTTCTTTTAAATTTTTCGTTAGTTAGAAATGGCTACAACGTGGAAGCCTATTAAACATCGATCCCCTAGCCCAAAACTTACTCGTTTAACAAAGAAGGGATTCATTTGGTAAAAACTTATTTCTTATGAATTTTTTTTTTTTTTTTAATTGTCAGCATCTTCATTTTTCTTATAAATGATTCATTAGTTAGAATATATATATATATGTGTGTGTGTGTGTGACTTAATAATTAAAATTCAAAACTCAAATTTTAATGAAAATTGTATTATATATAAATTGATATTTAAATGCGGCTTACAATATGTCAGTGAATCGAAATGTACATTGGAGAAGAGATTAAAAGAGCATATGTTTTTATATAATAGAATTCAAAAAGAGAAACAGTCAGAAAAGAATGTAAATAAACTTTCATTATCTGTTATATTTGATCATAATAAATCTTGTCAATATGAATTTCAATTTGATTATAAAAATATAAAATTTATGCAAGTTGAACTTTCCCATAATAAATGCAAAATAAAAGAAGTTATGTTGATTTCAAGAGATCCGTCAAATGTTAAAATAACAGAATTGTGGTGGAATTAAACTAAATTGAACTATGGATATTGTGAAAGGATGACTTGTTTCTATTATTCATTGTTATATAGTTGATAATGACTGCACGATGTATAGTCAAAAGTACTTCCTATAAAATAACTATAATTTATGTGAATTTTACTCTATTTTAATATATATAATATCAAATAATATAAGTATAATAAAACAATTCACTAGAATAAAACTACAAAATTTTTAAAAAAATGGCTATATAAAAAAATTAAAGATTAAAATTCTTTGCTATAGCCAGATTCGGTGTATTCCGCCATCTTGGCGGAATATGCCGAAGCTGGCTATAGCAAATAATTTTAATCTTTAATTTTTTTATGTAGGCATTTTTTAAAATTATATATATATATAATGATAAGTGCACAACTTAAACATTACAAATGGCTGCTTTATGGTTGTTTTAATATAGAAATATTTTTGCATACAAGTTTCACAATATTTTACAATTTCTGAACTGCTCAAATCACATTCTTGTAGGGTGAATCTTCTTAAGGTTCTTCTTTGAGAGAAATTGAATTTTTATTTTCAATTCATGTGATTAGCATAATTAATCCATATTTTCATAAAAAATCAGTTAGAATACAACTGTATACTGACTTAATTGTATATGTAATTTTATAGAATGTGACTTTACTGATATTATAATTAATGTGTGAATGACTAATATTTGCTTACACAAACATATCAATTTTATTTTATATAATTTACAAATATATACATGAATTATTTTGTAAAACATTTCACACATAAAATTTTTATGTTTAAAAGTTTCCTATAGATATTTAAGAAAATATTTATAATAGTATACTTTAAATAATATTTACCATACTAATATGGGAAATATAAAATATTATTTACCTTACGAGTACATATTATAATCAAACAAAGTATATTATTGCATTATTGCTTACATATAATTTAGAAATTTTATTTTAATAAAAAATATATTTTTTATAGAATAATGAATAACTAATGATGTAATAACATAATAAATATATAAAAACATTTACCTAATTTGTAATAATTATCGAGAGATGAATGGGGATCTAAAACAGAAGTAGTAATTAATGAAAACAAATATGCTTATTGGTCATAAAATCAGCATTGTGATATTTGTTATTATTAAAATATCACACTAACATACTTATTTAAAAGCTTTCATTGTAAAATGGCTAATATAAATAATTTTAAAAAGCACTTCTCTCAATAAAAAAATTTTTCAGTAAAAATAAATAAAATGTTACCATTTTGTAATATTAATATATTGAAGCAATGGATCTGAAGTCCAATCCATGCTTCACAGCCTCCTATAAACTTAATTATTATTGTAGGCCTGAATTAAGTTTATAGTCCAATATCAGCAGGGTTTTGCATTTAAATATTTTGTTTCAAATATTCCATTCTAAGATTAGATTTCTGTTAATAAAAATTGCTTTTAAAATCTATTAGTCAAACATATATATATATGTCAAGCGTATATATTGTAACCGTCGGAATTGTTGAATGCTGTATTCCATTTAAATTGAAGAAAGAAGGCCCAAAATGTTGGTGCCAATTTGTATCTGATTGAATTGATGGATGAAGGTGATGGTTAGGATGATCATTCTGATCTGATAAAAAAATCTAACAATCTAATTTAAATTAATCTGGTCTAGCTCAATCGGGTCGCCATTATGTAATAAACCATCACAAAGGGCAAATAATCTCTCTTAAAGTTTAATTTACTTAAGTTATATGTGAAATGAGGGAATAATGAGACTATCTGCTCCAGACATCAACAAATCCATCACAATTACAACATCAATTGCAAAGAGCAGTGAAACCAACTACTATTGCCCTACACAATAATATAGGATTAGGCTAACTACTTGATTGGCAATCTAATCAAAATCAAATCCAATTAATAACTAAAACAGATTCCAATATATATATATATATATATATATATATTGGATCTGTTTTAGTTATATAATAATATATATATATATATATATATATATTATTAGCCTGTTACTGTTATAAGTAATTTAAATCTACTTTATTATTTAAAGATGCTGCCTTTTTAACTTAATGGATAAGCTTCTAAGTATCTGTAATAGTACTTTACAAAACATTTTTTTTACCTATAGACATTATTTAAATATCAAAACAAAATAATACTTGAACCCAAATATATATATATATATATTTTAACAAACGCTAAATAGAAAGATAAACACTCGTGTCAATAAGCGATATACAATTCTTTCTACTTCAATCTTTAATTAATAATTTTCTGTTGGCATCAACTGGTTTTATTATAATTTTATAAACACTTTGAAAATTTATGCACTCACTTAAATATTTAAACAAATTAATATACGTCTATGGTTTACTAAGAAGCTACAAAATAATTTAGAAATAATTTATAAATATCTTCCAATAAAGTGCTGCTTAATTGGTGCTTCGTTTATGTTTTAAAATAGAATACGTCACTGGAGTTTAATATCAACACTCTATTAGCTCATCTCTAACTCTACAATGTCCAACCACATTACATAAAAGACATATCAAGTTTCTATTGGATGTTTATTCACCTGTGAGTATTAATACAATCTGTTTGAAATTTTAAACAATTGAATAAAAATTGACCGGCAACAATTAAAACATATGATTATAATTGATATTTATACAAATCAAAACAATATTCAATTAAATCGGTCAATGAAGTTTATTCTCTTCATTTTATAGGAGTTTAAGAAAATATCCAAGACGAATTATTCTGAACCAAACGATAAAGTACGATCTATTTAGATTTTTATGACGGAATCAGACAAACATGAAATGATTGACTTTGTAATATTAACTAAGATAAATGAGAATATATATATATATATATTTAATATTCGAATGCAAATGTAAATATAAAATTCATATGGAAACAAAATAAAATACTAATAAGCAAAACATACCTTATCTTATATTCTAATTCACTTACCAAGATGAGTTTGAATCTTGTTACTTAAATAGCTACGTCTTATGCAATCCAAATAAAACAAAATAATTAAACTAGTCTCGATATTTAAATTAACTCAATTTATTGGATTATATAAAAGAAAATTGGCAAGATTAATGATGAAATACATCGGAAATGACTTTATATTTTAGATTGGTTGACTAAATAAAAATAATAAATTGCTATGTGTATCTCTAGATGTGTTGCGACAACGATAACGACAAAAAAGAAATGAATGAGTAAATGAAGGGAAAGGCTTTTGGATATTTTGCTAAAAAAAATTTACATATAACCGATACCAAAGATGTGAAATAGGAGGGTATCAAAATCTATTTGTTTATCAAAATAATAACGGATAAATGAATACGAAATAATAAATGTATTTGAGTCTTTCCGATCATTTTCATTTAATAAATTATATTACTTTTAGAGATAATTAAAAAAAAAAAACATCCCCTTTTATTACATATAAAAAAAATTAATACACGCACATTTTATATAAAAAAAAAATCATACCATATATATATATGAGTCTGTTCATTCACTATTTATTGACCCATTGATTGACTTCAGTTCTTATGGTGTAAAGAGAAGTTTCTCTGTCAGAAATAATAATCGCAAACTTTATGATACTTCACTAAAAGTTTTCCTTTTCTGTCTGAAGAGGTGAGTGCACTTTGATTATCCCTTTTATGATGTGAATTGATCCAGTTGGTCCCTGTTCCTTTACTCGTGAGACGAGGTTTACGCAAATCCATTTTTTTTAAATTAAAAATAGCCGACTTTTTTTTTTTATAAAGCTTTTTTTTTTTTTTACTTCATAGGTTTCTTTTTTTTTTTACACTTTGTTGCCGCTTCCCCGGAAACTTTTCGCAACTGCCCTCTAAATGATTGAACGGGCAGATAATTCCACTATTTTTCCATGTTTTATGGTTTTACACACAAAAAAAAAATATTGAAAAACTTTATTTGTTAAGACACAGAAAATAGGTCTGTCCTTGACTATAGCAAAATGATGAAGAAGCTCCTGTTATATTCTGTCGTGTCTTTTTTATAGGTTCTCTTTCTGACATTTCTCGTATCTTGATGACCATCCAATATTACTCAAAAAAAAGTCAATTTTATCAAAAAAAATTTTATAGTGGTTTTCGCGCGGTTTGTAAGGTAAGTTTGGAGAAAAAGATACATGAAAATTAAATCCAAATTCGATTACAATTTTTTTATTATTTACAAACCAAAATACAAAATTGATATAACAACCTTTTAAATTATTGATAAACATCAATAATTTACACATATCTATATTTTTTAATAATAATATTTTTTTAAATTAATTTATAAACAAATATACACAACAAAAAAACATTGAACTGTATGTAATAATGTTACTATGGTGACTGCATTCATATATGAAATATGTAAAATAATATCGATCCTATTTAGGTAAACTTATATTGTACTGAATTGTTTGTTTGTTTTTTGTTTTGTTTTTTTAAATAAATTTATTTATTTATATGTTTTTCTTAAGTTTGATTATAGTGAAGTTATTTTTATTTTAAAGCTAGAATCAACAGTATATAATTCTATTTAAAAGCTTTAAGGTTGCCATGGTGATCAAATTTAAATTAACATTTCCAAGATCTTACATTATCTATCTATTAAGTAAAGGAAAAATCAAATAAGATCAACAAACTTCTTTATTTATTTATTTATTTATTTTTATATATATATACCTGGTTCATCAATCTGAACATTCACAACATCTCCCCTCTACAGAGAAAAAAAAACAAAGACACTTTTTCCCTTCTCTAAAATCATTAAACATTTTAATTTCTGCACAGATAAACGTCTATCACTTCCATCTGTCTTGATTTTAATATCATTTGAAATGTTAGTAAAAAATTTCAAATATCTTATTCTCATAGAAGCAATGTGGAATTCGTTCATTCCATTTATGCTTATCTAATTAGTTTACCTACATGTATTTCTTTTTTTTTTTTATATCTACCATTTATGTAGTATAATCACATCTCTAGGTTTTTTTTTTGCTTCTTTTTTTTTTTTTATATTGGATTTCACAATCAAATTATTACATCTTTATATTCCTCTCTGCAATTTTCTGGACAACAATGCTCTAAAATTAGAGTCAAACAAGAAAATCATTTAGTATTTGCTTCATACAAGCCAAATATATTATGGAACAAAATTCATTTATAAGCCAAATATTATTAGTTACTCTCTAATAATCATATATTTTTATTGCATTGTTAAAATATATATATTCACGGTTTTATTTTCTTAAGACTCAACAATAGCTTTTTATTATTATTTTCTTTAGACATATATGTAGTTCACTTTAGTGACACTACTATGGGCCTAAATTTTAAACATTCAATATTGTCATAAAATGAGAATGTAACTTTAGTTAATTAATATCTTATATTTATTCAATTCCTGCTTTGGACATTGAAAATATCAACCTTTAAAGTCACTTTTCCTATAAAATAATCTAAACGAATGAAAATTAACTCATACAGTGAGCTGGAGATTCAAAACAATAGAGATATCCCATTTTTAAATCACTTCTAATACTAAAGTAAACTGACTAAATGTCAATCAAATCTAATTTTAATTTCTGGAGGATCTGACAACTACTTTACAAACTAAGCTGTGCTCTACATTGATGCTAATCAGGGACATTTATGTTTGAATAGCTTTATTTTATACAGGTTAGGGAAACTACTAAACATTTCTCTTTAAAATTATAACTCATATTAAAAGATAAATCCTGCCATTAAGGATTTCTTCCTACCTGCCAATGAACAATAATAAGTCTGGGACATCTGTCGACTTCAGACTTCAATATAATTTTATATAGAGTTATGAGCCACAACATACATCTATAGTTCTGCCAACTTCCTCAAAGAAAAGACTTAACCATACAAATATTTACAATTTACAAATAGCACAGACATTAAAATCTTACACTCTACATCTCCAATGCATTAAATAACACATTCACCATCATCAGTCAATTCTACAAGGTTTAATTTTAAACAGTATTTGCATACTATACAATGAAAATCTTCAAAAGTACTTTGACTATAAATATTTCTCACTCTATTTTTTTTTCTTTTTAGTCTTTCATATGTGTATCTACACTATTACTAATGACTTTTGGTCATAATAATAAATATCATGAGACATACTAATAAAGTTACTTTAGTGAATGTTTTTTTTTATTTAATTGGGTGGTGCTACTTGCTTTAAGCTTCGGGCATTGAAGGTACCTTTTTCACCTTCCGGGGTTTCTATGAGAAATGCATTCTCCCCCACTTTTCTTTTTATTTGGAATGGTCCCTCATATATATTCAAAAACTTTTTGAACTTATAATTCTGCGGGTCACTGATTTGTCTCTGCTTCAAATAAATATGTTCTTATATAAATTCTTTTATTTTCCAGTCATACACAAATTCATTAATCCATTAGTCAAATCATGGGTCAGGGAGGAAATCATGCCATCTAAATTTATCAAATCAATATTAGTCTTTTCCTCTCTCCATGTACTTTTCAACTACTCTCAATATTTCTGAACAAAATAACAGAGAAATGTTACTATGAACATTATTATCTACTGTATAGTTATACTTACTATAAGTTTTCTCAAGCAACAAATTCTTACTCCATTTTTCAAAGGATTCATCTTCCTTCCCTTTTACCGTATTATCACAAAATTCTCCTTGAAATAACTGCTTAACATAATTCCTATAATAAATATCTGCCTGCATTATTATGGACATATCTTCTTCCATACTTATTTTCCACCTTTCTTTGCAGTATGATACATACTTTTAAATCTTCGTGTTACTTGTTTGCACTCTATATAATTTCTTAAGTTACCTTTCAAATTTTCAACTCCTTTGGATTTAAATTTATTTATTAACCATGCTTCATCTATCATTTTCTGATTAACCTCAGTCTTTATGTTTTTATTTGGTTGTAACAGCTCAACATCTGAAAGTTTCTTATCTAAATTATTCTGTTCATCAATATACTTTATTTTTACTGAATCATTAGAACAATCTATTTTCACCTTTTCAAATTTTTTTATCATCTTTACTTTTCCTAAAGGCACCTGTACTAACGTTTTGTAATTTACCATTTTTGCTTCGTTACATTTTACCTTCATATTAGTCTGAATATCTCTTAGCTCCTTTTTAATATCACTTATCTCCAATGTGGTTGCTTTCTGGGTATCTACATAAGTCTGTTCAATTTTAAAACATTTTCCCTCCAAACTTCGATATTTAATTTTACAACTTTTAACTTCGGCTTCTAAAATGTTAAGCCTGACATCTATGTGTTCTTGTGACTTCTGTATATGGTCACTCAATTCGTCAAACCTACAATTATATTTATCAATCGATTCTTTCAACCGAGTATCTAAGTTATGCTTAAATTCATCAAACTTGGCATTAGTAGCATTTAGCTCGATTTTGCATAAGCCAATTTTAATATTTACCTCCTCTCTAAGTTCTTTATTTTCTTTAATCATATCACCCAGTTTATTATTCATGTCTTCTCTTAACATTTGATTATCTCTACTCATGTCACTAAATTTATTATTTATTTCACTATTCATATCACAAAATTTATTATTTATATCACTACTTATATCTTCTCTCAACTTATTATTATCTCTTCTCATGTTACTAAATTTATTATTTATATCATTTTTCATATCACCCATCTTTTCCATTAATTCTTTCAGAATTGGATACAAATCTCCTTCAGGTTTTGATAATTTTTCTTTCTTATTGCTTTCCATTTTTATTTTCTATTTATGTCAAATATAATATCTCTATTTTAAATAAATTGTGAAATACTTTACTTTTATTTATTCTTACATAAAACATATCTACCCATTCAATCCTACAGCTGCGAATAAAAATCCCCAAAGAACGACAACAACAAATATTCTAATATCTTATTTAAACCTATGATATAATATAATCAGCTATATAACTCCACCAATGCATATAAAAATAATACCATGTTTTAGCATCTGTATGAGACTCAAACTTGGGTCTTTAATTGATTATTTCAGCCCGAGTTGGCACGCCATTTTGTAACCGTCAGAATTGTTGAATGCTGTATTCCATTTAAATTGAAGAAAGAAGGCCCAAAATGTTGGTGCCAATTTGTAACTGATTAAATTGATGGATGAAGGTGATGGTTAGGATGATCATTCTGATCTGATAAAAAATCTAACAATCTAATTTAAATTAATCTGGTCTAGCTCAATCGGGTCGCCATTATGTAATAAACCATCACAAAGCACAAATAATCTCTCTTAAAGTTTAATTTACTTAAGTTATATGTGAAATGAGGGAATAATGAAACTATCTGCTCCAGACATCAACAAATCCATCACAATTACAACATCAATTGCAAAGAGCAGTGAAACCAACTACTATTGCCCTACACAATAATATAGGATTAGGCTAACTACTTGATTGGCAATCTAATCAAAATCAAATCCAATTAATAACTAAAACAGATTCCAATATATATATATTTTATTAGCCTGTTACTGTTATAGTAATTTAAATCTACTTTATTATTTAAAGATGCTGCCTTTTTAACTTAATGGATAAGCTTCTAAGTATCTGTAATAGTACTTTACAAAACATTTTTTTTACATATAGACATTATTTAAATATCAAAACAAAATAATACTTGAACCCAAATATATATATATATATATATATATATATATATATATATATATATATATATATATATATATATATATATATATATATATATATATATATATATATATATAATATATATATATATTGTGCCATTACAATTTAGTCACTAGCTAAATTTATAGTAATGTGCATGTAGAAAAGGTAAACCAAAAATCATCATCACAATTTTATATAACCATAAAAGAAGCTGTAGGGCATCCAAGTTCAAACCCTACAAGGTCCAGTTCTAAAAGCTTTAAACAGAGAAAGAATGGGTCAACAATTACATGTTTTACTTGTTTGTGTGTTGATAGAAAGGTAATACACACATTTAAACTATTTAATATTTAATTTTTCTTTAAAAAGCAAAGTTATAATGCATACATATAGGCAATGTATGTGTAAATTATTTAATTGTTTTATATTTCAAATATTAAACATTTTAACTTTCTTTAAAACTAACCTATGCTTGATCAATTCTAATATTTTATTCTATGCTTTTATTTTGCTTTTCTTTAATTATAAGTGGGATTTAAAAGTTACAGATTTAATTAAATAATTGGGTTATAATTACTAAGATAGCAATCATATTATTTAAGGTTAGTTTATGAATGATTTGAAAGAATGAAGGATGTGTGTACATTACATACAAAAAGTTACATTTCCTAAATATTGAAAGAAAAGGAAGTATTAAATCTGTCAAATTATTTTTTTTTGTACAATTTTTTTTTGTTAAAAGAGGAAATCTGTTTAATCAGATATCGATCTTTGTAGCAATTTTTTTTTTGTAAATGATTGTTTCACTTTGGAAGCTTATAATGAGTCAGAGCTCTAAATTTTGAAATTGTCTTATCTCAAGATCTAAAGAAGGAAGCTCAAAGATTTGAAGTGTTACCTGGATGTTAAAAAAGAAAAAAAAAAGAAAAGAAAGGAAATAAGGATTGAGTCTATTTTTTTTTAAACAAAAGTGTCTGGAAAAAGGATTAAACTTTTCAGTTGAAAAATACTTTAGTTGAAAATAAATTAGAGATCTAATTAAAACAAATTTGTCCAAAAATAGCAAGTGATGCTATCTCTGATTGGTTAAGTTAGCTAAAAATTGGATATAAAAAGCTGTCTTGAATTATTATTAAGATTATTGTTTATGATTCAGATTATTAAACTATCCAATTGAATGCTGAAAATATAAGAAATGTCTGGCTAGAAAAATTATATGTATGTCCCATCGGTTCCGGACCATCTGGGGAAGCTGCACATCACATAGGAAAGAAAAGATGTGTCTAAAATAATATTCTACACCTTTCAACTGACCAGAGAAATAATATGTTTTTAATAAAAGGAAGAAAGCATTCACCTGCATTCAAAGAAGATGAATTAATCTACTGATAAATATTAATCATCAAGTCCAATTAATTGTTACAACAACTGATTTTAAACTCAAGAAAATTTACAAATGGAAAAACAACTGCTGTATTTCATCCACATGCTTGACAGGAAGAGAAGAAAATTTAATATAATGATTTCCAAATTGTCCACTAAAGCAAATAACCTCAATAGAGTCATCATCATCAAATAGTTATACACCTCAAGAAAGAGATTGTTCCCACATAAAACGGAAATAGTAGCTGCAGAAATATAGACATTATACAAGACAAGTTTGAACCCTTGGAAATTCGCCACAAACAAAAGATCGGTAATATGACTTTTTATATCTATTTTCTTTATGATACCAGTCTTAATAAACATTTTAGCAATAAAGTGGTATATTTTATTTAAAGAACTTTTAAAGACTATTCAGATCAATTAAAAACAAGAATGTCTTACTAATAATAACTTTGAGCTTCATATATGATCTTGAATGTATCAAAATTATTTGTTTATTAATTTTACAGTTATGAAAAATATTAATGTGTAAAACAATTTTTTTTTATGGTATTATGATTTTAGTTTTAACTAATATATTATTATTTTGGTTTTAAATAATATTTTGTTATCATGGGATAAAACATGCACATACATAATGATATTTTATATGTGTATAATTGCGATTGAATGTGGAGTAACAAGTAGTGTTAGAATATTAGATTAGTTTATTTCATTAAGTATAGCATTTCAGAGGTAGAAGAGAGGGGGGAGAAAATAATTTAAAACTTGTTTCTAAAAACTTGCTCTTTCAATTCTACTAACATTTTTTTTTACATTCTATTTACATGTTAGATTTTTAAAGTATGTGTGCTAATGAGCAGATAATATTTTTTTTTTCTGAAATACTTTTCTCATGGAGTGAAAATCATGGTCAATGTGACGTTCAACTTAATACAAATACATTTGAAAGGAAAGGGGGAAGAACTTAAAATTAATCCGAGGATTGTTATATAATCAATTATTATCATTATTATTATTCATGTCAATTTTCATATTTATCTAGAAATTTTTCTGTATATGTTAGAAATGTAGTAATAAATATTAGTTTGTTTTATTAAATGAGGCATATATATTTCATTAAGTGTAGTCTTGGTTAAGTGTGATTATTCATCATCATCAATGGTTGAATATTAGTTATTTAAGATATAAGTAAATATGCTAAAATTAAGCAATAATTATGAATTTCTTTATAAAAATTAGTTTTATGTTTAGGCTTAGTCCTAGAACTGTAGTTGAAACCCTTGTCATTATTGTTATTATTATCATCATCATCATCATTGTCATCAACGTTTTAATTAATGAGCTGTTTAACTGTTTAAAGGCCATAAATAAATATTGATTTTATAATATTTAGTGATTTCTTAGTATTATTATAACCACATCCCATCATCTATTTCATGCAAGGATGAGTGAATTGCCATCCTAAATTAGTTATATATAATCTGAGCTAGTAAACTTATAAAAATATTGAAACACATTTGTTATGCTAAGATCTAAGAAGTGATTTATGTCTAATATACTCCACTTTGGTTTAAAGATGTTTTACTTTTACCTAAATATTAGTGTGTATAGTGATATGGCTCAAAAAGCAAAATCTTCCATTTTATTAGAAATAAAGTACCAAAAAGGGGATTCAAACCCGGTACACATGAAAGGTTATTAGATATAACCGTGTCTAGATTCAGATAATCTAGTGGCGCCCTGCTAGACCATATTCACTTAGTATTTGTTTAAACAGGCACTTAACATCAAACCAAGAAATGAAAGTGGATAAGATCGACTGCCTGTATACCTGAGTTATATTTTATTGAATTACGAGTGTACTCACTTCACGTGATTTCCATACTACTTGTTATTTTAATTTGTTTATAATTCTTGATATTTGAACTCCTTCACTTATATGGTAACAGTTATATTGTAACCATCTATAATTATTTGAGCGACCTTTCATTATGTTACAATATATATATATATATATATATATTAACAAACGCTAAATAGAAAGATAAACACTCGTGTCAATAAGCGATATACAATTCTTTCTACTTCAATCTTTAATTAATAATTTTCTGTTGGCATCAACTGGTTTTATTATAATTTTATAAACACTTTGAAAATTTATGCACTCACTTAAATATTTAAACAAATTAATATACGTCTATGGTTTACTAAGGAGCTACAAAATAATTTAGAAATAATTTATAAATATCTTCCAATAAAGTGCTGCTTAATTGGTGCTTCGTTTATGTTTTAAAATAGAATACTTCACTGGAGTTTAATATCAACACTCTATTAGCTCATCTCTAACTCTACAATGTCCAACCACATTACATAAAAGACATATCAAGTTTCTATTGGATTTTTATTCACCTGTGAGTATTAATACAATCTGTTTGAAATTTTAAACAATTGAATAAAAATTGACTGGCAACAATTAAAACATATGATTATAATTGATATTTATACAAATCAAAACAATATTCAATTAAATCGGTCAATGAAGTTTATTCTCTTCATTTTATAAGAGTTTAAGAAAATATCCAAGATGAATTATTCTGAACCAAACAATAAAGTACGATCTATTTAGATTTTTATGACGGAATCAGACAAACATGAAATGATTGACTTTGTAATATTAACTAAGATAAATGAGAATATATATATATATATTTAATATTCGAATGCAAATGTAAATATAAAATTCATATGGAAACAAAATAAAATACTAATAAGCAAAACATACCTTATCTTATATTCTAATTCACTTACCAAGCTGAGTTTGAATCTTGTTACTTAAATAGCTACGTCGTCTTATGCAATCCAAATAAAACAAAATAATTAAACTAGTCTCGATATTTAAATTAACTCAATTTATTGGATTATATAAAAGAAAATTGGCAAGATTAATGATGAAATACATCGGAAATGACTTTATATTTTAGATTGGTTGACTAAATAAAAATAATAAATTGCTATGTGTATCTCTAGATGTGTTGCGACAACGTTAACGACAAAAAAGAAATGAATGAATAAATGAAGGGAAAGGCTTTTGGATATTTTGCTAAAAAAAATTTACATATAACCGATACCAAAGATGTGAAATAGGAGGATATCAAAATTTATTTCTTTATCAAAATAATAACGGATAAATGAATACAAAATAATAAATGTATTTGAGTCTTTCCGATCATTTTCATTTAATAAATTATATTACTTTTAGAGATAATTAAAAAAAAAAACCATCCCCTTTTATTACATATAAAAAAAATTAATACACGCACATTTTATATAAAAAAAAATCATACCATATATATATGAGTCTGTTCGTTCACTATTTATTGGCCCATTGATTGACTTCAGTTCTTATGGTGTAAAGAGAAGTTTCTCTGTCAGAAATAATAATCGCAAACTTTATGATACTTCACTAAAAGTTTTCCTTTTCTGTCCGAAGAGGTGAGTTCACTTTGATTATCCCTTTTATGATGTGAATTGATCCAGTTGGTCCCTGTTCTTTTACTCGTGAGACGATGTTTACGCAAATCCATTTTTTTTTTAAATTAAAAATAGCCGACTTTTTTTTTTTTTATAAAGCATTTTTTTTTTTTTACTTCATAGGTTTCTTTTTTTTTTTACACTTTGTTGCCGCTTCCCCGGAAACTTTTCGCAACTGCCCTCTAAATGATTGAACGGGCAGATAATTCCACTATTTTTCTATGTTTTATGGTTTTACACACAAAAAAAAATATTGAAAAACTTTATTTGTTAAGACACAGAAAATAGGTCTGTCCTTGACTATAGCAAAATGATGAAGAAGCTCCTGTTATATTCTGTCGCATCATTTTTATAGGTTCTCTTTCTGACGTTTCTCGTATCTTGACGACCATCCAATATTACTCAAAAAAAACTCAATTTTATCAAAAAAATTTTTATAGTGGTTTTCGCGCGGTTTGTAAGGTAAGTTTGGAGAAAAAGATACATGAAAATTAAATCCAAATTCGATTACAATTTTTTTATTATTTACAAACCAAAATACAAAATTGATATAACAACCTTTTAAATTATTGATAAACATCAATAATTTACACATATCTATATTTTTTAATAATAATATTTTTTTAAATTAATTTATAAACAAATATACACAACAAAAAACATTGAACTGTATGTAATAATGTTACTATGGTGACTGCATTCATATATGAAATATGTAAAATAATATCGATCCTATTTAGGTAAACTTATATTGTACTGAATTGTTTGTTTGTTTTTTGTTTGTTTTTTTTAAATAAATTTATTTATTTATATGTTTTTATTAAGTTTGATTATAGTGAAGTTATTTTTATTTTAAAGCTAGAATCAACAGTATATAATTCTATTTAAAAGCTTTAAGATTGCCATGGTGATCAAATTTAAATTAACATTTCCAAGATCTTACATTATCTATCTATTAAGTAAAGGAAAAATCAAATAAGATCAACAAACTTCTTTCTTTATTTTTTTTTTTATATATATATACCTGGATCATCAATCTGAACATTCACAATATATATATATATATATATATATATATATATATATATATATATATATATAATTATTCAAAACAATACAATAATTAATACAGTAACAATATTTTAAACAAATATATACCAATTTAATAGAAGTACTTTCAACTATCCTAATTTAAATAGATTAATAAATAATTCAAAAAATAGGTGTGGTATTTTAAATCAAAGTTGTGCAATATATAAATGGCTATGTTTTTGTGGAAAGGCATATATTGGGGAATCTTGAAGTACATTGGAGAAAAGATCAAGGGAGCATTTGTTATTATATAAACGAGTGCAAAAATCAAGACAAGAGAATGTTAGAAATGATGATGTATCACCATCAGTATTTTTTGATCATAATGTAACATGTAATTATGGTTTTGATTTTGATTTTAATAAAGTTAAAATTCTGTGTATTGAAAGAAATAATAATAAACTCAAAATTAAAGAAGCTATGTTAATAAAAAGTGAAAAGCAACAGTTGATAAATAGACAGACAGCCAATATAAAAATTAATGAATTGTGGGAAAATTGATGTATGACGTATTGCTTTTGTTTACATTTGTAACGGTTTTTTCTAATACAATTTGAGTCTAGTTGACAACGACTACATAGATAGTTGAAAGTACTTCTATTAAATTGGTATATATTTGTTTAAAATATTGTTACTGTATTAATTATTGTATTGTTTTGAATAATTATATATATTTTATTATAATTGGAATACAGACATTGATTAATAATTTATATTTATATATATATATATATATATATATATATATATATATATATATATATATATATATATATATATATATATATATATATATATATATATATATATATATATATATATATATGAGTTAATGCAAAATTCTGCTGAAATAAAATACTTATTTTATTAAAAGAAATAATAATGTATTTTTCTTTTTAAATCTTGTGAAAATATTTAGTATGATTTGATTTTGAGATAAGCCCACCAACATTTTCTAAAAGAATGTATATTTTTAATTAATTTGCCCATTCAAGGCAAATTAAAGATGGCCTTCTCTTTCTTTTTTAATTAATAAAATTCAAAGTTTAAAGAAAGAAATTTAGAGTAAAAAAGTAAAGGTTATTTTTAGAAAATGTTACCTTGAAAGAAAGGAGTATGGAGGCTTATCAAGATCTAAGACCATACAAACAATAGAAGGTAGCTGACAAAGAGGGTATAAATAAAAGTGAGAACAAAAGACTAGGCATTCAGAGTTTTCTTGCTGGCATTCAGATTTCCCTTTTGGAAATTTCATTCAGATTTCTCTGGGAAGAACTCTTGCAGATTTTGCTTTTGCTTGTTCTCATTTTATTCCAAAAAGTTATACAACTGTCATCTTCAAAATCATGGAGAAGTTTGAACATGCTCAAGCTAAAAGTTATATCAATTTGATGGATTCTACTATGCTTGGCTAGGCAAATAAATAGCTTTGCCTATCGCCAAGGTTCCTCAATACCATCCAAAATGCCGTAGTATCCACCCAATAGTAATCTGAACTCTGTGCCCTGTCTGTAGGACTTTTCATGAAACCATGCTACATATTTCCATGTTCATTGTCCGGACAAATACCTATCGACAGTTGGATCAAGCCACGATGTGCCGAACAGGAGCAAGGAACCAGAATGGTAATCATATCTCTCTCCCATTGAACTATTTACGTTCTACCCTTTTTTGTTCCTACCTTTTTTTAATTGCTTCATTGAATTGTATTTAGGAAATGTTGTATTTAATTATATTTGTTATGTAACCATTTTTATTAGACTGGTCTTAGATAGATATATTGCATGATCATCTATATATATATTTAACCCTTTTTCCTTCGCTGTTCTTCATTACTAACATGTATTTATATTTTGTAGTTCATTGTGGTTAAGTTTAAAAGTTAATTTTTTCATTTAAAATCTCTTGTCCAATTTTATTTATATTTCCAAATTCCATACCAGTAAGTTTCCTTTGTTTGCCAACTTGATCTCCTCGATAACGCCTCTTTTGTCCGCCACTGGCTTATTACATATATCAGGTTTAGCTATATATGTTTTAAATAATTTTTAAACTCTGATTTAGTGCAAAGCAATTAAAAAATGCTTTGTGAAAGATTTTTATTATTGTACTTTATTGAGGAGATTCGGGTTGACAATTTTAATAAAATTGGGAAGAAAAGATTTAAACCGCAAACATATTAATCTGTTTTTATTGTCTAATTAGTTTTCATTAATTTAGGGGAATAGCGGAGGCCATTAAATCATTATTCATATTTTAAAGTTGTTAATTAAACATATTATTTAACTATAAAAAACTTGAGTTTTCAAATTTTATTATAATGCTTTATTTTACTTTTCTAATGATCCAGGCATGCAAAACACATGTTTTTTAGTACTTTTATTGCACATTTAACTATTTAGCTCTGTGGGTGTTTCCGTCCATGTCTCTACCTCTGTTGCTAAGCTTTGTGGCCAGTGAGAAAATAATTTATGTGTGTCTCAGATAATGTTGTTTTTTCATAATTAGCCTCGAGAATAGGCAAATAGGGCAGAGGTCATATTATTCTTGATTTAATATCTCGCATATGGATGGCCTTGAAGTACTTTCACCTAGTATTCGAACTGGGTTAAACCAATATACCTCATCTGACTGTCACAGATAAAAAAATTTTCCGCATCTGACACCAACAACGTGGGCCGAATTTCATTTTTTTATTGGAAGAATAGGAATAGGGGATCTGAAGTAATAGATATATGTAAAAGTTTTCTCCGAGTTGTTGCAGTGGGATGTATGTCATTTTTAAAGAAAAAATATTAGTACCCTGAGAAGTTTGTTTTAGTCTAATACAGTTATATAGGAATATACATATAATTTTTCCGAGTTTGTCCCCTAACATGAGTCAAATGTCATTTTTATTAATTAAAAAAAAGTTAAATGTGTCTATAAGGTATTTTTTTTTTGCCCCGAGTTTTAAATTGCTAAAATGAATGTTTTACGTTTAGAAAAGTTAACACTCTGTTAGTTGTTCTATATATATAATGAGAATAAAATATCAGAGTTATAGAAATTTTTGTTTCCCTAATTAGAGTTTTGTCATGGCCAGTCACCATATTTGTTTTGTCATCTAAAGTATATAGCTTCGATGAGGCGGAAGTGTTAAATACATACCCACCTGCCCTCCCTTTTAAAATAGCTTTCGTACTTTATGTTAATTTAGTACTGCTTAAACATGAGAAGTTTTAAAATAATAATGTTTTTTCAAATTATAGTGTATATTCGGTGTGTTAATTAATATTTTAGTAAAAAAGTACAAATAGATAATAGAATTTTTTTTGTGTTTCTATAAATTTTTGTAAAAATCTAATAGATAATATTTTTTTCCATTAATAGAAATTTTTCTGAGTTTTAAGTTTTGATAAGTTCAAATTAACACATGTCAACGTACGGTGTTAACAAATATTTTTTTTCAATTTCTCTGCGTTTCGTTTCTTTAATGAATAATTTTAATCATGCAAAAATTTTTTTTTCCCACTTTTAAATATTTTGCAGTTACATTTCCTAGCAAATAATATATAAATATAAGTTGTGTTTTAATAATAGCAAACTTAATTTTAAACTTTATAAAAAGTAAATGTGTATGTTCATTTTAATAAATATATATATTAAAGTATTTTCTGTATAACATATATGTCAGCCACCCTTTAGTTAAGATTTTTTTTTCTCAATTTGGATTATGCTATTGAATTATTTATTGAGTAACCATTAGGTGAAGACCCCTTTGAGTAACTGTTAGGTGAAGCCCTTGTTTTTTAGTGATCGTTTTTCATGAAGCCCCAATTAGTAACCATTTAGGTGAAGACCCCTGATACTTTAGAGTTGCTGAGTAGCCTGAAATAATAGGTCTATGTCTGCAATCATTGCTTCCTTGTCATAGTTTTACTAGCCTGAAATAATAGGAGTATGCGGTCTGCCGTATGGCAAATCTTTCTAATAAAATCATGTACATGATAAGAAAAAAATATTTGTATAGGTGTATCTGTTTGTATAATTATATGTAGTCATATATATGCTTATTTAATGTTGTACATATTCATATATATAAATAGGTGTATATGGTATATATTTCGTTATAGTTCGGTAAAACCCGTTTTTATATAAATGTTTTTTTTTTAAAACAATTTTTGATCTCAATCCGTGATTCTGTAAAATTGCTTGATAATTGTTAATCTATTTTGGGTTGTGACCAAAATGGTAGATGGTTTCGATCCCAGGTTCATAATTTGGAGTGGCGGTTATCATGGAATTTTATTTTTATTTTTAATTTTTTTTGATGTATATTTTGTTTTGTTAATCGTACTTTAGGCTGTTAAATTGATTTTTTTTTGTGTCATGACCAAAATGGTAACTGGTTTCGAACCCATGTCAGACACGTTACCTTACTTAGTTGTTATACGTCTTAGACTTAATTAATATTGTCATTTAAAATACCATTTACTTATTCATGCAGAGATTTTTTTGAAAGTGAAGTGAAAATCAAAATAAATTCTAATTCCATTAAACTTTATAAACCTTATCAATGTGTACTTGGGTCATTATCCATTAATATGTATATTTGATATGGCCATTGTCTTGTTGACTGGTGCCCCCATCAAATAAATTTGTCGGCAAGTGTGATTTCTCGTATCAGAATACTAATAAACAAAACATAGGAGGTAGATGATCAAAATAAAACTGTATGTGTAGTGAACCAAAATAATTTTTAAACATGACTTATGTATATTTTGCTCACATATTCCTTTATATATATACATGTATTAATGTAAATGCATTTTTTAGTTGTTTCAGGTGTCAGAGAAAGCCAGGTCAAGCTGTAAGTGGGTTATTTTAATTATATTAACATAGCAGTGACATTTTAATGAAATATAAAAATAAATAAAGTGTGGAGAATAATATGTAGTAATAAATATTAAAAACAGACACAGCAGGATTTTTTTTTCCATGTACACACAGATACATATAGGCATAGGTTTAAGATAGAACCTCGTGAGGTAGGCAAAGTTAATTTCCGAAAACATAAATAAAACAGTTATAATTTTAGAAAGAAGTAAAAAAAATTTTTTGATATACAGAAGGATATAGCTCCTAGATATACATGATATAATACACTTATCTAGGTTGTTTATAAAAGGATTAAAATACGTTTTTCAAATAAGGTGGGATTGTTATATAACAAAATAGCCAATAGTATGCAAAAATGGAGGAACAGAAGAGAGGTGAAGTTTATAGGTCAATATGTACTCATAATGATCAAGAGTATAACTTGTAAGATCTCATCAAAGAAATGAGAGACAAAAATGAAATAATGATGAACATGTTCCAAGAATTCATGAATATTACATCACAAAGATTGAAACGTTTGGAGGCACATATGGAACTCCATCAAGAACAGAGTATTGTAACAGAAGCATCACCAGAAGATGATACTCAAAATCAAGATGACACTGACATGAAATCCTTGAGTGATTATAAAACAGGTGAAGCCACTCACCAGTCGGATTTCTCTGGACAAATGAATGAGGAGAGTAAAAAAAACAAATGATCAACAGCTGCTGAACCAAATCCAGGTGCAACAAGACAGTGAAATATTTACTGTGACAGTAATCAAAACTATAATTCCTGTGGCAAAGATTAGCAATATAAAATATTTTGGAGAAGAACTGGGTGGGAACCATAGACACCACCTAGATAGCTTGAAAATCTGTCTCAAAGTCCAGAACATGACTGAGCAAGAAAAGAAGGCAAGGGAAAAATTAAGATGTATGGCTCAGCATCGCAAGAATCAGAACCGGCAATATAAATTCAGGAAAGGAAACCAAGCATGGCTAAAAGACCTTAAGCCAAGTAGTAAAGCATGGAGGAAAGTTAAAAAGTTCTTCCCAATATATAAAGGTCCATATGCGTTAAAAAAGAAGTGTGGAGAAAATGCTTTTCGGTTGAAAGATAGTCACAGCATACAAAGACGGTATAATGCTCCAAACATAAAACCTTACATACCACTGGACCCCAGAAAATTTAGAAGTTAAAAAAGATAAATATAACTTGTTAGACTAAAAACAACACGGACTCTATTTAAGATACAGAAGACTGAATTATGGATAAACCATTAGTTATATAGTAAAAGAAAGAAAGATTGTTAGTCAGTAACAAATTAAATATTACAGCAAATAAAAAGTAGGCTTGAACTCACCTGGCACAAAATTTTTACCTCTGACCTGAAGCAACAGCATTTTTTTAACATTTTTTTTTGTTCACTAACTATTGGGAAATGAAGCAATGGATCTGAAGTCCAATCCATGCTTCACAGCCTCCTATAAACTTAATTAGTATTGTAGGCCTGAATTAAGTTTATAGTCCAATATCAGCAGGGTTTTGCATTTAAATATTTTGTTTTAAATATTCCATTCTAAGATTAGATTTCTGTTAATAAAAATTGCTTGTAAAATCTATTAGTCAAACATATATATATACATCAAGCATATATATATATGAGTTAATGCAAAATTCTGCTGAAATAAAATACTTATTTTATTAAAAGGAATAAGAATGTATTTTTCTTTTTAAATCTTGTTCACATATTTAGTATGATTTGATTTTGAGATAAGCCCATGAACATTTTCTAAAAGAATGTATATTTTTAATTAATTAGCCCATTCAAGGCAAATTAAAGCTGGCCTTATCTTTCTTTTTTAATTAAAAAAATTCAAAGCGTAAAGAAAGAAATTTAGAGTAAAAAAGTAAAGGTTATTTTTAGAAAATGTTACCTTGAAACAAAGGAGCATGGGGTCTTATCAAGATCTAAGACCATAGAAACAATAGAAGGTAGCTGACAAAGAGGGTATAAATAAAAGTGAGAACAAAAGACTAGGCATTCAGAGTTTTCTTGCTGGCATTCAGATTTCCCTTTTGGAAATTTCATTCAGATTTCTCTGTGGAGAACTCTTGCAGAATTTGCTTTTACTTGTTCAGATTTTATTACAAAAAGTTATACAACTGTTGTCTTCAAAATTATGGAGAGTTTTGAACATGCTCTAGCTAAAAGTTATATGAATTTGATGGATTCTACTATGCTTGGCTAGGCAAATAAATAGCTTTGCCTATCGCCGAGGTTCCTCAATACTATCCAAAATGATGTAGTATCCACCAAATAGTAATCTGAACTCTGTGCCATGTCTGTAGGACTTTTCGTGAAACAATGATACATATTTCCATTTTCATTGTCCGGACAAATACCTATCGATGGTTGGATCAAGGCACAATGGCACCGAACAGGAGCAAGGAACCAGGATGGTAATTACATCTCTCCTCCATTGAACTATTTACTTTCTACCCTTTTTTGTTCATACCTTTTTTAATTGCTTCATTGAATTGTATTTAGGAAATGTTGTATTTAATTATATTTGTTATGTAACCATTTTTATTAGACTGGTCTTAGATAGATATATTGCGTGATCATATATATATATATATTTAACCCTTTTTCATTCACTGTTCTTCATTACTAACATGTATATATATATTTTGTAGTCCATTGCGGTTAAGTTTAAAAGTTAATTTTTTCATTTAAAATCTCTTTCCAATTTTATTTACGTTTCTAAATTCCATACCGGTAAGTTTCCTTTGTTTGCCAACTTGATCTCCTCGATAATGCCTCTTTTGTCCGCCACTGGCTTATTACGTATATGAGATTTAGCTATATACATTTTAAATAATTTTTAAACTCTGTTTTAGCACAAAGCAATTAAAAAATGCTTTGTGAAAGATTTTTATTATTGTACTTTATCGAGGAGATTCAGGTTGACAATTTTAATAAAATTGGGAAGAAAAGATTTAGACCGCAAACATATTAATCTGTTTTTATTGTCTAATTCATTTTCATTAATTTAGGGGAATAGCAGAGGCCATTAAATCATTATTCATATTTTAAAGTTGTTAATTAAACCTATTATTTAACTATAAAAAGCTTGAGTTTCCAAATTTTATTATAATGCTTTATTTTACTTTTCTAATGATCCAGGCACGCAAAACACATGTTTCTTAGTACTTTTATTGCACATTTAACTATTTAGCTCCATGGGTGTTCCCATCCATGTCTCTACCTCTGTTGCTAAGCTTTGTGGTCGGGGAGAAAATAATTTATGTGTGTTTCAGATAATGTTGTTTGTTCGTAATTAGCCTCGAGAATAGGCAAATAGGGCAGAGGTCATAGTATTCTTGATTTAATATCTCATGTATGGATGGCCTCGAGGTACTTTCACCTAGTACTCGAACTGGGTTAAACCAACATACATCATCTGACTCTCACAATATGTTAAAAGGTTTATTTTAATAATTGGAAATACAAGATAATATTTTCATAACATGCATGTTCTTATTATTCTGCTCTCTTTTTCAGGTGTTTCTGCTCTGACCAAAGACAATACTAGCTTCTCTTCTTCAGTTAATGCTAATCTGACCAATGATGGTACTACCATGAAAATTGAACCTAGATCATGCTTCTCATGACAACTGTCCATAGACTGTAACTAAGTAATACTTCCAAGATTAACAATAAGTAAAAAGTTTATATATTACTAATGAGCTTTTTCCTGAGTTGATTATAACATTACGATAATGTTCAGTTTTCAAGGATGTAAAGGTTTAGGTCTAATTCCCATATAAATACTTTCTCTGATCACCCAGTAACATCAGAAGAAGGGCATAGAATAATACCCCTCAAAATATTAACCATGAAGTAACTTAGGATTACAATTACTAAAAGTTGAATGTAATTGGAAAATTTTAATAGTTTTTAATTTTTTTCTGCAAATTTCTAATATTGTCTATCTGATAATGAAAATTGTCAATATTTAAATACAACTAAAATGTCATCCTTACAAATCTTTAATAAATTCTAAGTTAATGGTACATATTAACCTTTTCATAAAATTTTTAGTTTGTTCTTTAATTTCTTCAATAAGATGTTTGTTGGGGTAAGAACTCTAAAATAAGATAAGAGTAGAATGATGATGAAAGATTGGTATCAGAGCAATAATAAAGAAAATAATTGTTAAACACATGCAAGTTATAACAATTTTATATCATTCTCAATTAATTTTGTCATCTCTATAGTGGCTGTTGATTACTGATGTGAAAGTTGAAATTATGAACCAAAGAATTTACTTCTAAATTTAAGTTCTAAAACAAAGAAGGAAAGCAAAATTTAATCTGTAGGTTATGTGAAAAGAGAGTAGAAGTGTACTATGTAAGATTAGATAACATCTTAAAATTTATTTGTTTGAAAAAAAAATGGTTATATGAGCTTGACTATCTGCTGCAATAATATTTCTTATATAATAATGATATAAAAAATAATATATATATATTATAACGTTTTCTGTATTTCTAGGCCTCTACATGCATTATAAATGCATGAGTTGATCAAGTTATGCAAAAAAAAAAATATTCATTTATTTTATTAAAAAAAAAGAACATTTCATTATTATTCCAAAACATAACTATCTTTCCTGATCAGCTCGGCCTAGAATTATTACAAAGTACAATCGTGAGCTGACTCAGTTTTTAATTTCTACATGAGGGTGCCAGAGTCGTTAGACCCACTGAGTCAGCGTCAAACATATTGTAACTCGTAAACTAATAATTATATGATCTGGGTTAAAATTCCCGTTAAGTAGAAGATATTCCCCTTTGACTTAATTAAGATAAATAAATATATTTAGCAAAAGTAATTTGTATACTAATTTGATTCTAAATAATCAAAACTTAAATATAATAACTCTAAATTTATACACGTACAATGAAAGTATGTTAATAACAAACATTTAATATTTATGATAAATGAAAAATTATAATGTTGGGACGTATTGTGCATAACAAATTTAATAATTTATTCAAATATTGAAGCAATAGTTAGTTTGTGTCTTATTTTTCCATGGTACTGTTTCATTTACTACTCCGTTTGCAAATCTTTAGATCACAAAATTATGAAATAAACATTTCATTAAAATCTCAGTTCATAAAGCTTTATATAAAGTTATGGCCATTAACTTATCGGTAAGTTTATATTTAAATAGGTCATTGATCCTCCCCAATTCAGTCAGTGGGCAGTCTGCAGTAGTTGTTTTTTTAGTTGCACTTCTTCCAAATCTCCAATCAAATTTAGGTACAGTCAGATGACGATCTAGGTGACTTTTCTCAAGAGAAAGTATCAGCAAACGATAGAGTTCTACTCACTCATGATGAGCGATTTTAGTTCGTATCTAAGTGGACACATTTTATTAATATTTTTTTTTGTTTAAAAAAAATACGAGGCACTTCAAATTGCTCAACACTCTCTGGAACGACCAGACAAAAGACACTTTTCAAATCTGTCGGCTCCTTTTATATACCCAGATTCTTTTTAAAAGTTCTGCACATATTCCTTTTTACCTTTTGTTTTATTTTATAAACTTCTACATTATTTTCCTTTTTTTATTACAAAGTCTGTTTTCTCGTTAATAATTTCTGCCATTTTTAATTACTATCAGAAAGTCGGACTTTCTGATAGCAATCTTTTACCTTTGGAATTTTCTTACACTACTTGAATCAATTATTCAGTATGCACTTTCCATCATTGAATTTACTTTAGTTAACTTATATTAAAAAAAAAAGAAAAATTAAACTTTCACTGTACGTTTTTCTTAAAACATTATATTACAAAAAAAAATTAAGGATCAGGTTCTCTCTTTTTTTATTTATATGATACCCAATATTAAATAGTAATTTGTACCATATATATAAATAAATGGCACAATACCACTGGGGCAGGGGAATGAGAATAAAAATAGAGGTTTGAACTAATTTTATTCTTAATAAGACTTTATGGAGTACTTCTAACCCACGTCCTAGTCTTATATGGTTTCAGTGACCTAGCGTTATAGGTACCCCTTTCTCCTTCACCTTTCTCTAAAGTGAAAACATTTGGACCATCCCGTCGGCTGATTTGGTAAGGTCCTTCATACAAATTTTGGAACTTTTTAAAAATATGCTTCCCAGTTTGGCTCACAGGGTTCGTTTTGACCCATACTGTATCCCCTGTTTTAAACTTATCAGTCAAGCCTCCTTTCCGTCGGGTCTGGAGCTTGGCACAGTGTTCCAATTTTTTTCTTGCTTCTTCGTGATCTCTCCCTTTATCAATGTTTTCTGGACTAGCGGGTAACCTGCATTTATACAATCGAGGTACCGCTTGTCCGAATTGAAGTCTTACAGGTGCAAATCTGGTAGATTCATTATGAGTCCAATTTATGAAATTTAATACCCTTGGGAGTTGTTTCACCCCTCCTCTATGGTTAGATGCAGTATATACCCTGAAGAGGCGTCCTAACTCTCTCATCACCTGCTCACAAAGGTTTGATTACAGATTTCGTATGGATGACAATATGTGTTTTACCTCCATCCTCTCTATCCACTGTTGCCAGTCATAAGATGTGAAAGGCATACCGTGGTCCGACAAAATAGCTTTTGGTTTGCTTACCCTTTTAAAATATCATACCTCAAGGGCTCGTATGGCATTCCTAGTATTGGCCTGCGTCACCGGATATGCTGACACCCATTTTGAAAAAAGGTCATATACTACTAGTAGATATTTCATTTTCCCAAAAGCTGGCAATGGTCCATAGAAATCAATAGCCACCAGGTCATTGGGTTCTTTAGGGATAATAGGATTCAATGGACCTTGATATGACTTGTTTGCTGGTTTTGTCTTCTGACACATTTCGCATGAGCTTACTATTCTGGTGACCTGCGCTCTCATATTCGGCCAATGAAACCATGTCCTCAATAAACCTTCCACTTTATTTACACCAAATGATGGGTGTACTCAACATCCTGTAAACTTTCTGGTATAATCATTTTCCACTGATCCTTTTGTGGGTCAGTGATATACCACAGTATCCCTTCTTTCAGGCAGTATCTCTCACCAGCGTTAGTGTCTGCTGTTTCTCCCCCTTCATCTTTGTCTTCTAGTTGGTCAATAATTTTCTTGTAGGTAGGGCTTTGCCATTGTACCTTTCCTAAGTCTTTCAATCCTTCTTCTACTACAGTGTCTGTTTCTAATTCTACACTTGCCAAACAGATATCTTCCATCTGCAGATGGTCCTGGGTATCAGGAACAATATTCTGGCTCAATGTGTCAGCTACCACATTTTCAGTGCCCTTACAATACTGGATGGAATAATTGAACTCCTGGAAAAAAGGCTCCATTGGATTAGCCTACTATTTGTTAAATAACTGTGATTTAAGAATTCCAGGCTCTTATGATCTGTCCTAACAATCGTTTCTGATCCTATCAAGAATTGGCGGAACTTCTGAAATGCCCACACCACAGCCAAGGCCTCTTTCTCTGTTACATAGTAATTAATCTCTGCACCTCTCAATGGTCTGCTGACAAAATAAATTACGGCCAAGGTACCATCCTCTTGAGCTTGCATAAGAGCTGCACCTAACCCATACCCACTACTGTCTACCTGAACAGTAAACGGTTTCCTTAGGTCAGCGTAAACGAACATCACTTGGCTAAGGAATTTCTCTTTAATAACCCTAAATTTGGTCTCGTGCTCTTCCGTCCATTTCCATGACGTTCCCTTACGTAATAATTGCAGCAGAGGCTCCATGTCTGAAGCAAAGTTTTTGTAAAATTTATTGTAGAAATTACACAGCCCCAAAAGTGATCTCACCTGTTTTGGTGTTTGAGGGGCTGGGAAATCTCGTATTGCCTGGATTTTGTCCGGCTGTGGTCTGATTCCATTAGCATTAATTAAGTGCCCTAAGAAATTCACTTCCGCTGTTAAACAGCTTTTTTGTAAAATAATGTGAATATCCTTCATATTGCACTCTTGTAGAAACAACTTGAGGTGTTGTAAGTGCTCCTGAGAGTTATTGGATGCAATAATCACATCATCCATGTAGATAGTGATTAACTTTTTGATCTCAGGGGACAGCACATGGTCAAGACATTTTAGCAGGCCTGCTCCACTATTCTTGAGACCAAAAGGCATTCTGCTAAATTGGTACGATATACCATTATATCAAAATGCTGTGTACTTCCAGTCAGCAGGGTGTAACTTGATCTGCCAATAGCTGGCAGTCAGATCTAATGTGGAAAATATCTTTTTTCCCTGGAATTTATTTACCAACTCATTAATTGGAGGTGGAACATTTTGATCTGGCCATGTAATCTTGTTCAGTTGCCTGGCATCCAAACACAGTCTTATGGCTCCATCTTTTTTTTACAACCACCAATGGGTTATTATATGCTGATGAACCCTTAGTGATAATATCCCACTCCTCCATTTTAGCTAATTCTCTCTTTACCTCAGCTCTATATTGGTGTGGCACTGGGTATGATCTTGCCTGGTATGGTGTACTGTCAGCGACCTTGATCCTGTGCTCATACCCTTTAATAACACCAGGTTTATCTGAAAAATTCGATTTATATTCAATTAGAACTTCTTTTAGGTCCTCTTTCCATCATTCCATCACTTCATTTATTATCTCATCAATACGTGCCTCTATTGAAGGCTGTTCTATCTCAACCTCCATATTATATACATTTTGTTGGTTCATTCTCATCTGCGAACCAAACTCCACTTCTTCCTTATTGCAGATAATCTTTTCATCTTTATAATTGATTATACACCCAGTTTTGTGCATAAAATCGGACCCCAATATGGCTTCATGTACCAACCCTTTTAGAATTAATAGTGTGTGGGGCATAATTTTATCCCCTATTTTAATTTGCACTCAAACTTGTTTCGAGCCCAATTGTGCCTTTTTGTTATTTGCCAATGTTATTTGCGTGCTTTTCACTGGTAGAGTTGGTATCTCTATGGGTTGGCCCTACATACATTTATACGTTGTTTCCAACATTACTGATATCTGGCTGCCAGAATCCCACAATGTCTCTACCTTGACATCGTTCATTTGCAAAACAACCTTTGGGCCTTCTTGAGATGTGTACTTAATCGATTCGCCATCCCACTCACAAATAAGATTATCTATCCTCTTTTCTTCTGTTGTTCTACTGATTACTTTATTTCTTTTCTTTTTCCTCCTTTTTTACTGGTTCTTTTATTTCTTCTTTTAATTCTCTGACCATCTCTGCCGTTTCTTTCTTTATATCTTCTTTGAATTCCGTCATACATTCATATAATAATTTTCTTATTAAGAGTTCCATGTCCTCTTTTAATTCTTTCTCACCTTCTGCCATATTTTGTATATTTTTATTACTTCTCAAATTCATATATGGCCGTTTTGCTTATTTTTGCTCCAGTAAACAAAATCTTAAATTTTATCAATTGTTACAATATAAATTCAATATTTTATTTTGCTTTGTTAATAAAATTGTTCACCGACACCCTCTCTTTTATCACCCTATAATCTCCCGTCCCTCTCTACCTTTACTGTCATTACTAGCCTTTGATCAATTTTATTTATTATTTAATGTATCTGCTATTATTTTGTTTCAATATAAACTTATTTAAAATCTTATATTCTTAAAAAAAAACTTTCATAATCATACGCAATAACTTTTTAGACTTGCGCACTATTTGTGGTCATATTTATTTTCCAGCTACGGACATTAAATTCTCAATTTTATGCCGTTTTTAAATTTTCTCAGGTCGTGGTTTTTTTTTTCGTAAGCCCGAGTTGGGAAAGCCATTATAACGTTTTCTGTATTTCTAGGCCTCTACACGCATTATAAATGCGTGAGTTGATCAAGTTATGCAAAAGAAAAATAAATGTTCATTTATTTTATTAAAAAAAAGAAGAACGTTTCATTATTATTCCAAAACATAACTATCTTTCCTGATCAGCTTGGCCTAGAATTATTACAAAGTACAATCGTGAGCTGACTCAGTTTTTAATTTCTACATGAGGGCGCCAGAGTCATTAGACCCACTGAGTCGGCGTCAAACATATTGTAACTCGTAAACTAATAATTATACGATCTGGGTTAAAATTCCCATTAAGTAGAAGATATTCCCCTTTGACTTAATTAAGAAAAATAAATCTATTTAGCAAAGGTAATTTGTATACTAATTTGATTCTAAATAATCAAAACTTAAATATAATAACTCTAAATTTATACACGTACAATGAAAGTATGTTAATAACAAAGATTTAATATTTATGATAAATGAAAAATTATAATGTTGGGACGTATTGTGCATAACGAATTTAATAATTTGATTCAAATATTGAAGCAATAGTTAGTTTGTGTCTTATTTTTCCATGGTACTGTTTCATTTACTACTCCGTTTGCAAATCTTTAGATCACAAAATTATGGGATAAACATTTCATTAAAATCTCAGTTCATAAAGCTTTATATAAAGTTATGGCCGTTAACTTACTGGTAAGTTTATATTTAAATGGGTCATTGATCCTCCCCAATTCAGTCAGTGGGTAGTCCGCAGTAGTTATTTTTTTAGTTGCACTTCTTCCAAATCTCCGATCAAATTTAGGTAGAGTCAGATGACGATCTAGGTGACTTTTCTCGAGAGAAAGTATCGGCAAACGATAGAGTTCTACTCACTCATGATGAGCAATTTCAGTTCGTATCTAAGTGGACACATTTTATTAATATTTTTTTTTGTTTAAAAAAAAATACGAGGCATTTCAAATTGCTCAACACTCTCTGAAACGACCAGACAAAAGACACTTTTCAAATCTGTCGGCTCCTTTTATATTCCCAGATTCTTTTTAGAAGTTCTGCACATATTCCTTTTTTACCTTTTGCTCTATTTTATAAACTTCTACATTATTCTCCTTTTTTTTATTACAAAGTCAGTTTTCTCATTAATAATTTCTGCCATTTTTAATTACTATCAGAAAGTCGGACTTTCTGATAGCAATGTTTTACCTTTGGAATTTTCTTTCACTACTTGAATCAATTATTCAGTATGCACTTTCCAACATTGAATTTACTTTAGTTAATTTATATTAAAAAAAAAAGAAAAATTAAACTTTCACTGTACGTTTTTTTTAAAACATTATATTACAAAAAAAAATTAAGGATCGGGTTCTCTCATTTTTTTATTTAAATGATACCCAATATTAAATAGTAATTTGTACCATATATATAATTAAATGGCACAATATATTGTAACTATAATGAAATATGTTATGATAGCCAATTTGTAACTAACATATATATATATATATATATATATATATATATATATATATATATATATATTATAGTAGCTACTGCCCTGTTGTAACTATAAAAAAATATAATGACATAGCCTGTTTACATCTAGTCACCACAATAATCAGATAAATAAATTCTCATTTCTAAACAAACAAAATAAAATGAAAATAATCACTGGCATCATTTAAGATTTAAAATATTTTGCTACATTGGGAAGTCATTATAACTAATAAACTATACTAGCCATTGTCACTAGATAGATAAATATTAGCCACAATGACTGAATAAAATTATAATGAAATCAATGAAGTGCATTATAGCTATCTCCAATAATGGGTTCTTTCAACAAAGAATCCTTTCTTTTCTTCTTTCCACATTTATAGGACCATTCATGGTCGCACACATTGGCACTGTTAATACTTAAAATTATCAAAAGTGAAATATTAAATATTATTTAGTTGAAAAAGAGAATCAAACTTGTTTATTCAGTTTACTTATGTACATGTGTTTTCCCCAAGCGCCACTAGGTTGTTTTAAATCCAGATAAGTATCATCTGTCTTTAGTATAACATTACATTGTTTACTACATATCCACATGGATGAGTTGAAAATGACATCCTTATATTTTAGCTAGTCAATAAAACTATAAGATTCCAATACCATAAATTTTGAATATCCAACACTTTTACAGATATTACCAGCTCAGTTTAAGTATATTGATGTACAGATGCTTAGTTGCTTTGACTAATGGCTCACAAGCAAACAAAGTGAGGACCATTATTTATAGATGGCCATTAAACCTATTTCAAGTTATTTATACATTGTAATATAATGTTGATGATGATGATAATGGTGATTCCAGCCACAGCTTTTGCAATTAACTTGCAACAAGTGGACCTTTTATGAACTTATGAGCACTTACTTAAAACCATATTATATATAAACTGGGATATAATTATTAATATTCAATAGCAATGATGATTGTCATAGCTAATTACAGAACATTAAATTTAGCTTCTTATAAATCGATAATTATTTATTTGAAACATTATTATATTTAAATGTTATTTAGTCATTAATATTCGCTAGCGATGATGGTCAAAACACCTCCGCAAACATGAAATTTTAGTTTTTGTTATAAACCTATAATTACTTACCCAAAATATCATTATATATTAATTACTATCCAACGCTTAACATTTATTAGTGATGATGATTGATTATAATTAAAATGATAAAATCAAGAAAAAAATAACAATAATAATAATAACTCGGAAACCAAATATGGTATATTTATATTTATTAATATTCTACCTTTTAATAAATCAAATTGCTAATTATATAATTGACTGCAATTATTATGTCAATTCAATACATAATTAAAACAAAAGATTTAACACTATATGCATAACCAAATGAACTTAAATATATGATCATGATCCTATCTATTTTAAAATAAGCTGGCTTAAAATGACATAAAAATATGCTTATTAAATGCATATTCAATATTTTCCCAGCTTTACTATATATGTCATAAAGATAAATTTTATTCACGTAATATGTGTGTGTCTACTTCCATACACATGTAACCCTGCTCTTAACTTGCTTATTTAAACTAAAAATTATTAATCACTAAGATTTTATTCTAACATAGTTTTGACTTGTTTGTACAAGCAGTTACTAATGCACACACACTGTGATATGTCAACATATATTATGTTAAAAATGTTTCCCTTTATAGTATTAATTGATACATAAATCATATATATATATATAATTAAGTCTTAAGCAAAAACAAATTATATCAAATGTAAATATGTAAACGAATAAATAAAAAAAACATTAAAAAATAGATATTAACAAATGGCTCAGGTACTCTTAGCTTAATAAATGACAATAATAAAAGATATTTTGTCATTACAATATAAAAAAAAAGAATTTCCCAAAATAATGAAACATTCTCTTTAATAATTTCAAAATGTACAAGTGTTGTTATGCAGTAATGACCATTAATAATACAATCAATAAATAAACTTTTAATATTTATGTATTAATTAAAAGAAAAATGTTTGACCATAGAAAGAGCTTCAAATATTACTTTTAATAAGTAAATAAAATTGTTAATAAAATATTAAAGTTACCCCATTTTCAGTTCTTATTAGCATCCAAGATTCAAACAACAGTCTGCTCTCTTGTTTATCACTTCAGCCTGGTTGGGTTTAGCTTGTTTTCCCCCCTTTTACTATTAATTGTTATTGGAGGCACTGTTCATTAATATAAAGAAACTTTCAAAAAATTGATAAATGGATTAGTTGAGGCTTGCTGTGTGGATTTTATATATCTTTCTTCCTTTTCTCCCTTTCAAAGATGATGATCCTTTAATGGACCAGGTGACAAAAAAGGAGTATCTCAGACAGCATATGTGGTTGTCTTTAAACAAGGCCATTCTTTGAGTTTTAAAGACTTATATATGAGTCCACAGACAAACCATTGCATCCACTTGTGATGGCAGAGACCAATGGAACAAAACAGTGATTAGCAAGGCATCCTCATTTTCTTATGGCTAGCAAAATGTATAAACACCATTTTTAAAGTAGTAATTTGTGAACCCTTCTTATAATACAATCCTACTGTTCAGCATATTTTAGGGACTCAATCTCTCTCAGTCCCTCCAGAATATCTTAACTGCGATATTGTTTATACATCAGCATATTTTCTTCTATGCTATTTAAAGCAAGATTTTTAACATTTTGCTTTCACTTTTTCCAAGAGAAAAAGCTGGACAGAAAAAAAATCAACTTTGTTTCTCAGAGCTTGAAAGATATTCCCCTGAATAACGTAATGTTGACTCTCTCTCTCTTTTACACTACTCTCTTATACCCCCCTCTTTACAGATTAAAAGTTTCTTCCCACCAAAATAACTGTCATTTTGAAACTAAACAGAAATCCAAAAACTGAAGATTTAAAAAGTAATTAAAAAGACAATTAATAGCTCTTCTACTGTTTCAAAAGCATTTCTTCCTATTTTTAGCAATTAAATACTCTGAAAATATAAAAAGAATAAAAAATCTGAAATGCATGGGTAATTATAAATGTGGTCTGTTTGATTTACACATTTATATTGTCAGGTTCTGTTCAATACATCTATACTTTCTTTGTTTTCACAGTCTTACATGTGTTTTGAGGCCAGTAATTTTTGACCTTTTAAATCTTTTGTCTAAATTAATTTTATTTTTAAGAAAAACTAAGCTATATAACTAATATCTTTATTTAATATAAGTCTATTGCAAATAATATTATTTCGTGTAATAGTCAATTTCCACTACTGCCTATTAACAACTATTGTTTATTAATATATACAATAAGTACACACACAAAGATATATAAATATTTTTTTTAAATTTAAGAATATATATGTGTGTGAATGAGATCCTATATATACAATATATATTCTATTATATACCAATATTTTGTTGAACTAGCATCTGCCATTGTCAAGGTAAACCCATTTTATCTATATCCAACAATCATAAAAAAACATTATATATATGCATGTGTGTATTATAACGGAATGGGTCCTGTCCTTGCATAGCAGTATATTTGATAGCCATCAAAGTCAAAGAGAAAGTGTATCTGTGGTTTCTAAATTTCTAGATTCATATACACCCTAATTTCCATCTGAAGATATGACATGTTAGCATAAAACCTGCAACTAATACCTCCATGTATATTCAACTCTCTTCTCCATCAACTAAACTCCATTTATCCGAAATTTCGAGCTTAGGGAAAATACACAGAATATTCTACTTCAAGGAATCTTCATATTGCTCCATTTATTGAATGAGTGTGTGATAAATTGTTATATTCATAAAGAAAAATGCAAATGACTCAACATTAATTTGAAGTCATATGTTTTAAAAAAATATTCAAGCTTTTTACAATTTTTTTAACAAAGAACTACAAACAATAGTAATTATTTCATTTAGATTTTTATAATTATTATTTGATCCATATTACGAAATATGTATAACTCCAATCCCTCTTTGTCCCTCAAAAAGTATTCATTCAACATCGATACTAACAAAAATGTTTTAAAACATAGTATTATTACTATTTATATATTGTAACAGTCAAGTTTGTACATTCGTGTAACAGAATTCAGAATCCAAGCAAAAGAGACCGAAGCTGACCAGACTAGGACTGTAACATCCCGAGTCCGACCACACTTCAACTCGTAAGCCAGGATTCCAAGACTCAAGACCCTACGAATGACCACCTTGAAATTACACGTAGTATACCTCTTTCCACACGGCCGACATAGGTCACGGAGAAGCAATAAGACTCTGATGAATAAAAGAAAGGTTCTTAATTGACTAAAAGATCACTAAATTTAATTTAACTTAATGCATAGTTTTCACATATATAGACTATAAATAGTAATTAGAATTGGATTGAATTAGATCAATAACGAAACAGAGAACGAAATACATTAAATTAATTATATATTTATTTACAATTGGCATGAAATTGATGTTTTACACATTTCAGCGTCGAATGTACAAACATTGGGTGGATAAGAGAACACATTCTCTTTTTATATACAATTCAAAATCACTTTACATAAGTAATCATTAAATTTCATAGAGGGGTTTAACATATGCCCATCTTATGAATTGTTTACTATTGATACATAATTAATCACTACGTTATGTCTATAAATCTCGATAAGCCAAATCCTATTACATTTGTGGCTGGTATATAAATAATTATATTAAACTTTGATCATGAATTCATTTACTAAAATATACACTATAATTTAATAATGAGCGCATAAACCAGCTCAAGTAATGATCGATCGAACAAGGCTTTCAAGAGAAAATTTTCAGAATGCTGAAAGCGTTATGTTAAGGTGGGAGAGTTGGCTGAAATAAGATTTTACCAATGCGCTGTGGCACAGGTAAACAATAATAGGAAAAGTCGCTCTGCGGATGGATGAAATAACTTCAGGTTCTTGCGACAAATGCCGGTACCCTGTAACCGATCACAATGCTGCGTGAAAAGGAACATTTTGTTCAGGAATGGCAGGGGTCTTACGTGCTAACCTGGCCTTGGCTCAGGCTTCGCTACTGCTCTACCCTATAAGAAAAGATGTGCAGGCAATGTTGTGGCTCCAGCTTGAGATACGTATATTACGTATAGCAGCAAAACGAGAATATTTTTATAAAATAATATCACATCCACCAAGCAAAGAATAGTATATTTCATACTATGCAATATGAGTTAATAGCATATTCGCTCTATCAGATTGGGACCAACTCTTGTGTAGCCTCGTAATAAATGTCTATGCTACTAAAGGGAATATTATTACATCTGTACTTTGACATGTTCGATCTATTAAGTTACTTATAGATAATAAATATTCAAGGAGGGAAAGTATATTTCTATGGACTTAAGAATTTAAATATCAAATATACTTATAAATACGATCAAGGCTAAATTTAATTCTTAAATAAACTTATCAAGTTAAGTTTTTTTAAAAGGTTGATTAACAGAGCCACATTTCACATAATAAATCATTTAAATAATAAAAAATATAGGATTTCAAAACAGCGCAGAGAAGTTGACACAATAAACAATTTACACGAAGATTTTCAAATAATATCTTCTTAAAAAGATGAAATTAAGTGCCTGCTGTTTCAAAATATTGGCATATAAATTATAAAAGCATTTAATTAAAATAAGCAAAGAAATATAGACACAACCGCAGTGATATAACTTTAAATTAGACACTTATAATGTACTTTAAATGAAAGGAAAATATAAATTCATCAGATTATTTAAACTTTAACACATTAAATTTTGGATAGCAATTGACATATTTAAAATATTAATTAAATGGATTTAAGTTTTCGTTACATTTAGCTTTATCATTATTTTAAAAGAAAGTTAGCTAACTTATATAGATATATTTACATAAAGAATTCACAGAATTACACAGAAGTACACAGAGCTCTGCGGTTTGAAAAATAAAATGGTACCGGTATTTTTATCTGGACTGCAAGTTGTTGGCTGTTGGTTTGGTTCAGTTTGACTGGGTGGCATCATCTTTCCAAATCTGTTAGACTGATCTCTGCTAGCGGCATGATGGTGGTTTAGGCATTTTGACGAGAGAAACCCCGTTCTCCTGCGGAGTAACAGCAACAAGATGCCCGCTTTTAGCCGGACATGTTAAACATTAACAATTGTGAAGACTGGCTGCAATTCTCACTAACAATATGGCTGTCTATTCCTTGTTAAAAAAATACAGAGTATTTATATGTTTTCCTTATCGGAATCTCTCACCTCAAGACCCACTAAACTCAGGAATTTAATTAAATATTTTTCAATTTATAATCCAGATCTTAGATAACTTATGTTAGAAACATTCCATAAGCTATTATTATAATTAAGATTTTTCGTTGCAAACAATTGTACAATTTAGATTTTAAAATAACTTAATCTTATCTAAGGGGATTTTAATTAGTAAATTTTGAACTAGTTTTACTTTTTACGAATTCCAGGTGTGGTCGTTAATGACACTTGTTTACAATCAAAAATCTTTTAATTACTTGACCAGCTTTTATTTTTAATCTTACATATAATAGAAACTGTTTCTATTTAAAAACAACCTTTTAACATTTTTTTTTAAAACGAAAACATTTTTAACATATTTATTAAAAATAATTTACAAACATATTTTGATATAGCTTTTAAATATATTTTCGAGAAAATTTTCCCTGAAATATATTTAAAACAAGAAATCTTTTAACAATTTTAAAGAAACATTTAATAGTATTTTTAGATAACGGCTTTTACATATTTTAAATCATGTCTCTCTTCTATATAGCACAGATTATATATCCACATACGAAATTACATTATTAAACAACAAAATTAATAATTTACACTTAACTTAAATAATATAACGAATATTTTTAGAAATATTAAATAACTTTCGTACGCTATAATTTTACTAATCCTATCTAATTATAGCATTGGTTCGCACGTAAATATATAATACTGTTTATCCAGACATGAACGAATTTTAAATTTATTGACATTTAAATAGGTTCGAACTTAGCACAGATGAGAGTGTCATTAGGTTTGATGGTGAAACGATAGGGGCTTGGAAAGTTATCGTTTCAATATATATATAAATGCTTGCTAATTTAAAAATTAGTGAATTTATAATTCTTTATCTCCAACATATTTATCGATTGATATATATTAAACAACGTGGTATGGTCTGGGACCCCCCCCTTTGTTATGATTTCTTACTAGAATGATAGTAAAGATCATTCATGCTAGATTTTTTTAATCTTATATACTGAAAACAAGTAAATCAACGGATTAGTATCTACAAACAAACAACAAAAAATGAGGTAATTATATAAAGGTTGGTATTTAATGATGAAAAATATTGAAGTTTTCCTTCTAACCTAGTGATGTTCAATGTCGTCCACCATAAATTTCATGCCTGATCCTATATTTTATTTCAATTTTAAATTAAGTTAATAATATTTACTCCTTTTGTAGTATGTTGAGAATTAATCCCCCATCAACCTATGGTAAAGGTCAAAAAATATAAAAAAATATAGATGCACAAAATTAATTATATAATGTCAGCCTAAGATAAATTTAGATCCTTAAATAAAAATGTCCTAGATATATTATGTATGTACTTATTTCTGCAGTTCATGGCCAATTGTTTGGGTTTGAATGTTTCGGAAAGTGCATCATGGTAATCTGAATTTCTTTCTTATGTATAGCATGCCTTGAGTTTTTAAGTTTACATCTTCACACCCAAGTAGTGATGTTGGTATTGGCATCAGCAAATTTGAACAAATGCTGTTTTGAGACAAATTCAGTTTTAGTGATTACAATTCTATGGGTGATGAATCTTTTCCCATGAGGTAACTTTACAATTAGCAGTGCATTGTTATATATGTCATGTATACATAGTTGATCCAGGTCCTTAAGATTCTGAGATAGCTAAATATTGACTATTGAGACTCTCAACTTAGAATAAGTAATTATTTGTCTAACTATTGAAAATATTCTTGAAGGATCAAATAAATTAAAGCAGTTTTGGGGATATGCAATTTAAAATCCCTTAGCTAGCTGAATGTAAATTCATCCACTTTTATTATAGTTCTTATCTCTCTCCAATGAGATTTTCTCATTTAAGGATTTACTTTGATAGCTGCAGAACTTTATTTTCAAACTTGCTTACAAAGTATACATGTTGATTGGATAACAAGACTTTTTGATCTGATTTTTGAAAAAATGCCATTGGTATTGAAGCAGTCAGATATGAGTTCAATCTTAGCTTCATGACATCTAGCCATAAGCCCACTTCAAACCCTAGTAATAACCTTAAATTTCCGATGCAATGGGGTTTTATATGTTCAATCCATGCTAATTTCCATAAAGAATAACTTATTTCATAAATGCGTATTAAAATTAATTAGTTTCAGATTTAAATTGATCAATTCTATTAATAAATCCATGATAGAATTATTCATGAATTTATATATTATAACTGTGTGGATTGTGCATATATATTTGTAAATATTTAAATATATATGATTGTTTGAAAGTTTTATTGTGTCAGAAATATTTGTTTTTACTTTTAAATAATTTGTTAAAGTTTTATTGATTAAAAGCTTCATTCTTTCGATAAGCTTTCAGATTTTCCCTTTCCAAAAACAACAGTTAAAGTTTTATTAATTAGAAAAAAGATAAGGATTTCCTAATTAAAATCATTTTCTGATTTTAAGAATTCATTTTCTAATTAGAAAATAAATTCAAGTTAATGAGTTTGCAAGCCTTATCGAAGGAATGTATCTAAAAACAACCAGTAAATCAAAAACATTGATAATGAAAGAAGTGCTAGCCTAAAGGCATCAGAGAACAGTATATATAGCACTGAAAAGTTTGGAGAAGGGAGCAATATTTGTTGCAGAAAAGTGCCAGTAAATTATGTGCTGTTCAAAATCATGAATTCAAAAAGTGTTCCTATCATGGTAAGGGGCTAAATGTTAGGAATCTGGTTATTGTTCCTGAAGTCCCCTGAAATCTTCAATGAAGCTGCTGAATCTTTTCTGGACCAATCATACTGCTAAAATCATGAAAATTCATTAAAATACTGTTCAAATAATCAATCAAATGGTGCCTACATTTTACCAACTCGGACGTGTAACCTAAGGAGCCCAGCCTGGAAGAAATGGGTAATATATTTTTATAATGTACCTTAAACTTTCTGTCCAGTTTCGAACTTTACTTTACACTCCCTTTAAGAGCTCTTCTCATTTATAATGTAATAATACTCTGTGTAAAACCTTTTATTTATGTTATTTTAACTTTCATAGTAATTATCTCAACCTCTAGTCTTTAACTTTCCTTTCTTACGTGGCGGTTCATTTATTTTATTATGTATATTTATTGAGTAAATTTATTAATGTTGTTATTTTTAATTATATGCCAATAATCCTTCGACTCGATGATCTACTTCATTTTCTTTGCCTTACCCAAGTAATATAAACTTAATTCTGATAGTTAATTCTCACCCATTAGAACTAGATCAATACAGTTCTATCAATCATCGAGTCGAAAGAAATAATTATGTTTGTTATTTTTATAATTGGCTAATAATAAATTATTAGCTCCACTTCTAATCTATGCCTCAGCTATTTTCTCATATTCACTGATGTATATTTATTCATACATAATCTTAAAATGTTTTTGCAAAAGGGCCGATAAAGGAATCAAATAAATATATTCTAATTCAGCTTTGTTATTTTCTATTAAGATTCAGGAAGGGCACGATGATTGGGGCATAATTAATATGATTTACAAATACTTTAAAATAATGTTAGTTAAAAGCTCATTTTACTTTAATTCATTTGACCAAGTCATCATGTAGAGCATTATATATAGGTTTTAGCATTCAAATGATGACTATCAAGTCATCATCTTCGAATGTTGCTGACGTAGGGCAATCTTCCGCTCCGTTAGGATGGTCGGTGATCATATTTCTGTTATTTTAAATTATCGAGGGAGAAAGCACTTCCTCTCCTGTTCATATTAGTCAAAGGGCATAAGACTTGTCAGATGCAAGCCGCCATAGGACATCGATTATCGACTAGCTATCATCTTTCAATTTCACTTTATAACTCATAATTCGTCAGCACCGTTGCCTCTCTGTTCTGGTAAAGCCCATTCTGATGCTGGTAATTCATGATGAAGTGATTTCGATTAAAGTTGAACAAATTCTCAGCTATATTTAATTAAATAAGTTTTCCAATAAAGATTAAAGTTATGCCCTAAAATATGCATTTTGCTCTTCATGAATGGATTTGCGAATGCAAAAATAAATATCACATTCTTTCATATAAAATTAGAGTAATAATTTCCTTTACTAATGAATACCTTTATCTGCCTTTATTTTCTTGTTGGGGACATAGACATAGACTTTCAAATATTGCGTAATATTCATTGGCATATAATAAGGACCGCCACTCGTATTATAATTATAAACTTTGTTTAAGGATTAGAATTAATTAATTTAATCTTTATTTAAAATTCAAACCAAACAAATTATTATTATTAAATATTTTCTAAACACACTTGGTTTTTTAGTTCTTAATTCTTTCATAATTATTTTAATGTTAATACTCACTGTCTGTGTTGGCAACCCGAACATATACATATGATTTGATTTAAAAATTATCTTAGTTAATTGATTATCCAATATTAGTGTCAGTTCAGGGGTCTCTGATCCTCACCAACGGTTGAGCTATTTTCTTGGTGCATAGCAATGTGCCATCGATTTCTACTAATCAGAGCTTGAGTTGGGTTTGAAGTCAGTTTTGGTTCAGCTGAGTTTGGATCCGACTTGCGTTTAGGTGGTGGGTTTTTTGACTGGTACATGGTTATGTTTTTGATGCCCAATTTGGGCCTATTTATAAGCTAGATAATATTTAAAAAATTGATCACAATGAGACATGTATAATTTTTGTAGTTTGTACAGATGATATTCACACTAATGCTGTTCTCCCAGAGTCTACCAACTAGTCGAGTACACTTATGCGACTGTATCATGTATAAGTAAAGAGATTTTTTTTCATTGTTTTTTTTTGAAGTGAAAAGAAATGAAGTAGTCGGATCTGAGTTCGATCCTAGATTCATGACATCTAGCCATAAGCCCACTTCAAACCCTAGTACTGACCTTAAATTTCCGATGCAATGGGGCTTTATACGTTCAATCCATGCTAATTTCCATAAAGAATAACTTATTTCAAATGCGTATTAAAATTAACTAGTTTCAGTTTAAAATTAATCAATGCTATTAATAAATTTATGATAGAATTATTCATGAATTTATATATTATAACTGCATGGATTATGTGTATATATTTGTAAATATTTAAATATATATATATATAATTCTTTAAAAGTTTTATTGTGTCGGGAATATTTGTTTTTACTTTTAAATAATTTGTTAAAGTTTTAATGATTAAAAGTTAAATTGTTTCAATAAGCTTTCAGATTTTCCTTTTCCAAAAATAACAGTTAAAGTTTTATTAGTTAGAAAAAAGATAAGGATTTCCTAATTAAAATCATTTTCTGATCTCAAGAATTCATTTTCTAATTAGAAAATGAATTCAAGTTAATGAGTTTGAAAGCCTTATCGAAGAAATGTATCTAAAAACAACCAGTAAATCTAAAAACATTGATAATGAAAGAAGCACTAGCCTGAAGGCATCAGAGGACAGTATATATAGCTCTGAAAAGTTTGGATCAGAAAGAGCCATCTTTGTTGTAGAGAAGTACAGTAAATTTTGTGCATTTTAAATAGTGTTTCGATCATGGTAAGGAGCTAAACATCAGGAATCTGGCTATCGGTTCCTGAAGTCCTCTGAAAATCTTCAATGGAGCTGTTGAATCTTTTCCAGACAAATCATGCTGCCAAAATCAAATAAAATGCTGTTCAAGTAATCAACTAAATGTGTGCCTATGTTTTTACCAACTTGGATATGCAACCTAAGGATCCAGCCTGGAAGAAATGGGTAATATATTTCCATAATAAACCTTAAACTTTCTGGCCAGTTCCGAACTTTACTTTACACTCCCTTTAAGAATTCTTTTCATTCTATAAATGTCATAATCTCTGTGTAATAATCTCTATGTAAACCTATTTTTATTTATGCTATTATCGTAATTCTCTCAACTTCTAGTCTTTAACTTTCCTTTCTTACATGGTGGTTCATTTATTTTATTATGTATATTTATTGAGTAAATTTATTAATGTTGTTATTTTTAATGATATGCCAATAATCCTTCGACTCCATGATCTCCTTTGTTTTCTTTGCCTTATACAAGTAATATAAACTTAATTCTGATAGTTAATTCTCGCCCATTAGAACTAGATTTATACAGTTCTATCAATCATCGAGTCGAAAGAAATTATTAAATGTGTGTTATTTTTATATTATTAGCTCCATTTCTAATCTATGTCCCAGTTATTTTCTCGTGTTTACCAATATGTATTTATTCATATATATAATGTTAAAATATTTTTGCAAAAGGGCCGATAAAGGAATCAAATATATTTCTAATTCAAATTTCAATTACTTGCTATTTAGTTTCAGAAAGGGCACGATGATTGGGGCATAATTAATATGATTTACAAATACTTTAAATAATTTTAGTTAAAAGCTCGTTTGACTTTGATTAAATTGATCAAGTCATCATGTAGAGCATTCTATAATTGGGTTTTATTTTTCAAACGATGACTATCAAGTCATTATCTTCGAATGTTGCTGATGTAGGGCAATCTTCCGCTCTGTCAGGCTGGTCGGTGATAATATTTCTGTTATTTTAAATTATCAAGGAAGAAAGCACTTCCTCTCCTTTTCATATTAGTCAAAGGGCATAAGACTTCTCATATGCAAGCCTCCATAGGACTTAGATTATCAACCAGCTATCGTCTTTTAATTTCATTTTATAGCTCATAATTCATCAGCACCGTTGCCTCTCTGTTCCGGTGAAGCCCACTCTGATGATCTAATTCATGATGAAGTGATTTAAATTAAAGTCCAACAAATTCTCTGTTATATCTTAAAATAAGTTCTCTAATAAAGATTAAAGTTATGCCATAAAATACGTATCTTGCTCTTCATGAATAGATTTGCAAATGTGAAAATAAATATCACATTCTTTCGTATAAAATTAGAGTAATAATTTTCTTTACTAATGAATATCTTTATCTGCCTTTTATTTCTTGTTGGGGGCATAGACATAGACTTTCAAATATTGTGTAATATTCATTGGCATATAATAATAGCCGCCACTCGTATTATAATTATAAACTTTGTTTAAGGACTAGAGTTAATTAATTTAATCTTTATTTAAAATTCAAACCAAACAAATTATTATTATTAAATATTTTCTAAACACACTTGGTTTTTTAGTTCTTAATTCTTTCATAATTATTTTAATGTTAATACTCACTGTCTGTGTTGGCAACCTGAACATATACATATGATTCGATTTAATAATTATCTTAGTTAATTGATTATCCAATATTAGTGTCAGTTCAGGGGTCTCTGATCCTCACCAACCATTGAGCTAGTTTCTTGGCACATAGCACTGTGCTGTTGATTTCTACTAATCTGAACTTGAGTTGGGTTTGACTTCAGTTTTGGTTCATCTGAGTTTGGATCTGACTTGCAGTTCTTTTGGTGGGTTTTTTGACTGGTACATGGTTATGTTTTTGGATTGACATATTTAAATATAGAGTTTGAGGTCATGCATGAATTTGATTATTTATGTCATCTGTTATGATATATATATATATATATATATATATATATATATATATATATATATATATATCACTATATATATATATATATATATATATATATATATAGTGGATTAATAATAAATAAAATTGTATTTATTACTTTTTCTTTTTTGTAATTTTATTGCTTGCATAAAAGTTTGATCATATTTTTTTTCTTATATTATTGTGATATGTGTATATTAACCTTTAGGGCACTAATTATTTTATTGGCCAAATGAGGTAAAAGTCAAATCTTTTAATTGGTCAACTCATAAACTCAAGCGTCAAAATATATTCAGTTTTTAATATTATATTCATTTTAGTTTTGTTTGTAAAAAGTATATTAATAATTTGTCAGGTTATGAAAATGAATGGAAGTTTCTTTCAAAAATAAATTGTTATTATATAATTATATAAATTTTCACTAGCAGAAAATGTAAAATGAAATTTTACTCACCAATCAAAACATTTTGCTAACGATGTGATTTTCTTTGCCAATTTTAGTTGCAGAAAAAGCAAATAATTTTTGTTAAAAGTCTTAACTATTTTTTCAAAATAATTTTATTTTTAGCATATTTTATCAAAATAATTTGTCAAAAAATATTGTTAAAATGGTCTAAAACATTCGTTTATCATTTTCAAAATAAAACAAAAACAGATCGTAACTTTTTACTTTTTGGCAGCCATTTTCTTTGTTGTCAAAATTTAATACCCAATAAGATTTAAGAAAGGGCATTATTTTTTCTTTGTTTGACATGTAAGGCCATTTTTATTGATTTGTTACTTGTAAAATAATTCAAGAGAGGGCAGCATCTTACAGAACTTTTTTTAATCTTTAAAAAGAGCACAAAATGATAATCATAGTATGAGCAGTGACCAATTTAGATTGATGTCAAGCCACTTCATTTTTAAATGAATCAGGCACACAAAGAGTTTAAACAATAGTTAACAAAAGGTTTTATAATAAACTTAAGTATCAATATTTATAAATATAATAGACAACCTTCATATTTCCACTTTCTTTTTAAATTCATATAAATAAAGATACAATAGAAGCCAATGCAGGTTTTTGGTTATACCTGTGCTAGAGATAATCTCTAGTTTAGTAAATGATTAGTAGTAATCATTATTGTATTTATCTGAGGTGGATGGTGGCAAAGTTGTGAGTGGAATGAATTTGACTGTTGTAAATAAAAATGTAACAATTTATGAATATTAAATTTTTCACGTTTAGTTTAGATTACATGCTCTTTGTTCATATAACTTATGTTACATTATATGTTGATAACATTGTTATTATGGGCATTGGTGTTGAAGTAAATAAGAGTGCTTAAAGATTCTTGGTGGGATGTAAGATCATATCTTACATATCTACCCCCAGTAAAAATGTGATAAAATATAAAAACAATATCATTAATTTCTCACATCTCTCTTTTTTAAGGAGCAACCTAAGATATAATGACTTAGAGTTTTACATTCAACATGGTTAATTAGGATTGGCTGTACTTAGTTAATTTAAGTTTCCTTTTTTTTTTTTTCATAATCAGACTTTGATATTTATACCTGATCGTGTTGGATTTGGATACCTACAATTATCTATCTTCATATTATAAAGAGGTATTCCCTCTTCTAATACATGAGGATTGGGCTGTCAATTTGAAAAATGTTTCCCATGCATAGCTTATACATTGGTTAAGTCTATGTGTGTGTTTAAAAATACTTATCTTGCTCCTTTTCTATGAGACTTAATACCCTTTATCTGTGATATTTGTTAAATGGTTAGACGTACATTATTTTCCTAATGGATTGACTCATTGCGTTGAAAACTCTTTGAGATAATGATAATATTATTTCCTAATATTGTTTAAGAGCCCTTTCCTAAGTTATTTCCAATATTTTACTTTTTCAAGTATGTTATCAAACAATATTTTATTAAGTTCACTATCGTTTCTTTTTTATTTAATATATTTAGTGATAAAAAATAATTAAAATGAAAAAAGGAGATTATTTTGTTTATTCATGAAATGTCTTCAATATTTTTGATTGTACGTTCGTCTGACTACATTTCCACTGATTAACCAGTATGCATTTGTGCTGGAACATTGAGTTATGATAAATGGGTCCTCGTATGTGTTACAAGATTTATAGAAAAATAAATATTTGGGTGTCTATCATGTAGGAATTTGATGAATAATTTATCTCCAAATTCGAATTGGTAAGTTGATTTATTTTTATTTTTGTTATTGATAACCTCATGACTATTATATGTTTGGAATATATCTTTTATTTTCTTATAGGTTTCATGTTGATTATTTGTTTTATTTGGGTTATTATCAATAATATTATTTTTTTCTAAAATCAGATTTAACTTTTCCTTTATTATTTCACATTCATCCTCTGTGAGTATAAAGTTTCAGGAATTTGCATTTGTTTGTTTTTGTTTTTTTCTTTCATAATTTGTTAAAAAAAATCTTCTAATTTTTGGATTCACTGGTTTTCAAAGTTGATAATATTTTCTAATTATTTGGCAGACTATTGGGGTTTTCAATAATTTGTAAACACTATTTTTATTTTGTGTTACCTCTGTTTTAATTAGACCATGCCTAATGTTGATACATTAACGAACATTTTCTATTGAACTAAATATTTTTTTTTCAATTTCTATCTCAATGTCTCATTCTTTTTAGACAGATTCATTTATATCTGTAAATTTCCTACTTGTCTATTGATTTTGAACTGGCATTCTTTCTGATTTGGTTCTATTTTAAATTTAAAATTATCATAGGCGTGTTTCATTTCTATAAACTTGATGCTCAATTTACTTTCAATTTTCGTTCCAAATTTTACAAATCTTTGTTCATATTTGTTGTCCTTTTTATCAATATTTTTTTATTTCTACTTATTTAATATTGATGTGTGACCTCAAATGATTTATGTCAGTATTTTGTTTTGTTATGTCCGTTTTTAATTCAGACAATATGGTTGTTATATTTGTTTACATTTGCTGCATCATCAACATTAATTGTGTAAGCAAGACATTGTTTGTGTTTGCTTTCTTTTCTCTTTGATTATCTGGAATTATTGTCGTTTCTGTTAAAGTCCCCATAGATATATCAATATTTGATTATGCTTCTACATTTCTAGGAAAAGAAATGTCTACTTCACCTCCAACCATATTATTTCGTACTTCATTTTCATAACAATTAAAAAAGCAAGCCATATATAACGTGACGTTACTTTTAATAAGCTTGTAGTTACAAAAATGCTCTTATTAATTAAAAGCTTGGTTGAGCTATTGGTACGCTCTCTGTGTGTTCATTTTGGATCTTTATCTTCCTTAATAATTTCAGACTGCATACTTTTATTTTACTTCCAGTGATCATGTACTTTATGCTTGAGTTTATATGATCTAAACTATTTTAATTTAAATTATTTTACTAAGGTTTTGCTTTCAGATATAAACCCATATGCATTTCAAGGTACATTAATAAATATTTGTAGGAAGATCTATCGTCACCATAATTTGCTGTATTCGCCAAAATATTGTGTTTTAACTAAGCTTTGAATTCAGTCGATTTTCCATCTTTACTACTTTTATATCTTAATATTTAATTCTTTTACGCAATTGACAACATAATATTTTTACTAAATTTTAATCTTTAGTAGTTTTTCATTGTCCAAGTTTATTCATCACTTCAAAAAAATGTAACATAGCATGATTAGATTTTATAATATTTATTATTGTGAATATCCACGTTGTCCCATGGCTGGATGCACCATATGTAATGGTATGGCCCCTGACCTTACATTGCAGTAAACATGATATGCCACCAGAGACGAAGACGAAGCACATCTAGAGTTGCAATATTTTTGGCTCATATCCACCCTGATTTTAGCATGTGAATCTACATCAAATATCTCCATGTATATTCATCTCTCTCCTCCATCCCTAAATCCCATTTATTTCAGAAATCGAGCTTAGGGAGAATACACCTAATATTCTCTTCAAGAATATTTATATCACTACCTTTATTCACGAAAGTGTGATGAATTGATAAATGGATAAAGAAAATTGCAAATGATGAACTTAAATTCAAAATCATATGTTTAACAAATTTATTCACGCTTACTACAAATTTTTCTAACGAAGAAATTTTAAACAATAGCAATTATTTCATTTAGATATTTATGACTGTTTTTGATACATATTTTCCAATATCTATTATTCCAATTTGTTTTACCCTCAAAAAGTAATCAATCAATATCAACACTAATAAAAAATTAAAACTTGTTATTAAATACATATATATTTGTTTGCTAATTTAGAATTTAGTAAAATTATAATTCTTCAAGTCCAACATATTAATTGATATATCCATATTAAACAACATGGTGATGGTCAGAGATCCCCCCTTTCTATTATGATTTGTTTATTGCGATAGAAAAGACTATTACTGCTACAAAATTGTAATCATATATACTGCTAAACAAGCAAATAACAAAGTGATTAGTATCAACAAACAAACAACATATAACAGTGTAATTTATAAGTGTTGGTACTCATTGATGAAAAATATTGTCTAACCTCAAATGCTTGTGATGATCAAATACATTCACAAGAAAATCCATTCCTGACCTTATATTTTATTTCAGTTTAAAATTAAGCTAATAATATTACCCCCTTTCGAGTATATAGAAAATTTATACCACCATCAAACTAATTAAAAGGAAAAAAAAACAAAAAAGCATGGTTATATAAAATTAATCATATGATATCAACCTAAGATAAATCAAGAATCCATAACTAATTTAAAATAATTATGTGTATCCTTATTTCTACTGTTCAAGTTGATATTGGATAGGTTTAAATGTTTTGAAACATGCATTATAGTGATCTAAATTTCTCTTTTTCATATAGCATGCCTTGAAGTGTTATGTTTACATCTTCACATACAAGTAGTAATGATGGTCATGTCTTCACCATAGGGGAATACATTCTGTTTAGAGTCAAATTCAGTTTTGGCAATTACAGCTCCATGGGTGACAAATCTTTTCCCATGAAATAACATTACACTTAGCAATGCTTGGTTGTGTGTGTGTCATTGTATACATAGTTAATCAAACTTCTTGAATTTCTGGAATAACTTTGGCTATTAGGAATCTCACGTTAGAGTTGGTATAACTCTCTGGTTATAAATTGAAAATATTCTTGAAGTAATGAATAAATTTAAAACTATTTTTGGGATTTGTAATTGAAAATTCCTTAACTACCTGAATTTAAATCGAACTACTTTTATTTTAGCTCTCACCCATCTTCAACGAAATGTTTCTATTTAAGATTTTACTTTGATGACTGCAGACCTTAGTGTTCAAATGACAAGTTTGTTTGCATCTTACAATGTATCTGTGTTGATTAGGCAACAATAGTTTTTGATCTGATTTTCTGGGTTCATCCATGTTAAAACATTTTAAATATTGATATAGTGACATTTCGACTTGAATACAGAAATTGATGTCCTTATTTTTTCAAAATAATATATGTATAAACTTATGACTAAGTGACAGTAATAACTTCTTTTAAAAAAGAACAAAAATATAAATATCACTTAAGAGTGCTTTCAACTATCTCATAGTCTTTAACAACTAATACTTTGAAAGGGCAACTTTCCCAAAATTCCATGATCTTAACATTTGCTGCTTAATAAATAGGCAGGCAGTATGTACTGAATAGTTTAACATAGTGCATTAATCAAGCTGAATTGGACTGGCATACAGTAATAGGAATTACAATATAATATTTGATTCACATAAATCCAATTAAATATAATCTTCTCTTTTTTTCATTTAAAAAAACTATTTATTTTTCAATATATATATATATATATATATATATATATATATATATATATTGAAGAAATAGTATATATATATATATATATATATATATATACCCACTGCATGATGAAGGTCTCTCCAAGTTCAATCCATCCTCTCCAATCTTTAGTTTCTCATCTCCATATCACCCTTGCACACTTTCTTATTTCAAAGTCCACTTCAGTCTTTTAATTTATGCAATGAAGTCAGAAACACCTGTTTGTTCTCTTACCCATATATTGTATTTTCAATCTCTTTTTGTTATTTGAAACAGGCATCTCTCCATACTTTTTGAGCAGTTTGATGTTTCTGCATTGATCTTCTTTTAAATGTCCATCGGAAATCCATAAGTAAGAACTGGTAAAACATATTTATTATATATCTTCCTTTTCGAACACTTAAGGATATTTGATTTTAGTATCAAGTTATTTCTATCAAAAGCACTTCAAACAAATTTAATTCTATGATTAATTTCATCCATTATGTTTCCATCTATATTAATAAAATTACCAAGGAATTTGTAGCTGTCAACTCCTTGTAACTCACATAATCAATCATTATTTTCATATTTTGAGAAAATCCATTAAACATTACTTTAGTTTTGTAACATTTATCTTTAGTCCTATTTCCCTACTTTCATGTGATAACTCCTGAAACATTTCCTGCAACTCTAAATAATTATTTACAAAAACAACTACATCATCTGCAAAATCTGAATAACATAAATATTTTCCATTTATTTGCACTTCTTTACTTCCCATTTTAATCCACAAAATACTTCTTGCACCACTGCTGTAAAAAACTTTTCAAGTTATGTAGTCACACTGTCTTATACCCCTCTCAATATTGAATTTCTTATATCATTATGTAATCTAATTTTGCTCGTGCATTTTTATAAATATTCTTGAAAATATGATAATATCCTGGATCTATACCTTGATGATCCAATGATTTAATCACTGAAGAAATGTTTATAGAATCAATTGCGTTTTTGTAATCTACAAATCCAAAGAATAAAGACAACTCATATTAATTTGTCTTTCCTATAACTTCTCTCAACACCTCGATGTAATCTACTGTTACTAAAATCACTTTTAAATCCAGCTTGTACTCTTAGAGGTTGGAAATCCAATGTTCTCTGTAGACGAGTTGTAATTACCTTTGTAAAATTTTATATAAAACTGATAAAATGCTGATAGGTGTTTAATTTCTAATATCTTCTTTATCACATTTTTAAATATTAATATTAATATTGACTTATTTCAATTATCTAGTACATTGTCATCATTTAGACATTTGGTATATAATTTTGCTAAAAAAATATTTCTTCACCTGCTTCTTTTAAAATAGAAATTATAATTCCATCATTACCTGGAGCCTTTTCTTTTCTCATAAATTTAATTGCATTTCTCACTTCTTCATTTAAAATTCTGTGTAATTCATAAGATATAATAATAAAGGAGGTAATTTTTTCTTTATTACTCTATAATTATTGATAGAAGCCTTCTGCCCATTTCATGGTGTCATCCTTTTTTTAGTAATAATTCCAACTTTTTTTTTTATTGCAGATATAAATTTTCTACCAATACCAAAATGTTCTTTTATACTCCTGCGACTTGTATTCTCTTTTACAACTTTCCTTGCTAGTTCACAATTTTATATCATTTTCAATTCTTTTCCGCACTATTTTACAATTTTCAAAATATTCAATCCTGTTAATGTATCATTTTTGTATATCTTCATATTTCTTCTTTACTTCATAATTTCTCTAGTTATAGTGGAAATTTTTTTGGTCAATTGCTTTTTTTTTCTAACAGCTATCATTGTTAGAGTTTTTAAAAGTGTATCATTGTTTTCATATTAATTTCATTCAAATCTGAATCATGTTCAAAGTCTACTAACACTTGAAACCGATTTTTAAGTTCTAATTTAAATTTATTAGAATGTTTTTGAAGATTAGGAATATCAACTGTAAATATTGTTTCTTAATACTTGTTTTCACTCTAGTTTTGCATTAACACATATATTACACCCTACTGATGAATGATCACTTCCTGTGTTAAATTTATTAAGAACATTACAATCTTAAAATATGTATTTTCTGTTAGTCAAAATATAATCCAATTCTACTGTTCCTTCATTTGGATGCTTCCATGTCCACTTCCTTTTAATATTTTTCTCAAAAAAAGAATTCATAATATAAAGTTTTTTTCTTCAAACTCCACATGTCTATGTCCTCTCTCATTTTTATTACCATAACCAAAATTACAAACAGCACTTTCATCTTTTATTTGTTTACCAATTCTAGCATTAAAGTCTCCCATAAGAATTTTAAAATGTTCACTCTAATCAAAAGCCTTTTGTACATTCATATAAAAGTCTCCTATTACTTCATCACTATATATATATAATTATAATTGAAATAATATTTTTAAACGGTTTATAATACATATATTAACGGATATTATATATTTATTTTACATATATATATATATATATTGTGACCTTCTGGTTTGGCACCAGAAATATTATTTATAATTGTGTACTATTGTATCAGTAACATCTGATATTGTACTACTTAAAAAAAATGAAATAACACGAAATTTTAAAAGTTTTTTATTTATGATTTAAAATAATGATTAGAAATATTTATAGGTGCAATTTAAAATTTATTAGATGTTTGGTGGCTTACTTTAGGGTATAATTAATAATAGGATAGGGAGTGGCTTGTCATAAACATAGTCAGTCCAGTCACGTTGATGCTAATTTGTTTTGTTTGTTCACAAATAAATAGTTAGACTTGTTTTGAGTGATTATCCAGTTCATTTGCTTTACATTTTAATTTATAGAATAAACAGGGAATTATGTTTCACTCATCATCATAATAGTCATATCAGTTTAATGTCTACAGTGCATTGTTAGTAAATATTCATGTATGTCAATAGCATTATTCAGCTTCATATTTATTCATATGTTTCATTAAATCATTAGATATCACATTTCATACTCAATTATTTAATTTCATAGATAATAGTATTTAAAACCAGCTTAATTACATTTTAAGTGAGCTTTGAATTAATGAATTATTATACAATAGTTATATTAAAAATATTTTATTTATTAAAGCAATTGATATTAGTTTTCTTCTGTTGTTTTAAAAGTACAGAATATTTTATCCTTAATTCAATTTAATATTAATATTTTTATTTATTTATTTAAAAGACAGAATGATTTTTTTCCCCACTTATTATTATTTTTTTAACAAAAGTTGCTTGCATAAATTAAATCATGTTTTCAGTCTGTTGGCCTTTGAACTTTCAGATCTTGAACTATTGGATGAGAGAAATTATGAAGTAATCTTTAAAAAAAACAACTATAAAAACAACTCCACTTTTTCACTTGTCCACTCCACTCCTACCTTTTGACCTACAACTTTAAACTGCTAAAAGATCTTTCAATACATTTCAATTTTAAATAAAGTTAATAGTATAATTTTTCTCTTCCAAAATTCAATCTGAAAGTAACATATTTTATTGTTGCAAAAATATGTGTACTTAACTACCTTTAAAGATACATTGGTCTTATCATTGTCTGACTATTTAAATTCTTCAACCATCGTCATAAAAAATACATGTAAGTGCCTATATATTATACTATTTAAATTTAAATTGCCACTGTTGAAAATAAAAATGGGAATGAATACTAGTATTATAAATTTGCCTAATTTAAACTTGAAATTGAACGAAAGAGACGAAAGAATAATGTATGTTTATTTGTCAAAATCATTTTTCTCAAGTTGTAATTATATTTTTAAGGGAATAATTGCAGAACTGTTGTTAAATATTTTCAAAACTCATTCTACAAATTTTTATGCTAATTATAAAAGAAGATTTAAAGAACACATATGAATTGTTTAATTTTATCTCCATTATTGTTGAAACATTTTCATAACTATTTTTGTTCTTACTTATTTAAAAATATACAGGATTAAATGTGTAAAGTGAATATGTTGTTCATATTTATTTCCAGACTAATAGGAGAAATAAATTTATTAAAATAGATGAATTATATAACTTTATATTATTAAATGCATTCCTCACTCATTGTGAAACTTTTCTGTTTAAAAATATTGTTAGTGAATTCATTTATACAAATATTATTAGCTAAAATATATTGCTTAATTTGAATGGCTTTAAAAAAGTAAAATAATCCATTTGAATGTCTTAGAAAGAAAGTACTCCTTTATTTATGTCATTAAAATATATTGCTTAAATAACTGAATTCCTCATATCACGTCAACAGCAATTCATCAGCTGATAGTCGAGAACATTGAATTTACTCTTATGAATTTAAACAATATTATTTTGTTTTGTCCTGCAGGAAACATGTTTGTGATTTATATATTCCTCAATATTGATCTTTGCGTGAAAATAATTATTATTCATTTTGGAAAAATGACCAAGGAATGTCATTTATAAACTATTAATAAACTTTCATTTCAATTAAGAAGAAAGAAGAAAAGAATTTTATTATTATTTAATAGTAATTTAGATAGTTAGTGTTAGTTAAGAAATGTTTTATTATATGTATTATCTTTATTATTATACTGATAGAACATCTCCTAAATGTACAATATTAATGGAAGATATTGTTCAGGTAATTTTTTTTTATTGGTTTAATATAAATTTTGCCATGCATTGTTACAATATGCGTGCAGTGTGTGGTAAGGGGTGGATGCATCCATGTAATGATAATAGGGGTGAAAGCTCTTCTTTAAAGAAAGTATATTATATAAGTTCTTATGTTATATCTATGCATTTCCAATAGATTAAAAAAATGATTATTTTCAATAATTCTTTAGCCTGAAATATAAATTTTTTTTATTATTTATCTAAGTTCAATTTTACTTTAGATCTGTGCTAATTTGAATGCACTATAAAAAATATTTTGTCTTGCTTTGCCCACAGTATTTATTACTTTGTTTTCCAACTGTTATTTAAATGTTACCAAGTCCTAAATATTATCAGATATAAAAAATTTATTCTTTATCACTTTTATGAATTAGTAACTAATATTTTAATAGTAATTCTTTGCTTACTGTGATTTTAAATGGTCTGTGTATCATTATATTTATACATGTGTGTGTCCAGTATTAAACTTAGCTATAATATGTTAATTGCAAGTGCAAATGTTTTATAATCAATCGGTTTTGGAGGAAGAGGATTGTCAATTGTTTAGAAGGATTAGTGATTTATTTAAAAAAATTATTGTTCTTTATTATGTTTGAATGGAAAAGTATTTTGTGGTTATATGCAATGTTTTATATGTAACGGGATATATATATATATATATATATATATATATATAAATATAATATGTATATATATATATATATATATATATATACACATTACATTTAAATTTTAATAGTAACTTTTTTTTATCTAATACCAAATTAAAAACAAATTGTCAAAATGCACAAATAATGAATTATTAATTTATTAATATGTTAGATTGATTTAAATATTAAAATAAGCTTTAAAAAATAAATAAATTATAGAATCAAAGCAAAGATTCTAATCTTTAAATAAAATATATAATAAAAAGCCTTTGATTTTAATAATAGCGAAGATTTTTTTTTATTATAAAAAAATTACAAACAGATCCTTAAGGCAAAATCACAATTAAAGAAATGATTATGAAATAGATAAGAGTTCCCGCCCAAAAATACAGACACAGACCTCAGTGGAAAAATTTACTTAGCCATAAACCCAAAATCTACTTGGCAACAAACTGAATTAACCAATAAGGTGCCCAGGGAGTATAAAAGGAAAAACCAAAATGATAATTAGTTAATTAGAAAGTTGGAGAATTAGAAAATTAGAATTTTAATTCAATTGTATTTGCTGAAAATAGAAATAAAAATTTAAAAAGCTATTATTGCCATCACCCAAGATGTAATCAGCTTCATCGTGCTTCCTTCAGTATGGCCGACCAAAGGCAGCTTTCTTCTCCATGGATCCCAGAATCAAACCACTGGTACCGTCTTCAGAAAACATTGTAAATGCATCTTCATAAATCGTCATCGCCCACAAGAAATGGATCTTATATAAATTTGGATCTTCCTCATGAAGGAACAAGCATGAACAAAGGAAAATATAAATTTATAAATGAAATATAAACTGTTAATTTTAAAATCTTTGAACTTTATCTGTCTTTAAATGAATAATAGACTTTCTCTCTCAAGCAAACCTGAACTTTATTTCTATAAACTCTTACTTAAAGTCTTAAATGTAATCTCTTAAAAAAAATGTATTGTATTTTTTTTATATTTTTATTCATGCTTAATTAGTATCTGTTTGTAATAGGGTAGGGGTTTGCGATTGCAAACTTAAATTTAAAAATAGAAACACTTCGTTATTTGTGCATTATTAAATTTTAAAAATAGGTTAAAATAGTATTTCTGGCAAGAAAATAAGTTAAATATAATGCTCATTTTAAAATGATTTTAAAACTATAAACTAAATATTTTTTTGTTTTGAATTACATTAATAAAATGATTTAAATGTCAGTTGAGTATAGATGGCTGCTAGAATAGTTTAAATATGTTATTTTTAAAGAGGGTTTTGATTTCGGACTATTTGTTTTGTAGTTGCATCAATGCTAGTGGAGAGATATATGGACATTTATATCAATGTAATGTGAAGTATGTTAGCACCTAGGGCGATGAGTCCAACTGCATGCATGACCCCAAAGAGGTAGTCATACCGTTGAAATGGATCACAGACGTATTTCCTGCACCATTGACCCATTCCAGCTCTATGGATTTTGGATGATAAGTGGGCATGATAAGACCACTCTCCCATCCATACGTAGCGTTTCTTTTTATTATTTTATATACATGTTTTCTTCGCTTGACAGATGCACATTCCTGTGGGATGAAGGCCATATCTTCTCCAATAATATCATGCTGTTCAGAAGCACATTCCTGTCAACATGATTCTATGCTAACATGTTCACATTGCATTGGTTGCTGATATATATCTGGAAGTGAGTATTGGTGTGGCTGCGGATTTTTAGTCTGGAGTCAAGTGATTTGAAAATTTGTGAGCGCATCTAGGTAGCTCATCTATACTCAACATTCTAAAATTTAAAATTAAAGTTAAAAACAAATAAAATAATAATGGAACAGAATAAAACAAATTTCTTCTTGTGTTATAAAAATTAATTTTTTTAAAGTTTGTGTTATTAATTATATACATAAATAAAATCTCTTTTTGTGTTATTAATACTGACAGTGATTGCTTATATTATTCTTTATTATTAAAAATATATTTTACTAAATATATAAGTTTCTGTGTCTACTTGAGCTAGTGACTTGGGATGATGGCTGTGATCTTAACAGCGCGTATCTGTCGACTTTATAAATTTTCTAGGTTCAAAGTAATCTAGTGGTGCTCTGTTGGCAGATGCGGTAAGACTGTAAACTTAACCATCATCCCCGACCGTTATATATAGTATTTATTGGATTGAGTAAGCTCTCCTCTTTTGTTATTTAAATCTTTAAACATGGGTTGATTGCCTAGTGTAGTAAGTATGGGATCAGGTAATCCTTTATTTTATGTGTTTTGAAATGTTTTGATAGGAGTAGATGGAATCCTCCAGTTTTGATGATATTTATTATGAATTAAAGTATCTGAAATTGAATATATTATCCCCTTGTTTATTTTTTGAAGAGATTTATTTCCACCAGTTTAGTTATTCTCAGAAGTAGACTTGAAAGGTATTGTGTTGATATTTATCCGACTTGAATTGTTGAAATCTTTTATCCCCATGTGTTATTGAATGTTTTTCCAACTTATACTAAAGCCAAGTGCCAGATAATTTATTGATAAAAAGAAGAATAAGGGCAGACTAGATTTTTTTACAAAACAACTGTAACAAACTTACTAATTAAAGCTTAATTGACCTTTGCCTTCGTCCGTATTGTGATCATATTATAACTTCACAAGCAAACCGATTAGATTGTTTAGAATTAATTATTTATTCTTTGACACCCAGCATAATACAGACCCATGTATAAAGTGTCATTTTGAAAAAGGAAAATCCATTATTAATGTATAATTTTAATTATCATTTTCAAACATTTTATAGTGATCATTTAGATTTCATATCATTAATTTTATCATTCAATCATCATTTGATTAAGTAAGCAGGCAAAGATAAAACATACTTAATGAATAGAATTGTTATTTCTATTTTGGCAAAGTAAAAAAAAAATATAGTTATGTAATAGAGTACTTTATTTCAGTGTTGCAAGGGCAAAATATATTAATTAGTGACATTCTTTATTTAATTTTGCAAGACATGGTTTGATAAGAATATATTGATCAATGTAAGCGTTTATGTTATTTTGCAAGATATAATTGAAGAGAATGTGTTAAAGTAATGGAGCTATTATTCATTTTGCAAAACTTAGTTGATTTATTCTTAGGTTTCAAACCCCTTTATTTTAGTTATATTTACTGTGCATTTGAAGTAAAATGCAAAATATTAATTTTATTTTATAGCATAATTAGAATATTTAATCTTTATTGTTTATCTTAGATTTATTAATTTGATGGATAAATAAGTATTATAAAACCAAATATTGAACAAAAGATAAATTTTGTAGTGGATTAATGGAAGCACAAGGTTATATTTCTTCAGCTTTATAGGTATCAGAAGAAGCTGATAACTAAGAAACTATTTCCTTTATAGTAAAATATATGGTTTTATTTTGGGTTTGTTATTTGATATTACAAATATCAGGTGTTCACAAATCTATCCAGATGTTTGGATAAATAAAATGTGTAATTTTGAAATTCACAAGCATATTATGTTATTATTATTATGAAAATTGTGAAATAGATTAAATGTTTGTTTAGCTATTTTATTGCTTGATTAATAAATATTTTATTACTTAAAATTTATATTTAAAATTCTTTTATAACATTCATTTGCTGTTTCATATTTACACACATTTTCACACATTTATTTATTTAATGTAATATAATTGTATTTTCATTTAATTATAATAAACATCCACATCTGATGATATTGATTTCCTTGATCCAAACACTGTATGAGATGCCAATTATCTACTGTTTGTCTAAAAGGTTTTATTATTTAGTAATTGTTTAGATGATGAATTGAAATCAAAATGTACCCGATTTATTTCATTGTCTAACTGCCATTATTTAGTTAGAGTATTGCTTAGTTTGTATTATTATTTTCATAATATTAAATAATAGTTATTGAGAGAGAGAGAGAGATTTTAGTTTAAGCCATGCCATATAACAATTCCCTGAGATCTTCAATTTTAATTCAGATTAGATAATAAATTCAGTTAATTAGATTAGATTAGTGTGTAATTAAATATGTAGTAATAATAGGTTTAGTTTAAGTTCAGATCCAGTTAGTTATACATTATAATTTCTGAAATATTATATTTTAGTTATTAGTGTAATTGTATAATATGGAAGAGGTTGTTTAGTGCATATGGAAGAAGGGAGGAGGTGAAATATAGAGTATAATTAGTTAATTTGGTGCTTGTCTTATGGCTAAAGATGCCATTGGATGGTGCTGTTTTCATGCTAAAACTATAAAATATGAACATTCACGGGCCATTGATTTTAATAATTTTTGTGTGCTTTTTTTTGTAATGCGAAAATAAAAACAAAACAAAATCGTCTTTTTTAAATATTATTTTTTATTAACGTATACAATTTAAATGATAATAATAAATGTAAAATAAAATCAACAACATGACATAGTGGCCTGCATTCTGCAGCACAACAAAAAAGTTGCATTATAGAAAATGCGGATTCGAATGTGTCGGCCACGGAAACAGCATTTTCATATGTTTTGGCGCGAAAACCGTGCCTTAGAATGGGATCTTTAGCTAAAAGATGAGTACCTTTTATTTTAGCTGGTAGAATTTTACCAATTTAATTTTGTTTAGCATAGAACTTGATAGATGTTTTATTTCTATTAATTATAATATTTTCTCCCACATCTAATGTACATTGTACACCTCATACACCTCTGTAGTCCTCAACTGAGTTAGTTTAAGGTGAAACTTTAATTAAGAGCCTCATGAGTAAATTTAGGATAAAGTTAGAATGATAGTTTATTCTATGATCCATAGAATTGGCGCCCCCAGGTAATTGTTAGTGTTGGTCATCAGTGTGAGGGGTTACAATATATATATATATATATATATATATTGTATGATCAGGGATATATATATATATATATATATATATATCCCTGATCATAAAAAAACAATAGCATTTTTTTTCATCTATCTATCAATAAACTTTTTATATAATATCAACATTATAAAACTAGATACACTTTCTTATATTACAATTTTTGTTACATTTTGCATACATATTTTTATGTATGAACCCAATATATATATATATATATATATATATATATATATATATAGATTATATGGGGATATATATATATATATATATATATATATAATCTCCTGCCATATAACTATATTCAAACCCATCTTTACACACATATATACATAGCTAATAATACGTATATATTTCTTTTTCTTAGTATTCTAAAATAAATCACATAAACACTTACGTATTTTAATCTAAAAATATTTTTATTTAATAATATTCTCATGTGTATACGGGCATAAGTATTAAATCTATATATATTTCAGTGTAGGAGATTGCAAATAAATTAATAAAGTTATATTATATATAGAGTATCATATATGAAACTTATTATTTTTTCATATGTAATTTTGTAGCCAGAAATGATGCAATCTTGTTAAAAAGTCTCTCGAAAACAATTACCCAGAAGATCCCTTAGATAAAAATAAAAGATTATGATTTTGTAATAATAAAATAAACCCATTAGTGGAAATTGTCCGGGCTAGCTTGTTTTAAAATCATAAGATTTATTTTAAAACAATCATTCAAGAAACTGATAACAAAATTGCATTGTTTCAAATGTCTTACTAGATAAGAGTATCCAGTCAAACTATTCCAGATGAACCTTAAGTTCTTAAACCACCTCAGTTCCAGCAGTTGTTGCTAAGTAACATCTTCAAAATAAAAGTATATATATTGCTGTATTTGAATCCACAAGGGAAGAACCATAAAATAATAATGTTGCTATACATATTCCACGCCAGTTTTGATTCTCACTCAATGTGCTGTGAGTAGGGAAATTTTGCCTTTTCCCTCCATTTTAAGATGCTGCTCCGATAAGCGAAGCTCTGCATCCTGTACTGATGAACTTTATATATTTTCCCCATGAAAGTGAAATGCTAACTACCATAGAATAATGCTACCCTAGATCTAGAGAAACAATACCAATGGATTGACTCGTAGTAAAATTGCGCTTCCAAATAGCAAGGTAAAAAAACTTTGACCGCTCATAATTCTTAAATCCTGCCTTCTCTGTAATGTTTATATTTTCTAATCATCTATATTAAATGTCTTCAAAATATATAATCCTTATAACTTTATATAACTAATCAATACTAAGCCTCTCATAAAATGTTTATTTTTATTTCCAAGCGACAAATAATTTTCATTTAGATTTATGTATTTATATTTTAAAAGAAATGCCAATAATATTCTAAAATCGCAAGCATATAATGTATTTTCATTTTCCCCACCCATCATTTATCGGGTAATTAATTTATAACTTAATCAAAACAGGTCTTATTTGACTTGCCCAGGTGCTCGTGCTTTTAGATAAACAAACTAATTATATTTTTATGTTTACTGTAGAAAAACAGATTGACATCTGTTTTGATATTTTCCTTTCTAAATAATGTGCTATCTCTTATTATTAATTTATATATATAAAACCCAACTTAGCAATTACCACCAACCATTTATTTCGTAATAATTTATATATTTTCATAAGGGCATTTATTAACCAAGACTGAAATTTATTAAATGTTTGGGAAGAAATGAATAATATTAAGTAACTAAATGTAAGGGGGGATCTTCAGATCTTAGTTTTATATTTAATTAGAATTATTATCCTTGTTTGTTTAACGAAGAAACCATACCATTACGATGAGTATTTCACACTTTATGGGCAGTAAATATGTTTAGATAGTCTTTAAAGCTACAGTTATATTATGTTATTAAATGTTGTGTGCATATAAGCCACTTCCTTTATATATATATATATATATATATATATATATATATATATATGTGTGTGTGTGTGTGTGTGTTCTTTCTCACATGGAGGTATTCACTAAGTCGAGCCCCATCATCGTTCTCCATGTCCTAGAAACCAGGCTGTAAAACCATCCTGTGGACACACTTGGTTGTATGTGCATGCTTTATACAAGAATCGCTCTGGAAAATCCAGCCTGATAAAGACATAGCCTACCATCCTTCATCTCAATGCCGACCCTGCCTATGTTTGCAGAGGAAATCGGTCAACTTTGTCATTAAAATTCATGATGCACACTCCAGGATCTATAATTGAACCACCCCAATCTGCCGCCATGCACAAACCACCTTTCAGTGTATTATTAGTCACCCAGAAATAGCCATAAGCCATAATGAGATGACTTCTTTAAGCAGACATATTTCCATTAGTTTACTATGCATATCAATACGATAAATGTATTACCATTTATACAATTATTCATTATCCATCCTGCACATTAAGTATTTATAACTCAAATTAATAATAATATTGAATATAACCAAATGTAATATCTGCTTGTAAAATTATTGTCTTTTTAAATCAAGTAAATGCTTTTTTCATCTCTGGGGGTGTAATAGTATTCCAATAGTACTAATTCATTAAGTCACACATATACATTATTGGCATAGCCACAAATATCATGTTATTGTTAAATATGAATTAAAAATATATATAATACTTATGAGGCTAATGTCAGATAAATAACTCAACATAATTTTTGTTATTAATAAATCGTAAACTATATATATCAACTCTTGAACCATTGCTTTCTTTTAGTTAAGTTAAAATATTATGTTATTACTTATGCTCAATTTGACTAGATGATATACGCTAAATACATAATTAATATGCTAGGTCACAGCCTTCATTGCTCATAAAATATAGCTAGGTATTAAGTTAGTCTATCATTAAAGTTTAGCCTAGAGTCTTTTTGTGTCTCCGATGAGCGATGCCCACAGTGAGAATTAAATTAAGTCGATGTCATCGGGATTGTTGGTCATAATGTTATATATAGATCTGGGAAATAGGCAAATAGGGCAGAGTTCATGAGTGTTTTTGACCTGTGTATCTTGCGCATGATTGGATTCGAGGTACTTTTGCCTAGATGCTAGATCTTGTTACGTGATCATACAAATCCGACCGGCACAGATTTTATTTCTTTTCCCTGGGTTTGGCATGTCAATGTAGGGCTAAGAATACAAACACCCACATACCCGAGATAATAGTAGATAGTGATAGATATAACATATTTAAAATAAAAAAAACTTTCGGACACACAGCTTAAAATTTTTTTTTTAATATTGGTACACACTCTCTGTGAGTCATTGTAGAATGTTTATAAACATTTTTTTCTCTCAGTATATATATAAAAAATATGTTTCAAGTAAATAGTATGTTATATACTCGATAATTTTTTTTCACATAGAAGTTTTAAAAGTTTATCATTTTCACAAAGCTATAAAATAAATTAGTGACAGTTTTGTTTTCTTTTCTTTCACATGTATGATTTGAATAATGATGATGTTATAAAATATTTTATTCCTTGTCTGTAAATATTCATTACATGTATTAATTCTTGTGAGTTTTAAAAGAAGTAAAGAGAAGTAACAGCTTTTAAGGGGCTTTTACTTTCATACTAATAAAAGATAAAGAAGTCCTTTTCTCAAATAATGTTTATAGTTTTCATAAATGTGTTAGTATACATGGAAGATTACAGTGTGATAAAACAGTGACAGCTTTTAAGGGGCTATTACTTTCATAAGATAAAGTGTTTTTCAAAAAAGTAAATAATATGTTGTATAATGTTTTTTTTCTTTGTCACAAACATAAAATTACATGTGGAATTCCTGTGAATAACATAGTGGTAGCTTTTAAGGGGTCTCCACATTTATAATAAAAATAAAAAAGTATGTGTTCTAAATAGTGTTTTATAGATATAAAAGTTTCCATAAATGATTTTAATAACATAGTATTTTTGACTTTACAGTGTGATTAAATAGTGACAGCTTTTAAGGGGCTTTCACATTTAAAATAATAAGATAAAGAATTGTGTGAGATATAGAATAATAATATTGAGATGTATAATATTTTTTTTAGTTTTAATAAATAAATATAATATGACCAATTTGGAAGTGTGTGCGCTAACTAAGAATGATGTTATGTATTGCTTTTTCTCGCTTTTAATAAATATTTTAAATAATTTTTTTTTATAAATAAATATATAATATGTCCAAGTCTGAGAGAATTAAATTAGTGACAGCTTTTAAAATGCTTTCACTGTTAAAAATAATAAAATAAATATTCTAAATATCGCGTATATGCAGATTTTTTAAAATAATATTTATGTGTATGTAACTGCCTCAGATTAATGAAAGAAATAAAGTAGTGACAGTTTTTGTTATATTTTCGTTTTCTTATATAAATATGTGATAAAGCTAAAATATTTTTTTTCTTCCTGTTATCATTGTTAAGCTGTAAATGTATAACCATTTAAATATACATTTTAGAAAAGTGTACAATCCAATAATGGCAGATCATCTGGTCAGATCATATAGCCCTATCTTTTTGGCTGGCACCCAGTATTAATCCCAAAACAAATTTGCCAATTGGTGATAGAGTTATTAGAATAAAAATAGTTAAAAAGCAATGATTCATAATACAAAAGTTATATAGAGTTTTTTTTCTTTTCCCAAAATATGTGTATCAATTTTATCAATGCAATCATTAATTAATCATTGTGCTGAAGAACAACTCCAAAAAAAAAAAAAACAGACCACAAAAGAAGACATAAAAAAGGCCAGGTAGAAGTTGCAATAATTTTTTATTATATACTTTGCATTGAAGAGCTAGATAATAAATAATCAGTATATTTGTGTGTATTTTGTCTTAGTGAGAAGCTAGATGTAGAAATAATTAATATTAAGAAATAAAAGGGTAGGATAGCAACCGTTATTTTAAATATAAATTAAGTATGGGAGTGGGAGAGTAGAGTAAGGGAAGAGGGTGAGAATGGGGGAGGAGGTGTTCATCCATATTGAAATCAAAATAAATATCCATAAACTTATCTGGGTAGTTAGAAAGTTAAAGTGTTTTTAAATCTAAGAGACAAATGGAGAACATTTGTGATGATATGAATCAGGGAAGAACATTCAGGTCGGGTAAAATTATTTTGGAGAGTAATGATGCACCCAAGGAGGTTGAGAATCCATCTGCAACCTGGGAAACAGTGATATGAATGTTGCAGAGAATGGAAAAGAAATTTGAAAAATTAAAGGTAGAAATCGAAGACAAGAGCAGAAAGAGATTTGAAAGTTTGGAGGCAAAGATCGAAAATGAGAGCAGAAAGAGATTTGAGAATTTGGAGGCAAAGATCGAGGATGACAGCAGAAAGACAAAGGAGTGGATGGCCACCACATGGGATATCATGAATAGCACCATAGCAATGAAGGTAGAGGAGGTGCGAATAGCGTGCTGACAGGAATGCAAGTATATCCATAACAAGTTTGAGGGGTCTCTGGAGGACCGCAAGCACGAGACTATGGACACCATCTAAGAAATAAAAAAGAGCTTATAGCTTGCAAGACAAACAAAAAGCCACCTTTCATGTATGCATGGACAAAATGAAAGAAGAGATCAGTAGTATAAAGGAGGATATGGCAAAAACCAAGGAGAAAGTGAGCTTTGAAGAAGAAGAACCAGAGAGAATGATCAACAGACCCCAGCCTCCACTAGAAACCTGTGTGGGAGGATCAACACCCATTATGTCCAAGGAACTGATAGTACACTTACCGGTATCACTGACCAAATTTAAAAATCAAATCATGAGAGCAATACAGCAGAATATGCCTCCCTAGGTACAGCAGATGATGGTGGAATGTTGAGTTAGGAAGATAGAGGAGATGGCCCAATATCTCACATCCATCGATCATTCGCCCATACAAGCGGAACCACCCAGATATCATTCCGGACCCATGGGGCAAACATCTAAAGACAACAACAACTCATGGCAAAATGAACCAACTAGTATCAAAAAGTATGAACCACTGGATCGAGGGAGAAACAAGATAAATCTGAGCTGGATGGATAGAACATGACAACAGGGATATTCAATAAAAAATGACTTAGGACTTTTAGTACTTTGTATATATTATAGCATAGTTTTTTATATTTTATTTTATTCAGTTAAGCAAGTAGTTTTTTTTTTAAGACAGTGAAAATTATATGCATTAATATAGCAGAGAGTTAGGGTATTCTATAATAAATGAAAGTCAAAACAGGGTAGTGCTTGGTCAGATCAAAATAAAATTTCTTTTAGATATATCACCAATTCACAAGTTGTTTTTTAGTTACCTGGACATCAAGTAAAATATTTTTTTTCTTTTTTAAACATTTTTTTAATTTTTTTCAGTAAGTTCGGGAAAATAAACAGATGATCTGATGCTCAGATCCTGTTTCACAGCCCACATCGAATCTCCTATCATCTAACTACACTCAAACCCAACTTTATGCATGTATATACATAGGTAATAATACGTATATATTTCTTTTGCTTAGTATTCTAAAATAAATCACATAAACACTTATGTATTTTAATCTAAAAATATTTTTATTTAATAACATTCTCATGTGTATAAGGGGGTAAGTATTAATTCTATATATATACTTCAGTGTAGGAGATTGTGAATAAATTAATAAAGTTATATTATATATAGATGTATCATATATGAAACTTATTATTTTTTCATATGTAATTTTGTAGCCAAAAATGATACAATCTTGTTAAACAGTCTCTCAAAAACAATTACACAGAAGATCCCTTAGATAAAAATAAAAGATTATGATTTTGTAATAATAAAACAAATCCATTAGTGGAAATTGTGCATGCTAGCTTGTTTTAAAATCAAAAGATTTATTTTAAAACAATCATTCGAGAAACTGATAATAAATTGCATTGTTTCAAACGTCTTACTAGATAAGAGTATCCAGTCAAACTATTCCAGATGAACCTTAAGTACTTAAACAGCCTCAGGTCCAGCAGTAGTTGCTAAGTGACATCTTCAAAATAAAAGTTTATATACTGCTGGATTTGAATCCACAATGAAAGTCACTATAAAATAGTAATGTTGCTATACATATTTCCTACCAGTTTTGATTCTCACTCAATCTGCCATGAGTAGGGGAAATTTCACCTTTTCTCTCCTTTCTAATATGCTGTTCCCATAAGTGAAACTCTGCTTCCCGTACTGATGAACTTTATATATTTTTCCCATGAAAGTGAAACGCTAACTACCATAGAATAATGCTACCCTAGATCTAGTAAAACAATACCGATGGATCGACTTGTAGTAAAATCGCTCTTCCAAATAGCAAGGTAAAAGAACTTTGACCACTCATAATTCCTAAATCCTGCCTTCTCTGTAATGTTTATATTTTCTAATCATCTATATTAAATGTCTTCAAAATATAACTCTATATAACTAATCAATACTAAGCCTCTCATAAAATGTTTTTTTTTCTTTTCTTTCCAAGTGGCAAATCATTTTCATTTAGATTTATGTATTTGTATTTTAAAAGAAATGCCAATAATATTCTAAAATCGCAAGCATATAATGTATTTTCATTTTCCCCACCCATCATTTATCGGGTAATTAATTTATAACTTAATCAAAACAAGTCTTATTCGACTTGCACAGGTGCTCACGATTTTAGATAAACAAACTAATTATATTTTTTATGTTTACTGTAGAAACACAGATTGACATCTGTTTTGATATTTTTCTTTCTAAATATTGTGCTATCTCTTCTTATTAATTTATATATGTGTAAAACCCATCTTAGCTATTACCACCAACCATTTATTTCATAATAAATTTATATATTTTTATAAGGGCATTTATTAACCAAGACTGAGATTTGTTAAATTTGTGGGAAGTAATGAATAATATTAAGAAACATAATGTAAGGGGGGGGGAGGGGATCTTCAGATCTTAGTTTTATATATAATTAGAATTATTATCCTTGTCTGTTTAACAAAGAAACCATACCATTATGCTGAGTATTTCACACTTTATGGGCAGTAAATATGTTTAGATAGTCTTTAAAGCTATAGTTATATTATGTTACTAAGTGTTGTGTGCATATATGCTACTTCCTTTATATATATATATATATATATATATGCTATCTTTCTCATATATGCTACTTCCTTTATATATATATATATATATATTCATGCTTCTTTCTCACATGGAGGTATTCACTAAGTCAAGCTCCATCATAGTTCTCCATATTCTAGAAACCAGGCTGTAAAACCATCATGTGGACACACTTGGTCATTTGTGCATACTTTATACGGGAATCGTTCTGGAAAATCCAGCCCGATAAAGACATAGCCGACTGTCCTTCATCTCAATGCTGACCCAGCCTATGTTTGTAGAGAAAATCGGTCAACTTCATTATTAAAATTCATGAAGCACACTCCAGGATCCATAATTGGACAACCCCAATCTGCCACCATGCACGCACTGCCTTTCAGTGTATTATTAGTCACCCAGAAATAGCCATAAGCCGTAATGAGATGACTTCTTTGAACAGACATATTTCCATTAGTTTACTATGCATATCAATGCAATAAATTTATTATCATTTATATAATTATTCATTATCTGTCCCGCAAATAAAGTATTTATAACTCAAATTAATAATAATATTGAATATAACCAAATGTAATATCTGCTTGTAAAATTATTGTCTTTTTAAATCAAGTAAATGCCCTTTTCATCTCTGGGGGTGTAATAGTATTCTAGTAATGTATTCCAATAGCGCTAATTCATTAAGTCACACATATACATTATTGGCATAGCCACAAATATCATGTTATTGTTAAATATGAATTAAAAAAATATATAATACTTATGAGGCTAATATCGGATAAATAACCTGACATAATTTTTGTTATTAATAAATCATAAACTATATATATCAACTCTCGAACCATTCCTTTCTTTGAGTTAAGTTAATATATTAAGTTATTACTTATGCTTAATTTGACTAGATGATCTTCGCTAAATACATAATTAATATGCTAGGTCTCAGCCTTCATTGCTCATAAAATATAGCTAGTTGTTAAGTTAGTCTATCATTAAAGTTTAGCCTAGGTTCTTTTTGTGTCTCCGATGAGCGATGCCAGGGGTGAGAAATAAATTAAGTCGATGTCTTCAGGATTTTTGGTCATAATGTTATAGATCTGGGAAATAGGCAAATAGGGCAGAGTTCATGAGTGTTCCTGACCTGTGTATCTTGTGCTCGATTGGATTCGAGGTACTTTTGCCTAGATGCTAGATCTTGTTACATGGACATACAAATCTGACTGGCACAATATATATATATATATATGCTAGATCTTGTTACTTGGACATATAAATCCGACCAGCACAATATATATATATATATACCAGCACAATATATATATATATATATAAGCAGTCAACCTTAGCCCAAAATTGAGCTTCATGGTTCTACACACTTACAATCCACTAACTTAATTCAACACCATGTCCCATCCCACTTTTTTATTTATGTATGTATAAATCATACAGATATTTCTGAGAAGCACACATAAAAATTATAATAATATTTTTCTAATTAGCTTTTTTTTTATTAAAGTACACATGTGATGCTCAGACATATATATAAATTATTACTTTTTGAGCTAAACCCAGTGTTATTTTCCATTACATACCGCTATTTTGAGAAACTAGCATCTGCATCTGTCAAGGTAAACTTTCAAAAGTTTCCCTTGACAAAGGCGGATGCTAGTTCATCAAAATATTGATATGTAATGGAAAATAACATACAGTTTAGCCCAAAATGTAATAATTTATCTATATCACCTATCCATGAAAACATTAAATAATATATATATATATATATATATATATATATATATATATATATATATATATATATATATTTAAATGGGCATAGTATATATATATATATATATATATATACTGTGCCCATTTAAATTTAGCCTGTGGATAAATGGTAGTCATGTGAATAAAATGAAAGCAGAAGAAAAAATCATCACATTTTTTTATATAGGAAGGGAAACTGTAGGGTACCCAAGTTTAAACCCTACAAGATCAAGTCACAAAATCCCAAGACAGAAAAGAATTGGGGAAATATTTATGCTCTTTGTCTGTTTGTATTTATAAAACCCAAAAGGAATAGTACATAACTTGAATTATTTAAGTTATTTTTAAAAGTTAGGATTAGAACACATATTGACATTTGGCTGTTTACACACACTTTTAGTTAATCATTTTTATATTTTGAATATTAACTTACTTCAAAATTAATCTATACTTGCTAAATTCTGCTCTCTATTTTACTATAACTGTAATTTAAGTTTAATAGTTCTAATAATTTAATTTTGAATATTGAATTATAGTTTGTAAAAAACATTCTCATTATTTTGATAGGCAAGTTTTCTTGATTTTATAATGTGTGCCTGTACATTATATGAATAAATTTACAGTTACACATATGATAAGAGAAAAATTATATTAAAGTCACATTTTATGGTTTTTTGTAAAGAGTTACATTATTGTAAAAAGTTATCTTATTGTGTTAATTAAACTCAAAAGGTTATAATTTCAGCTAATTTTTACAGCTGAAAGTTTGTAAATTAGAGATAATCAAAGAAAAATTAATTATTTTTATAGAGATTTGACACAAAGGTATAAAGATTAAAGTAATAGATTCTCCCCAAACTCGTTAATTATCAGCAAAGTTATTACTCTGGATATTATATTATTTTTTCCAACAGTAAATCTGAAACAGATGATCAGTTTTAAATTAGACTGGTTAATTAGTAAAAATCATGTGTTTCTATATATTGGTTTGGAATTCTTATCAACAGTAAATTGAAAGCAGATGCTCAGTTTTAATTGAATGATTTAACTAATAAAAATCAGGTTTTATACCTGGGGGTCTGTAAGAGAGACTTAATAATATAAAGGGCTGAAAAATCACTTAAAGAAGATAATATATTGAAACTGTGAAAAGAAAACAAGTTAAATTGTGAACAGAAATCTACTGAATTATAGTTATTTTTATATATAATTTTGTTTGGAAAGTTGCAGATAGCATAATGACAGGATAAATACAGATATATATTTCATCTGTGCTGATCTAGACAGCCATCATCCAATGCATATCCAAAAAGATCTGAGCAAGAAGTATTACACATATTGTGACTAATTGTGTAAAATGAGATAGAAGTGATTGCTCACCTGCATTTTTAAAGCTAAAATGAGAATAAGTAAACTACTGAGAAGTGTTAAACCATGCTAGTTCAGTTATGCCAGTGACTGAGTTTAAACCCCAGAAAAAGTAATAAAATATAAAAACAACAGATATTCTAAATCTATTAAAACAATTGTGCTGAAAAGTAAGGAAGAAATGATTTCAATGCCAAGTGGTTTCTATGGAAGCAAAAACTTCATCATTATCATTAAAGTAAAAGAATTGCTATCCCCAGCGAAGAAAGAATAAGACTGTTCCAGTAAACCATTAAAACTGGCAATATATGTGTGTTACAGATTGGTTTGTGTTTGCTTTTAAAATTTTTAAACATTCAACAAGCTAAATGTGAACTCTTGGAAAGTGCATGTCTCACGAAAATAAAAGAATTGGTAATATGAATTTTAATTATATATTTTCATTTTTATTGTGTCAGGGACTATTATCAAAATTTTAATAACAAATTCGTTATCATTTATTATCTCTGAATTTTAAAACCAAAATGGAAAAAAAAGTTTTAGTAATAATAGTTATAAGCTTCATTAATGATTTTATGTATTCTAAAATTATTATACTATCCACTTATTGATGTATTTTATTTTGTGAAATGTATTATTGTAGTTCAAGTGTAAGATTGTGCCTGAAGACCTTTAGAGGTCCCTACCTTCATATTTTCATATGCACATTCTTGAGATTTACAGATTTAGTAAATATTATTTATGTAATTAATGTGTATTTAAATAAATTTATAATTACAACTTCAAAATTATGTAATATTTTGTATGTTAAAATGTTTTTTTTTTATTTAATAATAATATTTTATTCATAATGGGATCACAACATACACACATAATAATATAATTATACTTGCCACATGGATAGCTGTGTTATATAAATGTTGAATGTTATAGAAAGGTAGCATTGGAGGAGTTGAATTTTTTTCTTAAAAGTCATATTTTTATCTCTTTAGCTTAGAGGGAGAGATAAGTAATTTACAGCTTGTTTCTATAAATGCTTTTACTTCTCAAATCTAGCTAACCTTCTCTAATTAATAATTTTACTTTATATTTAAGTTTAGATGGATAAGGTTATAAAAGTATATGTGTGCAAAGAATGTTTTTTAATTAAATATTTTACTTGTGGATATAAAATTTTAGTTATTTCCTATCCAAATTGATGCATAAAGATTATACTATAATAGAAACATTGGATACTGTCATGAAAGGGAAAGGGGAAACAGTTTAATATTATTAATCTTATGATTTAAATATAAACGACTCATAATTGTTATTCATATAAATTTTCATATATATATATATATATATATATACAAATATATATAGATATATATATATATATATATATATATCTTTAAATAGTTTGTATATTTTAGTAGTCCATTAATAAATGTTAATTTGTTTTATTAAAGAGGTGTATATTTTATTAAGAGTATTCGTTGCTTTATTAATTATGATCATTCATCATCATTGTTGAATATTAATGATTAAGGTCTAATTTAGATATACTAAAGTTAGGCAAATAATTATGAATTTATAAAAGTTAAATTTTATGTTAGGCATTAGTTCTAAAGCTGTGACTGGAATTATCATTGTCATCATCATCATCATCATCATGTTTTTAAATTCATGGTCTACATAAATGTGTTTAATGGCCAGAGATAAATAATGATTTTCACTGTATTTATTATCATTGGTTAGTCACTATGAGATAATGACCACCATTACAATCATCCAATATCATTCAAGGCTGATTGAATTGCCACCACAAAACTATAGTGTTTGATATGAGCTAGCATGACTTATGAAAATGTTGAAATGCATTTATAATATTAAAATCTAAGTGATATTTTTGTCTGATGAACTTTATAGGCACAACCAAAGCATAAGTAGGTTTTGTTGTCTTTAATATTAGTGCAAATGTGATATGGGTCTAAATCCAAAAGTCCACATTTGTTTATAAATATGGTACTGAAAAACTGTTCAAACCAAGTACAATTGTCAATAGGTCTAGAATATAACTATGTCTAGGTTCAGATAAACTAGTGGCACCATGATTGACCATATTTACTCCATATTCACTTATTATTAACTTAAATATTCACTTAATATAAAACTAAAGATAAAAAGTGGGTTAAAATTATAACTGTTGGATATATTTTGAAATATTTTTATTAAATGTATTCACCCATTATGTGATACTTTTTATTCAGGTTACAATAGCTGCCCAACTAGAGCTCAAAATAATTGTCATATACCTGAGATGTGGAGTCAGAATGGTCTCAGGTTACATTTGGTAGCATTATATGTTTAATAATGGCACAATGGTGCACAATGTTTATAATGGTACATATTATATATATATATATATATATATATATATATATATATATATATATATATATATATATATATATATATATATATATATATATATATATATATATTGTAATGGGCACACATGCCATTATATAATTTTTTTAAAAATTAAATATTAACAATAAAAGTTCGCAAATAAAAAATTCTTTTTAAAAATTAAAAATTCAAAATCATCTAAACTCATATATATATATATAAAATCACACAGATGAAAAATTATTAAAAGAAAACTTTATTTTAAAAAAAGTATTTTAAAACTAAATTTTCAGTAAAGACTTAAAGATAAAAATATATCTTTAAGAATGTATATAATTTAATTAATGCTATTGTGTAAAATGGAAATGATTATTTTAATTAGATAAAGTAAACCAGCCCTTGGCCATCTCAAAATTCATAAGTAAAGGTCAGATAGGAGAGAAAAACAATAGGAGCATAATATCCAATGAAAGAATTTCCTCAGGAAATGGACCTAAATGAAAAGATCATCATCATCATGATGTAATGTCCACTGGATCCAAAAGTTTAATATAAATGAAAAAGTTTGGAAATAGATGAGAAGAGATAGAGATGTGATAGAGAGAAATGTGATATGTGTTAAGTCAGAGAGAGTTGAAGGAGAAGGGATTGAAAGACACACATTCAATTCCTTCAGTTTTTCTATATAAAAAAAGAAATGATATCGTTTTCCCATATTGAGGGCCCCAGGTAATCAGGGCTCAGCAATAAAATACCAGCTAAAGTAAAGGACCTCTGGATGAATCAATAAAATGACCAACAGCATATTGGTTTTCCCAGGACATTGGGGGAATTAACACTGGATTCAAATTGCATGCAACTGTTAAGCATGGTCTTTTTAAATCTGTAAAGAACTTTATGAACTCTAATGAACATTAATTCTAAAACATTCCAGTATTTGAAATCAGTAAGAATTCTTAATTCTAAACTTTTCTATATTTAAATAGAAATAGAATTTACTATGTGACTAAATTATTCATTAATTATTTTTTATTGAATGTATTATTTTTTAAAAAATCATTCTATTAATTTATTTTTTCCATTCTTTTAAGTTTTTATTATGATTTTTTTTTCCTTGTTAAATAAGCTTTTAATAAATGTTGAATTTAAGTTTGGCATAGATGGCTGCATATATTTGTAAAGTTATATTAGTTTAATTATGGGAGGGTAAATATTGGGCTGTTTGATTCACAGTTAGATTGAGTCAATGGATTGGATGTATTGGTGTAATTAGTAAATATAGCATGAAGATCCACTATGTGCAGGATCACATTACATGCTGCACATAGGCAAAATAAGACCCATTTTATATTGACTATCAGAAGCAGACATATTCCTTGCTTCTTGGATCACCCCTTTAGTCTATGGAATGCGATAGTAAGGTGGCAAAAATGACCACAATCCTTTCCTGTGGAGTTTTCTTTTCTATTGTTTTTTTTCCACCAGAGAGATGTAACATTCCTGTACTGGATGAGACACAATTTCTTTTCTATAACCATGCTGTTCAGATGTGCATTCCTGACAGTATGGTATTGTGCTCTCATATTCATGCTGCATTAAATACATTGATATATTAGATAGATTGACATTAGTTTGACTGCAAACTTTTAGCCTAAGGTTAAATAAGGGATAGAATATTTTCTTTTCAAATGCAATCTATAAAGTCTATCCATACTCGACATTAATAGAATATTAAATTCATCTGTGTGAACTTCTAAAATAAAAGTTAAATTGTAAATTAAAATCTATAGTAAAGTTAGACTAAAATAATAATTCTAAATTTTATATATGTTTAATAAATGTTTGTGTGTGTCATTACTGGCAGTGTCTTCTTTTATTTTTTTTAATATTGAAAATATATTTTAATAAGAAAGTATACATTATCTCTGCTGCTCCATAAGCTAGTGACTGGAGCTGATGGTCATGACAAAATATATATGTAAAAATTAAAACTTAACAGCACACATATGCCTAATATATAAATTTTTCAGGTTTCAATAGCCTGGTGGGGCTCTGTCTGACAGATACGGTAAGACCTCTATATTCACCCGACTGTTATAATTGGATCCAACCCCAACCGTTATAACATATATATGTATATATATATGAAACATTGTGGTTAAAGACAGAAGTTAAAAAATGGAAAGAAGACTTAGAAGAACAGAGAAAAGAGGGGAAATAAATAGAAGAAAAATGAATTGAACCAAGGAAAACAACCCAGGAGCACAGAAACAGAACAAAAACATACCCCTGTGCACTGAGGTTGATCACTTTATCACTATGAAATGGTAATTTATCCAGAACAACTAATTAGCCACCACGGATCATCCATCACTGTGCACATTATGCAAATTTATGTCTTCTGAAGTGAACTCAGAGAAAGTCCCCAGGAAAATTTGGAGAATTTGAAGATGTTTCATCTTTATCCATTTAGTGATGTAAAACAAGTATCTATCACTAGTCAGCACTTGAATACAATAGCCAAAGATTGGTGATGATCCTTAAACCACAAATTTAAAATTGTAGATGTGATTCAAGTGAAAGCTCTTATTAACACAGGGTGTCAGATGTCTTTCCCCTGCAATATTTAAAAAAAAAACATACATAATATTTAAAAGTTCAGTATAGAATACAAACAGGTATGGCTCAATATCCAGTTGAGGAGATGATGTTTGATCATGTATTCCCAGTAATGCCAGGGATAATTCAATATATGATCCCTAGGTTCATATATTAATTTTTGAATTATAATCAGAATATTTTTATTTGTAAGCATTTCATGGTCATTTAAAGATCTGAAAGTATATAGAATACTGCACAGCTTGGGTATTAACAAATCATTGTCACAACAGATATGAAAGATCCTAGAGAAACTATGACATTTAATGAGAATTTTATTAAATCAAAAATTATTGCTAGACATGTATATCAGATAAAAATGAGAAAAAGGTGATTTTCCAAGTTGGTCATATCCTATTCCAATATATATATATATATATATATATATATATATATATATATATATATATATATATATATATATATATATATATATATATATATATATATTGGACAGTCAAATGTAGCAGAATGGATAAATGGGTAGCAAAAATGATCATCTTTTTGCAATAACCATTTAATGTCAGTTTAAAAAAATATGAATCTGTTGAAAAAATATGTATAGCTGATCAAAAAGTAAATGTCATTATCAAAACTGAAAAAAAATATATTTTACAAACCATCAAAAATCTTCTCATTTCATTCCAATGAAAGATATATTTTATTCCAATGGATCCAACATCTAATTACTTGTAAGTAGTACTGACTCCTAGTGCATACCAGTAATGAGTCATCTTGTAAGGGCAGTGCATTTACGAATTTAAATACAGTATGTTGCTTGAGTTATTCAGATTTCTTTAAGTGGCAGAATAAAGTACATTCAGATGAACAAAAAAATTTCAAAAAATTCCATTTAGTAAATTAAAATTAAAAATGGAAGTGCGCATGGAGTTAAAAATAATCTAATAATAAAAAATATTTTGTCATAGACTAAAGTAAGATAAATAGAAGGAATGAATACTGCAAATGTTTATAAATTACAGAAATGATCAAAAAGGTTTTAGAATAGATTGCATTGATGATAAGGCAAAGGGTTAAGTAAGTAAGAATTTAGCATATAATTAATCATCTTAAGAAAATGTGGTGGATCAGTACAATGTTATTAACCATATATTAAAAAAATGTAAGCAGCAACAATGTCTGTCTATATATTAATACTTTTTATTAATCATTCATTAGATTGTGCTAATAGAGTTATATATTGATAATAAAATTAACTTTAGAACAATAACTGTTACCTTTTGATGAAAAATGGCCTTCTAGTAATTCGATATCTAAAAATAGAAAAAAAAAAAATAATGAATGTAAAATCAGCATAAAATTTTCCAGTTTTTATTAACATAATATAACATTTTCTAAAATGTTTATAATTATTAAAATATTACATTGAAACAAAAAAATTAAACTTATTGTAGCATAAAATCATTGAAGTGAACTACTAAAAAACAATTTCTCCAAAATAGTTTCGTTAAACCTAAATTAATAAATGAGATGAAAAAAACATTATCAACATTGTGTATTTTTTAAAAAAAATATGATTTATCTCTAATGGTATTTACAAAAACTTACTTATTATGAACAGTTAAAGTAAAATCTAGAAAATAGTCAAATATAAGTTAATAGTAAAGAAAACTAATGATTACAGTAAGCTGTGTATAATATATAAATTCCTTAAACATTTGGTCCATAGTCCGCTCACATGTTAAATTCACAACCAATTAAATAAACATTTACACTTGTCTGTAATACTATGACATTCACAACTGAAGAATAAAACTTATCTATAATGCTGTCAAATTCACATATTAAACATAACAGATACATTTAAACATGTTAATTTTAATTTGGCATTATTAATACATAGTTCAGGTATATTTCTGAAGTGTACCAAACAGATCACGTTGTTCCAAATATTTTTTTTTTCACTTGTGAATTTCTCACATTTATTTTTATAATAATAAAGTACTTTGTTTAATTTACATTAAATCTTTAAAAAAAAATGTTAAAGCAACTAATTTAAAAAACCTATTATAAAATGACAGTCCAGCTACGTTTCTCAAATTTATTTATATAATATTAAATTCTTTTGTTAATTTATATTAAATCTCAAAAAATCTTAAAGCACCAAATAAAAACAAAAGACAGAGTTTAAAATTCTGGGCATCTCTGATATATATTGTACTGGTCAAAACATGTTTATCCAACTAACATGAGCTGGCACTCACAAAATGTAATTCAAACCCAGTCAAGCCCAAGATTTAGGTCAGGGACCAGCCTGGATTCGAACCAACTCTCTAAGCACCAGATCGAACACCTAATGAATAACATAATAGTGATGTCACATGAGAATTAATTGTAATCCAGCGGACTAGCAAAGCAGAGCAAAACAATGAGACATCTATTAACTATGACTAAACTAATATATATATATATATATATATATATATAGTTTAGTCATAGTTAATAGATATATATATATATCTATATATATATATATATATATATATATATATATATCAGTATGGCTGTACATTTGGAAGTGGAGAACAGAGGAATTCGAACTACTCAAATAAGTTAGACAAGAAAATATAGTTTAATATAATGACAAATTGTTTACATACATTTAGAAATTATATACATTAGTGTGTGCATGAATGAGCAAGCAGTCTATCAAGCAGTATAGGATTACAAAGTGTCATTCACGCTATTATTTCTCATATGCTCTTTGTTAGCTGAAAAATATATTATAAATAAACACTCATCTTTGGTCAGTCCAATATTAAGATGCCAATCAAATATTAGAAAGAATTATATAATACTGCCATTAACACTTTGATTTATGGTTCTAAAACATGGTGACTAACATATTACTTCGGGAAGCATTCTGAGATTCATTACATATATAATTTAAACCATTTTCACACCATTACAGTTGTGAAAATACATAAAATACATATGAAAACATATTTGATTATACAATAAAATACTTAATGAACATTCTTTTAATTAGCCCTGGTAAGAGGAACGCTTTATTTTCCCACTGGCATATAGATACTCTTAAATATAGAAATAAGTTACGATGGTGGGATTGTATGATAAAATTGAAATAACATTAGTAATTAATCTAGCTATTAATATTTGGAATTGATATATATTTTGAGCAGAGCACAATTTTAATACTAGAGCATTAAAACTGGGTCATGAAGCAAAAGCAAATAATAATATGAAGAAGTTTGTGGTGCTGACATAATAGCCTAAAAATAACAGGAAAAGTCATGCTTCTGGACAAAAGATGAAATGGATGGGCATGACATGTGCCAGACTTAGGAGTCACTGCCAGAGGCCTTTTTATATGAAGAAGTGATATGCATAGCATGTGCCAAACTTACAGGATCACTGCCAGAGGTGTTTTTTACAGAATAAATAATGAGAAATCTATGGGTTCAATCTTATCGCAACCCCCAGATTAAGAAGCACATCTATATAAAACACGAAGATCAGGTTGAATGACAGTAATGCAGTATGAATGAATGTCATTAACAACATGAAATATGATTTCCTGCTTTAAAAATAAATGACCCTTGTTTGAATGCCATAATTTATACAGATAATACACTATGCATTTATATATATATAGAGATTTCATTTACTAAAATATACAAGAAGATTTTATTCAGCAATAGAAACATTAAGATTTATCCTCTTCCTTTTTCGACTATCTAAAATAATTCAATCTCACCTTTGTTGATTTTACAATAACTGGAATATATAAGTACTGCATTTGATATTTTAAGAGTAAATTAAAAAAAGACTGGCAATTATTTAGAAAACAAATAAGCGGTCACCTTTTCATAAATGAATAACATTAACAAAATAACTAAGGTTTCAAAGTGTTAATTAGCCCAAGCTCTGAATTCACCCTGGGTAGAAAGTCCAGAGTTAAACAAATATATATTTTTATAATAAAACATAAATAAAATGTTAGCTCGTAAAACAATCTGGCAAGTGTATTAATTAATAATGCATTGTTTTAAATGGATGTTAAAAACCTTAATTCATGAAGGTTTACTAAAGAAGAAGAAAAGATTTTACAAAATTCAACTCATCAGGTTGTTTGAGATTGGCAAATTAATAACTAAAATAGACATATAAATTCAAGTAATAAATAAATGACTGCACCAAAATTAAAGAAAGTTAAAGCATAGGATATAGGATTAAATTTATGAAAATCATTTAAGAGCAAATTACATTTACATATTTAAATATCAAAAAAGGTAAAGTTAAATAACACATTAGAAGAAATCTTCATAGATGAGTTAGGCTACATTTAGTTTGAGGTGATGGCTTGAAAAGTTACCTTGCAATTTTAAGAGTCCAATTTAGTAGTGCAAGTGCATGGCAATTGAAATGCAAGTTCTCTTGTGGCAGCAAGCTTCTATTAGCACTCTAAAGTTCTTAGGTCAGCCTTTTACTTCACTCTTGGACAGCAGAATGGTATGGCTGTGGAAGATGATGACCCAACAGGGCCGAGAAGTGATGGATTAACTGCTGCATTGTTTAAGTTTCAAGCAACATGTAATAAGTTTAGCTAATTTAATCTGTGACTCAAAATTCAGCCATTTTATACTTTTTCTTTATTGGTTGTTTTTGAAGATGCAACAGTAAGATAATGTCCAAAAATAAATTCAAATCTATTTCCGATTAGAAATAGATTTGACAACATGTTTATAAAAAAAGTATCTTTAATCTTAATCCCATTTTTTTAAGTAAAATTTTAATTAAAATACCTTCCCCAGATTAAAACAATAGTATTTGCAACGCCTTTAATTATTTTTAGACAATCAGCTGTAATTATTTCTAGACAATCAACTGTAGCATCTTCCATATGGGATTTTACAAAATATACAGTTTAAAAGAAAAAAAATACTTTAAAAAAAAAGTTGTATAAATGACAGATAATAAAATATAAAATATTTACAAAAAAAATCAATATTTTGTTAGTATTTTGCTCCTATATATATATATATGAGTCGCACCTATGTATTTTAATAAAAAGAAATAATAATTATAAAATTAATAATAATAAAAATGTTAATTTAAAAGTTAAAATTTTATAATAAGGTGTTCATGTCAAATGTATACATAAAATATACATACATGACAAAAGGAGTGGGATGGGATATAGGGTTTAAACACAGGTTAGTAGATGAAACTTTGAAGCTCAATCTTAAGCTAAGATTGACTGCTTCATTTCTCTACACATACAATGAAACAAAAACATTAAAAAAAATTCCCTTGACTGGAAGTTTTAAAGTGACGACCAAAAGAACAACAAAAAAAAATCACATTTTTTTATGTACATTTCATCCTTTTTTTAAAAAAACTGTGTTAGTGTTCTCTGTTATTCCTTTTTTTTAGAATGAAATCATCTCCCACCGAATTAGTCACTGCTCCCCCTCTTTTTATATATATGCCCAACTATAGTTTAGCTGAAATTTTTATCTTTTAGTTGCTGGGAAAAAAAAATTGTTTCTTTGCTACTAATGTAGTCATTTCACCTTTTACTTTCTTTTGGTTGCACTCCTGCATCTGAAAAGAAAACTCATAGTCTGATTAATACATGTTTAAAATTTATATACCATAGCATTAAGTGGAAAAAATTTTGCTCTCAATAATTTTTTTATCTGAGTTCGAACCCTCCACTTCCTACATTTTTACATTTGACTCACTACTGGTTTGGCAAATTTCTTTTTATAAGGGTGCCAGCCAAAACAGACTGATCAATGTTTTTACAATTTATTTACACATTTTTTTATATATTTCAAAAACAAAAAACTTGATATATGACTCAGGTATGTTGCTGATTACATTGAAGAAAAAATACATTTGTATTATACTTATGGTTGTAGTACATGGGTTTTAACTTTAAGCAGTGAATTTTACACTTTGAACACATTATTTTACATATCAAACATAGAAAAAAAATTATATAACAACTTTTTTTAAAGAATATATATATAAACATAATCCAGTACTCAGGGTATGTGGGTGTTTATATCGAAGCTTTGCATTGGGAAGCCAAGCCCGGGAAAAAAAATATATGTGCCGATCAAAACATATTTACCCATCTAACACGAGCTGGCACTCACAAAATGTACTTCAAACCAAGTCAAGCCCGAGATTTAGGTCAGGGACCAGCCTGGATTCGAACCCACTCTCTAAGCCACAGATCTATCACCTAATGAATAACATAATAGTGATGGCACATCAGAATTAATTTTAATCCAGCCGACTAGCAAAGCTGAGCAAAACAATGAGACATTTATTAACTATGACTAAACTAATATATATATATATATCAGTATGGCTGTACATTTGGAAGTGGAGAAAAGAGGAATTCAAACTACTCAAATAAGTTAGACAATAAAATATAGTTTAATATAATGACAAATTGTTTACATACATTTAGAAATTATATATAGTAGTGTGTGCATGAATGAGCAAGTGGTCTATCAAGTACTAGAGGATTACATAGTGTCATTTATGCTATTATTTCTCATATACTCTTTGTTAGCTAAATAATATATTATAAATAAACACACATCTTTGGTAGATCCAATATTAAGATGCTAATCAAATATTAGAAAGAATTACATAATACTGCCATTAACGCTTTGATTTATAGTTCTGAAACATGGTGACTAACATATTACTTCGGGAAGCATTCTGAGATTCATTACAGATATAATATAAACCATTTTTACACCATTACTGTTGTGAATATACATAAAATACATTTGAAAACATATTTGATTATATGATAAAATACTTAATGAACATTCTTTTAATTAGCACTGGTAAGAGGAATGCTTTATTTTCCCAAAGGCATATAGATACTCTTAAATATAGAAATAAGTTACGATGATGGGATTGTATGATAAGATTGAAATAACATTAGTAATTAACTTTTTAATAGCCTGAAACACAATATCGCAGTTGTCACCTTTAGATTGCTCTAACTCAGCCAATTTTTTAGATACATTGAAGAAAAAATACCCGTATTAAAGCTTAGAGCAAGGCCTATAAGATGCTGCTCTCTTTTTAATCATTTTACAAGTAAATAATCAATACTAGGAGGATTTTATGTTGAACAAAAGAAGAAGGCCAGTTTTGATTGGTTGGATAATCTATTCCCAATCTATTTCCAATTCTTATTGGCTGATGATTGCGTTAAATATTTTTTCACCGCTAAAATGAAAATATATGTTTTGGAGTGTTTTTTTTTCATTATGTTTCGTACATATAATAAATAATTTTCATAAAATCTAATATTTCTATTAAAAATATAGTTATTTTACAAAAGTAGTAAGGTTTTATTAAAAAATTGTATACTTTACACGATTGTAAATTGAAAAAGAAACCAGCCATAGCAGCAATTTTTGACATCTTGTCAAGAGATTAGATTGCTCCAAGCTGTTTATTTGATTTTCAAACAAAGATTAATGATTTAGAATCTTTTTCTGGCATTATAATGTATTTTTGGTGTATTTTTTTAATAATATGCTGAAAGTATAATTATTTTGAGAAAGACGTTAAGATTTTTCCTAAAAAATTCTTAAAAAATTCATAATGTGAAATCTGGGAGGGATCTAAATGACATTTATAATGCTTCTAATTCGCTTGTAATGTTTTCTTTGATTTTTCTGCTTTTGAATATTTCTATAAAATACAAATAAAAATATATTTTTGAAATAACTTTCGTTTACTTTCTTAACATTACAAATAATTAATATACTTTTTGAAAACAAAACTAAAATTAATATACATTAAAAGATGAAAATATTTGTATCAAAAAGTTTGTCACTTGACCAATTAAAAGTTTCAGAGTTTTACTTTGCTGGACCAATAACAAAAGTGTTCTATTTAAGTGTTAATCTAGCTATTAATATTTGGCATTGATATATATTTTGAGCAGAGCACATTTTAATACTAGAGCATTAAAACTGGGTCATGAAGCAAAAAAAATAATAATAATATGAAGAAGTTTGTGGTGCTGACATAATAACCTAAAAATAACAGGAAAAGTTGTGCTTCTGGATTTAAGATGAAGTGGATGGGCATGGCATGTGCCAGACTTAGGGGACACTGCTAGAGGCCTTTTTATAAGAAGAAGTGATATGCATAGCATGGGCCAAACTAACAGGATCACCATCAGAGGCATTTTATATGGAATAAATAAAGAGAAATCTATGGGTTCGATCTTGTCGCAACCCCCAGATTAATAAGCACATCTATATAAAATAATGAAGATCAGGCCAAATGTCAGTAATGCAGTATGAATGAATGTCACTAATGACATGAAATATGATTTACTGCTTTAAAAATAAATGACCCTTGTTTGAATGCTATAATTTATACAGATAATATGCTATGCATTTATATATATATATATATATATATATATAAATGCATAGCATATATATATATATATATATATATATATATATATATAGAGAGAGAGAGAGAGAGAGAGAGAGAGAGATTTCATTTACTAAAATATACATGAAGATTTTATTCAGCAATAGAAACATTAAGATTTACCCTCTTCCTTTTTTGACTATCTAAAATAATTCAACCCCACCTTTGTTGATTTTACAATAACTGGAATATATAAGTACTGCATTTGATATTTTAAGAGTAAATTAAAAAAAGACTGGCGATTATTTAGAAAACAAATAATTGGTCACCTTTTCAGAATTAAATAACATCTACAAAATAACTAAGGTTTCAAAGTGTTAATTAGCCCAAGCTCTGAATTCACCCTGGGTAGAAAATCCAGAGTTAAACATATATATATATATATATATATATATATATGTTTAACTCTGGATATATATATATATATATATATAATAAAACATAAATAAAATGTTGACTCGTAAAACAATCTGGTGAATGTATTAATTAATAATGCATTGTTTTAAATGGACCTTAAAAACCTTAATTCATGAAGATTTACTAAAAAAGAAGAAACGATCTTACAAAATTCAACTCATCAGATTGTTTGAGATTGGCAAATTAATAACTAAAATAGACATATAAATTCAAGTAATAAATAAATGACTGCACCAAAATTAAAGAAAGTTAGAGCATAGGATATAGGATTAAATTTATAAAAATCATTTAAGAGCAAATTACATTTACATATTTAAATATCCAAAAAGGTAAAGTTAAATAACACATTAGAAGAAATATTCATAGATGAGTTAGGCTACATTTAGTTTGAGGTGATGGCTTGAAAAGTTATCTTGCAATTTTAAGAGTCCAATTTAGTAGTGCACATGCATGGCAATTGAAATGGAAGTTCTCTTGTGGCGACAAGTTTCTATTAGCACACGAAAGTTCTTAGGTTGGGCTTTTACTTTACTCTTGGGCAGCAGAATAGTACGGTCGTGGAAGATGATGGACCAACAGGGCCAAGAAGTGAGGGATTTACTGCTACATTATTTAAGTTTCAAGTGACGTGTAATACATTTACAATCAGTTCTCTCAATAGTAGTTAATCTAATCTGTGACTCAAATTTCAGCCGTTTTATACTTTTTCTTTATCGGTTGTTTTTGAAGATGCAACAGTAAGATTATGTCCAAAAATAAATTCAAATCTATTTCCAATTAGAAATAGATTTGACAACATGTTTATAACAAAAGTATCTTTAATCTTAATCCCATTTTATTTTAAGTAAAACTTTAATTAAAGTACCTTCCCAGATTAAAACAATAGTGTTTCCAACCCCTTTAAGTATTTTTAGACAAATATCTGTAATTATTTCTACACAATCAACTATAGCATCTTCCATATTGGATTTTACAAAATATACAGTTTAAAAGAAAAAAATACTTTAAAAAGAAACAGTTGTACAAATGTCAGATAATAAAATATTTACAAAAAAAATCAATATTTTGTTAATAATTTGCTTCTATATATATTTGAGCCACACCTATGTATTTTAATAAAAAGAATTAATAATCATAAAATTAATAATAAAAATATTAATTTAAAAGTTAAAATTTTATAATGTAGGTGTGCATATCCAATGTATACATAAAATATACATACATGACAAAAGGAGCAGTAGGGGATATAGGGTTTAAACACAGGTTAGTAGATTGAACTATGAAGCCCAATATTAAGCTAAGATTGACTGCTTTAATATATATATAGCACGTATGATGAATGTACGTAACCAAACCTACCACAGTGCATGCTAAATACTGTAACCAAAAAGTCTGACCACATCACAACAAAGAAAATTAATGGTATAATATGATATTGTTATAATCTACTGTGGTTGTGGTCAGGGTATGCTGCGAAGATCCATCATAGCAGTCTATGAAAATACATTAGACAAATTATAAGTATGTAATTTTATTATCCTTCAAAACTTTAATCTGCGATTTTCATTGCACAAGACCTTATGGCTGACAATGGACAAGATGGTATAATTTGTGAAACTACTAAAGATTATTCTTTAAAAGTGACATGTATGATTTTGGTACATGTGATATTCTAGGTATGTGCTTTGCAATAATAAGTAAGCATGGAAACCTTGGGTTTTTGCCATTTATAATTTAATAAATAGCAGTGAGACTCTTGTTATGCCTGATAAATTACAAATATAACATTAATAAAATAAATTCAATCATAGCATTATCTGGTAAATCTGTTTATAAGTTTATAAAATCAATCAACTTTATATCATGTACTAGAATCAACAAAGGAAAGCTAAAATGATGTAAAAGGCAAATGGGATTTTATTGTACCCTACACATCATAAATTACCAAGGACAAAAGCATTTAAATGTTTCTCAGATATATTTCTAAGACTCTTATGTCATACTGACAACAATATGTTCTCCAATGTATGCTCTATTCTAGATATAGGATTTCTGGTTTTATGAATGACAAATAGAAACCGCACTGTAAGTTTAATTATAAATTAATATTTATTTACAATTTTGTGATTAACAAATAATAGATGTGGGATGTTTAATATAATAAATAGATACATAAATAAAATATCATTCCATTTGTTTTCTTCAATAAGTATATCATAAACAAAGTTTTATAAAAGCCTAATCATAAATTTTATTATAATTTAATCTAATTTCTGCCTTGTTGAAAATATACTGAAATTCAATGTCAAATCATGAAATACCCAATGTGACAGTTTCAGAACCAATAAACCTATACTATAAACCTATAATAATATAATAAATAGTCTTCACATTCATATCGGCTTTTTCAAACCAAATTGTGCAAACGCTTTTTGCGAGTGTTAAATATTAAATGAATACCCTCTGACCCATACAAGATATAGAATTTATGCAGCAATAAAAGTAATCCTCTTATTACTACGACTCAAATATTTATATATGAGCAAATCTGAAGTACTGGGACAGAAGGTGTGACTATAGAACAGTCACTTTTAATTACTATATGTAACTTATGAATGAATGACGCCGATGAAATTTACTAGAATTTACTGAACATCATTCCAACTGAAATTAATCATATATATATAAATCAGCATTTATTTTTTATAGTGTCTGTATACAATTGTAATCACATTCATATCGGCTTTTTCAAACCAAATTGTGCAAACACTTTTTGCGAGTGTTAAATAATAAATGAATACCCTCTGACCCATACAAGATATAGAATTTATGCAGCAATAAAAGGAATCCTCTTATTACTATGACTCAAATATTTATATATGAGCAAATTTGAAGTACTGGCACAGAAGGTGTGACTATAGAACAGTCACTTTGAATTACTATATGTAACTTATGAATGAATGACACCGATGAAATTTACTAGAATTTACTGAACGTCATTCCAACTGAAATTAATCATATATATAAATCAGCATTTATTTTTTATAGCATCTGTATACAATTGTAATCACATTCATATCGGCTTTTTCAAACCAAATTGTGCAAATGCTTTTTGTGAGTGTTAAATAATAAATGAATACCCTCTGACCCATACAAGATATATAATTTATGCAGCAATAAAAGGAATACTCTTATTACTACGACTCAAATATTTATATATGAGCAAATCTGAAGTACTGGCACAGAAGGTGTGACTATAGAACAGTCACTTTGAATTGCTATATATAACTTATGAATGAATGACGCCAATGAAATTTACTAGAATTTACTGAACGTCATTCCAACTGAAATTAATCATATATATAAATCAGCATTTATTTTTTATAGCGTCTGTATACAATTGTAATCACATTCATGCGTTTGCACAATTTGGTTTGAAAAAGCCAATATGAATGTGATTACAATTGTATACAGATGCTATAAAAAATAAATGCTGATTTATATATATGATATTTCAGTTGGAATGACGTTCAGTAAATTCTAGTAAATTTCATCGGCGTCATTCATTCATAAGTTATATATAGTAATTCAAAGTGACTGTTCTATAGTCACACCTTCTGTGCCAGTACTTCAGATTTGCTCATATATAAATATTTGAGTCATAGTAATAAGAGGATTCCTTTTATTGCTGCATAAATTCTATATCTTGTATGGATCAGAGGGTATTCATTTATTATTTAACACTCGCAAAAAGCATTTGCACAAATTGGTTTGAAAAAGCCGATATGAATGTGATTACAATTGTATACAGACGCTATAAAAAATAAATGCTGATTTATATATATGATTAATTTCAGTTGGAATGATGTTCAGTAAATTCTAGTAAATTTCATCAGCGTCATTCATTCATAAGTTATATATAGTAATTCAAAGTGACTGTTCTATAGTCACACCTTCTGTGCCAGTACTTCAGATTTGCTCATATATAAATATTTGAGTCGTAGTAATAAGATGATTCCTTTTATTGCTGCATAAATTCTATATCTTGTATGGGTCAGAGGGTATTCATTTATTATTTAACACTCGCAAAAAGTGTTTGCACAATTTGGTTTGAAAAAGCCGATATGAATGTGATTACAATTGTATACAGACGCTATAAAAAATAAATGCTGATTTAAATAAATAATATTGTATTTTCAGGAATTAGCTATAATGCAATGCTAAACCAAAGTGAAAATTCAAACTTCAGTTCAGATAAAATATTAATTAACAAAAAGTTAATCATCATGAGGATAATTTAGATAAGATACCCTACTACACTTTATGACCGAACTTATAAGTTATATTTATAAATGGAAGAAGATGATTTTAGCAACTGTTAGTAATATCACAACAAACATATTAGATGATCAAAATAGTCCAATATTCAAATACAACTCAAACACCATTATTACAAACCTTCAGGAAAGCAGCAATTAAACTAGTGATTATTATTTTAAATTAATGAGTAAAAAATATTGTAATAAATCAATATTTGTTGAATCTCAATCCACTCCTACTGAATATTACAGGACCTAATCTTCCAAGTGGAGAAAAAATACCCAGAGATAAATGTAACCATCCAAATTTCCAGGCTACAGAACTTTTCAGCTGCTAAATTCAAACACCAGCCACCCAATGCTCTTTATATGGTGTGAGGAGAACCTCAGGTTCCAGATAATTACATAAAATAATTAACATGTCCTGAATGATGGCTTTTAATTCAGTGCTATATTTATCAAGCTAGCACAATAATGGAATTAACAATAATAAATCTAATATATTCCCCAGTGATATCTTTAAGAAAATTGTTCATTAATGGTATAACCAGAAAGACCTACTCAACACTAATTAGCAGACAATATTTTATTCTAACATATTTTAAATAAATTTGTTACTAGAAATGTATAAGTTAATTTTAGCTCACCTTTAATAAATAATATTATTATATGCACACATATTCTCAATAAAACAAATAACAATAAAATGATATCAATTCTGTTCACACATATTCTTAACAAACACATAATAATGAAATAACATAATTAATATACATCTAAATATGCGTATATATTCGGACTATAAATTCCAACTATTTTAGGAAAGCTTTGTGAAACATATGACTAATACACTGGAAGATAGATGTACATGCACATATTATAGTTCATCTATAAGCTATATATCAAGGACACTCAAAGATTGGTACTGCTGCTATTGTTCAATAAAGACAGTATTAGACTATGAATGAGATAAAAAATTATATTATGTAGTATTTTTGGACAGGTACGCTGGGAGATGAGGCTTCTCACTCTTTACTGCTGTATAGATGATTTAACAACCAGCTGGATTTTGAGATTCTGATGATGTCCTGATGATTGTGGATTCAGGCTGCATATTACCTCAAGCAAATACACATCCTTCATAGCTTCATATTATTACATGGGCACAACTTCTATCAGGAAGACTGCTGATGTTTTGTGGATGAAGACTGGAGTTTGGTCACATGATACAACTTCTGCTTAGCATGGCATGACCATAATTGACAGAAATCAAAATACAGTGATGAGTTGAGAAAATAAAAATCTGAAGTGAAAAGAACTCCTTGAATAAATTTTTTGTCAAATTTGTATGATCCCTTTTTGTTGTGAATTGAATTAATTTGTACATTTAATTAAATTTAATTAATTTATGTGCCATTGTATATTAATTCACATGCATGCTTAGATCAATTTAACATTGGATAAGATACAGTTTTTTATATTATACCCACTGTTTACATTTGTAGCAGTTTATAAATACTAATTCCCATTTTTTATTTATCGATCTTAAAGTAACTGAGCAGGGCAAAGTCCTAATGTCCACTCCATATCTTTTTGATGTAGCAGCTACTATTACTATGTGATTATTCATATAGTATAAAAACATGGATGGCTGATCACCAACACACATTAAACAGTGCAGTGAGTTTATTGACTTTTGACCTCTGAGTTTAAGATCAAGAAACCCCATGGTCTTTATTTTCAGTTGCATGATGAGGCACAATGAATGTTTGTGTAAATGATAAGTATTTTTCCTAATATATATATATATATATATATATATATATATATATATATATATATATATATATATATATATATATATATATATATATATATATATATATATATATATAATTATGACAGACAAAAATAAATTATGGCCCTTATTCCCAAGAAGCTGGAAAGTCACCAACCAAAGCAGTAGTTAGTGGCCCAAGGCAGTGGGTGTTACTAATCCCCTGATTGTGGACCCAGGCTGCCATTTGATGATGATTTTTTATTTAGGTACTTACAACTACAGACCACTTTCAAGTGAAGGAAGATTACAAGAATTAGAAGAAGAACTGTCTTATATTAAATGGGATATTATTGGACTTTGTGAAGTTAGAAGAAAAGGTAAAGAGACTATTGATTTAAAAAGTGGACAAGTACTCTAGTATAAGGCACAGATATTGGAAATGAAAGTGGAATAGGATTCATTATAAATTAAAAAGTGGAAGAACAACATTATGGAGATTGATAGTATATCAGACAGTTATACAACTTAATAGCAGATACCAAATGAAGGTAATCAGGTTTACACCCCAACAAGTTATCATAGTGATGCAATAGTAGAGGATTTTTATATGGATGTGCAAATGGCTTTTGATAAGAGTAAACAACATTTAAAATTGTTATGAGAGAATTTAATGCCAGAATTTGTAAACAAATGAAAGATGAAAATGCTGTTGGTAATTTTGGTTATGGTAATAGAAATGAGAGAGGACATAGTCTTGTGGAGTTCACTGAAAATAAATTATGAATTCTTTTTTTGAAAAAATGGTAAAAAAAAAAAATGAACATGGAAGTATCCAAATGAAGGTACAGCAAAATTGGATTATATTTTGACTAACAGAAAATACATATTTCAAGAGTGTAATGTTCTTAATAAATTTAAAACAGGAAGTGATCAGCGATTAGGAAGATGTAAGATACATGTAATACAAAACTAGAGAGACAAAAATTATTAAGAACAACAATATTTAGAGTTGATATTTCTAAACTTCAGAAATATTATAATGAAATTAAATTAGAATTTACAAATCGGTTTCAAGTATTAGTAGATTCTGAACGTGATTCAGATTTGAATGAAATTAATATGAAAATAATTGATACACCTGTAAAAACTGCAACAAAGATAGCTGGTAGAAAAAAGCAGCAAATGCTAATAAAATTTTTACTGAGACTAGAGAATTTATGAAGAAAAGAAGAAATAGGAAGATATACAAAAATGATGCATTAAAGAGGATTGAATATCTTGAATTTTGTAAAATGGTGTGGTAAAAAGTTGAAAATGATATAAGAAAGTGTAACTGTGAACTAGCAAGGAAAGTTGTAGAATAGAATAAAACTCTCAAGAGTGTAAAACAACATTTTGATATTGGTAGGAAATTTATATCTGCAATAAGTCCAAAAGATGGAATTATTACTTAAAAAGAGGGATGACATCATGAAATGGCTATAAGTCATTTATCAAAAAGTCTATAGTAATAAAGAACAAGTACCTCCTATATCTATTATTTCTTCATAATTGCCCAGAATTTTAAATGAAGAAGTGAGACATGCAATTAAATGTATGAAGAAAGGAAAGACTTCAGGTAATTATGGAATTATAATTTATATATTAAAATAAGGAGGTGAAGAAATAGAATTTTTTTTAGCAAAGTTATATACCAAAGGTTTAAATGATAAAGATGTATCAGATGATTGTAAAAATGGTGTATTAATATTAATATTTAAAAAATGTGATAAAGAAGATATTAGAAATTGCAGACCTATCAGCCTTTTATCAGTTTTATACAAAATGTTTACCAAGATAATTAAAATACATCTACAGAAAACATTGGATTTCCACCAATCAAGAGAACAAGCTGGGTTTAAAAGTGGTTTTAGTGCAGTAGATTATATCCAGGTATTGATAAAAGTTATAGAAAGAACAACTGAATATGGGTTGCTATTATACTTTTGATTTGTAAATTATGAAAAGGCATTTGATTCTACAAATATTTCTTCAGTGATTAAAACATTGAATCATCAAGGTGTAGATCCAGGTTATTGTCATATTTTAAAGAATATTTATAAAAATGCAACACCAACAATTATCTGGGAAAATTCAATATTGAGAAGAGTGCAAGACAGAATGACTCAATATCTCTAAAACTTTCTACAGCAGTTCTGCAAGAAGGATTTTGTGGATTAAAATGAGAATCTAAAGTAGTGAAAGTAAATAGAGATTATTTAAGTCATTTAGAATTTGCAGATGATGTAGGTGTTTTTGCAAATAATGCTTTAAAGATGCAGGAAATGTTGCAGGAGTTATCAGATGAAAGTAGGAAAGTACTACTAAAGATAAATGTGAAAAGGTTAAAGTAATGTTTAATGGATTTTATCTAAATATGAAAATCAAGATTGATTATGATGATTTAGAAGAAGGTAACAGTTAGAAATACCTTGGTAAGATTATTAATACAGATAGAAACATAATGGATGACATTAATCATAGAATTATACTTGGTTGGAGTGCTTTTGGTAAAAATAACTTGATACTAAAAAGAAATATGTCTATGTATTTGAAAAGGAAGTTTTTTTTATAAATGTGTTTTAGAAGTTCTTACTTATGAAGCTGAGACTTGGACACTTAACAGAAAAGCAATACAGAGACTTCAGTCCACTCAAAAAGTATGGAGAGGTACACATTGAGAGTAACAAGAAGATATTGAAAACACAATATATGGGTAAGAGAAAAAACAAGTGTTACTGATGTCATTGAAAATATTAAAGACTGAAGTGTAGTTGGGCTGCACATATTTCTAGCAGAGATGATAATAGATGGATAATTGAAATCTTAAACAGGATTCCTAAAGACTATAAGAGACCCAGGAAAAGACCACATGTGAGATGAATGGATGAAATAAGAAAGTATACATGTGTGATGTGGATAAGAGAGGCTAAATATCGCAGAAGATGAACTGAACTTGCTGAGACCTTCATCCTGCAGTGGATTGATAATGGTGGGTGATGATGGTGATTATAAGTTTTTTGTTGTTTATTTAAACTTAACTTTAATTGTTTTTCTTTAACAAGCACACATTTTGTTCTTTTAGGTATTTAAAATCAGCTTTTATTTATGTACACACATTTTATTTTATTTTTTTCTACATGAGTATATAAAATAGGAGAACTTTTATTTTATAGTATAATAAAATTTAATTTTTGCTTGATTTATTTTTGTTTTTCTGTTCTTACAGTCTTTTCCTAAATAAACGAAAAGAGAGATTTATATCCCCCCCCCTTTGATTACCTTTCTCCTTTTTTTTTATTTAATTAAAAAAAATTATGCTACAGAATGATGCAGCTTTTTCTTTTCTCCTTCCTTTTCCCTCTGATGATTTGTGCTACATTTTTGAAAAACAAAACTTTGTTTAAACTTATTAATATTAACTACAGACTCTTAAACATTTTAAAATTATGTTTCTATCAACATTTGATTTCATTTTTAATGATTCTTTATTTCAATCATTTATTGACAACTCACTATGCAGTGATCTTATTATCCTTTTTATTTAAAACTTGATTTACAATGCTTTAAGCTACTTATCATTTTTTTTATTTTAATAAATTTTACCATAAATTATGATGAACATTTATTACTGTATTCCCATGAGGTATATTACACCAACCCCTGCTAAGAGTAACATGAATCACTTTGACCATCTTATTTCTAGTGGTTCACTTATTAACTTTGAACTATTTACATTAACCATTATTTTTTTTTGTTTTATGATTACCACCTGTCTGGAAGTTGTTTTTTTTTTTCTTTACTAACCTTAATGAACAATGGTTATATGTTCAATTTTTTCCATACCATGCACTATCACAAATGCATTATTGCTGTATTTCTGCTTGAAAACATATGTGTCATCATAAATCAGCTGAAATTCTTGTATATGTGTCTTTCAGGGTGATTCACAGGATGAACTATCATCATGACCTCATCTTTTATTCTGAATATGGCCTTTGTCTCTCCCTGCCTTTTCTGCCTTAGGTTTCCCATTGTTTTCAGCAAGTTGAGATCTTTCTCAGCATCCTTCCTCTTGTTTAATGTAATCATTTTCACTGGCAACATGATCTCAAATGGGTACAGAATATTTCTTCAAAATGTAGTCAAACATGTTTAAATCATGTGGATTTGTTTTTTGACCAGTTTATCATGTTGACTATTTGTGGAGATTTCTCTCACCCATCCAGGATGATAATCTTCTATATAAACACAAAATAAATGTCCCAACTTCATCATAATCCATTCACAGAGACTTGACTGATAGTTACAAATTGATGTAGGTATATGTTTTGTCTCATGCCTGTTCATCCATTTCTTTGATTCACTACATACAAAGGGTGTTTCATGTTCTGACAAGATTTTGTACAGGATTCCTACAGTCTCAAAGTGTTACTGTTCCAAAACTCAAATAGTTTAATTTGTGTTAGCTTGAGTTACTGGATATGCAGCTACCAATTTTGAAAACACATTATATGCCACAATGAGGTATTTTATTTTACTGAATGGAGAAAACTGTTTGTAGAAGTCTATCACTACTAAGTATTTGGATGTTGACATGTATAGATTGCAGTGGCATTACTCCTGATGTGTTAGGTGCTTGGTTGTTGAACATATTGTGCATTTGCTAACAATGTGTGCAATACTTAAATACAATCCTGTTTAGTAGAACCAATGGCTCAGCCATTCTTCAACTTTACTTGGCCCATAATGTCTGGAAATTTCATGCACATATTTAATTATCTTATTTTTTATGGCAACCAGAAGAATAATGCATGTTTGTTTTTTCTGAAATACATGCAGTAAGATTCTTCCCTTCAAGCAAAGGTAGTTTCTGTCATTCCTCAATGGATTATTTGTTGTTTTTATTACAGGGTGATGGCATAACTACTCCAAGATTTTTTGCAGTCATTGTCTTCTCCTTGCTGCTCTTTTAACCTTCACAAGCCATCTTCTATCACATTTCCTTTGTAGATTTTAGTTGCAGTTATATATTCTCTGTCACAAATTAAGTGTTGTTCTTGAGTTACTGTATATTGGCTTAAAGTGTCTGCCACAACATTTTTTACCATGACAGTATGCCACATTGTAATTATATTCCTGAAGGAACAAGCCCCATATTATTAACCTGCTTTTATTCAGAAAGCTGTGGTTATGGATCTCAAGACTCTTATGATCAGTAATTATGACTTACTCTGAGCCTGTTAAAATCTGCTGGAATTTCTTGAATGCCCATACAACAGCTAAGACTTCTTTTTCAATTACAGTATAAATCGCTTCTGGGCCCTTCAATAAGTAAGTGGCTAATGAAACAAAGGACCATGTGCTGACCACCTTTTTCATCTGAAACAGCATGCCCCCAACCAAACTTGTTGTTGTCTGTTTGTACAAAGAATTACTTGTTGAAATTTGGATATGACAGCATAAGTTTATCCGAGAATTATGCCATAACACTTTCGAAACTATGCTCATGCTATTTTTACATGCCCACAGTTTCTCCTTTCTTAATGATTGCACTAACAGCTCCATGTCAAGTGAAAACTTTTTATAAAACGATTATAGAAGTTGCATAACCCAAGAAAACATTTAATATGTTTTGTTTCTTTTCTGAGGCATGAAAAACTCATGAATTGCTTTCATTCTTTCAGGATTAGGTAATACTGCTCTTTCACTGATAACGTGACCTAAAACTTGACCTCATTACTCATTATTTTACTCTTATTCAAAATAATTATAATTCCCTTTTTCTCACCCAGCAACATTTCTAAATGCACAAAATGTTGTTCTATATATTTCAAAGTCAGCATGATGTCATCCACATACATTATAACTAAATTCTTAATATCTGCCAACAACTCCTGATCCAGATATTTGACAAGCTCTGTTCCACAATCTTTAAGCTCAAAGGGAATCCGTTTATAATTATAGTATGCACAACCATTATATTTAAACAAAATATATTACTTATCTTTTGGGTGAAGTTTCATTTGACAATCACTGGCAGTTAAGTCAGATGTCGAAAATATTTTTTACTTTGAAATTTTGTTAACAATTCATTCATAGGTAGAGAAGCATTAGTATAAGGTATTGTTATCTTATTTAAATACTGTGTGTCTAAACACAAACATATTGATCCATCTCTTTTTTACTGTTATGATAGGGTTATAAAAGGCAGATAAACATGATTTTTCATTTAAGAACTTTGTCTATCTGTTCTTATACCTCATGTCTAAATTAATCTGGTATAGAATATGCATGGGCTCGATATGGTTGATCTTTTATGAGACTTATCCTGTGTACATACCCTTGGATCACCCCAGGACTCTCACAGAACCTGCTCTCATATCTGTTTAGTAGCCTCTTCAAATTGTCTCATTGATTATCATTTATGTATCTTAATACATTGGCCTTTTCCCTTATCTCTATTTCCATTCCTATACTTGTGTACACCCTTCTTTAATAATATCCTACTTTTGGTGTTTAGTAAATGGAATTATTGTGTTCATTAATTCTGACAGACCTCATTTATAATCCAATACACAACCCTTTTTGTAGATAAAGTCAGAGTCTAATATGAACTTGTATATCAGATTCTCCAGAATCAGAAATACATGGCTATATTATCCCTCTGTAATGAGCATTTTTATCAATACCTGCATTGATGCCAGCTTTTCCCTTTTACCATTAACCAGAAAGACATAAATTCAACAGCAATATTTTAATTTTTGTGTCAGCATAGCTTATTTTCTATGGCATTATTGATACCTGACTTACTGAACTGAACAATACCCTAGTTACAATCTCTTCTATCATTCTAGAGATGTCATTGTGCTCCCTTCTCCAATACACACCAGATTTTCTATTTGCTTGTAATCTATTTCTGCATTTCCATTTTCATCCTAATTTTCCACCCCGCCTCTATTTTTCTACATTCCCAGGTAAACTATGCCTAACTATTCACATATTCTGTTGCTCTGACAATGAGTATGCTGTGATTGGTCTCAATTTAATTACTTGTACTTCATCCTGCTGCCACCTATCCTGCTGAACTTGGAGCTTAACCTTTTCATCAAACTCTTCCTCCCAATAATTTGCCAACAGTGACTGATTGCATTCATTGAATGTTTCTGGTTTTAAACATAATGAGTTCCACCAAAGTTGAGCTTCTCCCTGTATGTGACTGCAAGCTATGGTCATTTTTGCTTCCCCTCTTAACCTATTCAAAATACAATAGCATTCCAGGCTCTCCAGAGGCTCATTTGGATCCTCCCCTCTCTTTCTTGAAAATGATTTTATTTTTAGAAACTGATTTACTGCCTCCATTTTATGTATGTGTGCCCATTTTTTTATATTCTCCTGTTCTCTTTCTAAGATATTTACTCTTTTTATTAATCCCTCCAGCTCTATACATTTATTCATTGTTACACTATTTTTGGCACACAATTTCACTTTACATAAAAATTGACACAATATTTATTTGTATATTTTTGCATTCATACAAACAAATTCATAAAATATTATTAGCTGTTAAAGTATTCTCTTACACAGAACATATGAATGACTGCAACCTTTTTAGTACTATTGTCTCTACCTGTTCTCACTGCCATAAATCCTGACTAAAATATATATCTTCTTTTTTTATTAAATTGAACAAAGCCATCAACTAAATATTTTATTTTGAATGAAGTGTTTGCCAAACTCCACCCACCCCCCAGTAATTATTTATCATTTCTGACTGCTTTTCTCTCTTTTCATTTAATTGTTATTTTATAATTTGTATGTTTTGGTCCTTTTTTTTTCAAATTATACCACTTTTTAATTGTAATTACACAATTTTCATGTTGTTTTTTAAATCTTTATTTCAAGACAATTCTTTAATTACTTTAGTTGAATGTCATTTATGACAGTACTGCACCCACATTGGGAAATCCAATTAAACTGAGTGGGAGTTGGATCACAATGATCTTATAAATTAAATATTATATTGATGTGATAAACAAAACTAAACTATTTATTATTATTTTAACTGAATAAATAAAAAAATAAATATTGTAATAAATGTATAGGTGTTCAATATCAAACCACTCCAGCTGCATATTATAGCATCTGATCCCTCAGGCAGAGAAGAAATACCCAGAGGTAGCTGTAGCCAGACTGACATTACATAAGGCATAACCTACAGCCACATTTCCAGGCTACAAAACTTGTCAGCTGCTAAATTCAAGCACTTGCCATCCATAGCACTTTATTTGTTTTGAGAACTTCAGACACCAGTTAATCACATGAAGTAATTAACATATCCTGAATGATGGCTACTAATTCAGTGCCTGATTTATCCTGCTAGGTCATTAATACAATTACCAAGAATAATTCTAATAGATTACCTTGTGACCTATTTAAAAGAAATATTTATTATTGGTATAACTAGAAAGAATGACTCAACACTAATTAGTGGACATTATTTTATTCTAATATATTTAAATAAATTTGTTACTAAAATTTATAAGTTAATTTTGTCTCACCTTTAATAAATAATATAATTAATACACTTATTATATGCACACATACTCTCAATATAACATATAATAATAAAATGGTATAGACTCTATACAGATATATTCTTAATAAACACTTAATAACAAAATAATATATATATATATATATATATATATATTATTATGTTATTAAGTGTTTATTAAGAATATATATATATATATATATATATATATATATGAAACTTCACTTGGCTTCAACAGGTGCAAAAGTAGATATTAGCTTAACTTTTTTATTTGTAATTTTCTGATTTTTTTTTTAAATAATGACAAAAATAGAAGTTAATTAGTTAATGAATAGGATAGGATAATATTATGTAGTATTGTAATAATTGTTAAATATTTATATGATTACTTGTAAATATTTCAATAGTATATGTTAATTAGTTTAATAAGAGATGAAAACAGTAAGTTTACATCAAGGATATATCAAAGTAGTTGTTTTTAGTTAATAAATAATATTAAATGTATTATTAAGTAATTATTGCTTAATTCATTTTTAATGTATAACCTATAATAAATAGATATTATAAATAAATTAGAATAAATAGTATCAAATTAGTTAAAAATAATCTGTAAATTTTATTAAAACAGTATAACAATATTTAAAGGTGTAATTTAAATTAGCATTTAACTTATAAAGCTATTTTAAATTTAATATTCATTAGTATTTTTATTTTGTAGTTAATTTTAAATAAATTGTAAATAGTTAGTAGAGTTCATGTTTGTAGGTCATCCTCATTCGAATGTATATGCATGCATGGAAGACACATTAACGTATGAATAAATAATAATTTAATTATAATATTGATTTAAAACAAAGAAAGAATAAAATTCTTAAAATTAAATATCTATAGGTTTGATAAATAAAATTAATTATATTTTTATATCTATTTTATTTTATGTAATAAAATATTGTTTAAAAATGTTACATAAAATAGTTAATAATTAAATTTTAATTTGACCTTTAATGACCACGTGGGTTCAGATAATTAAATCAATTGCATTAGTAATCAATTTCAGCTGATCTGTCAAAAGTGTTAAAATTAAACATAAAACTTGATGGGTTTTAAAAGGGGTTGACGATTGGGAGGAGTAAGAAATTATCAGATAAATAGATGTGTGGAAGAGTCTGTGAGAGATCTGGTATCTGTGCATGGCCTAATCCTGAACTTCTCTTAAAAACAAAAAAAAGTTGTAATTTTCATTAAAAATTATTATTTTGTTAAAAGTAAAGTATGTTTAAAGAATATTTTAAATTGTTCTACAGTCATGAAAGCCTAAATTGAAGGTAACTATTTTCTGATTTTCAACTTTCAGTCAAAATTTTGAAACCATAGTAATAAACAAAGAATGTTTAAATGAAGTTATGCATCTCTTATCCTATTTACGTGTTGCATGTCTTTTCTCTATTGGAAACTAAAATTAAGATACCAATTGTCAGGGTTTATATGGCTAATTACCTATATTGTACTGAACTATTTTAGCTGGAGCATGCTCAGTATTTATCCAATTATGTTAACATATAAGCAAAGATAATTGAAAGACATTATAGTGAACTGTATTATAGTTTTAAAATATGTCAATCTCTTTGTGATAAAATTATTTAAAGCTGTCATTAATTCTGAAATTTATTCTTGATACTTAATATTGACTATAAAATAGACTCATGTTTAATATTGCATATTTCTAATATAATTTAGAAGAGAGAAATATACTGCACTAAACTAGGAAAAATAAAGTTTATCTGCAAAGCATTAGTATGCTTTTAATTACTTTGCCTAGTGTTCGAATACAATGTATTGAATACGAGATATTAATTATTTTATCCCAAAAATGGTTGGACAAAATAATGTAGACTACAATTAATTAATGATAAGTATTCAAATGATAGTATATCTTAAAAGTTTATTGCTTATACCTTGACCTGAAATGAAAATAGCTTATTTTATCCAAGTAAAAAACAGATAAAAAATGAACTTTAAGAAAAATAATTTCTATCTTATGCTAAGCAATGTAAAAAGAATGTTATTTGGAAATAGGATTTTAAAATGTTGTATGAGAACTAATTTCAAAAATAATTATTTATAAAAAAAAAAGAAATGTGTTCTTTTAAAGGAGAAAATGGAAATAAAAATCAGAAAGTAATATTATTATGAATTTAAACCTGGGATGCTATAAAAGATTATCAGCTGAAGAATTTGTTTTTCCAATGCTGGCTTATCTTATTATTTTAATGTTTTAATATTTAGTATATCTTTAAAAGAAGAAATTAATATGTCTTTGAAGAACTATTAAAACATGTTTAATTTTTATTAGCAGTCATTGTCATATCTGGAATGGAAAGGCACTATGGAGCCGAAACTATGAACTTAAGTTACTGTATTATTTTTTATTATTGTCTGCATTTGATTGGTTTTAAAAAATAAGGAAACCGGAAAAAAAAAAATGCTATATATTTTGTTTTAAAATATGTGTAACATTATTAACATAAATATACCAGGTTAACTAATGTAACAATTTTCAGTATAATGGGTTCTAGAATAAGTAGATTGATATTCTGCTATTCTCAGGTAAATTATATGCTATTATTCTTATTAAGCATATTACAAATTAAGTTTATTTGATAATTTTATTCCCAGAGATTTAATTATTAGTGTCTTATCTTATTATATGTGGGATGTTTCACTCAGTTTCCATTCATTTGTTTTATGAATGCTACATTATTAATAACTGCAAATAATTTTATATGTATTAAGAATTAATATTCTCACATTTTTTAGTTTGCAATCTTTTAAAGTCCATGAGTCACAATAATTTTTAGTATTTAATATTTTATTATGTGTCCATTGTGCTTTTGCCAAGAATTTTATATGCATTTAATCTTAAAGTATTTTTTAATAGTAGTCGATTGACTCAATTTTGCTTTGTTGGTTTTTGCATTAGATATATGTGTCATTATTTTAAATTTCTTAGTGATAACTTAGTTAATTCATGCGAAGTATATATCATGTTATTAGTTAGTATTTGTTAGCCTCATAGAGTTAGGCTTTGTTAACTATTTTGAGTATGCTTTATGGAGTGGACAAGGTCCTTCATCCTTATTATATTGCTTTTCCATGAAATGATATTGCTTGTGCCCATAGTGGGTTATTGTACATCTTATAGTTGTATTTTTTTAGTGATGATTATCACATTTATTAGTATTGGAATCCCATGAAAGAGTATCATGCTTTTCTGGTGCATCTTTTCTGTTCCTGATGCACTGTAGACAAGGTCCAGGCATCCCATTTTCTGCCTCAAAGTTAGGTATATTTGAAAGCCACCACATTATTATCCAGCTCTGTGGAGAATATGTGTTCTTATATTTTTGGCATATCATTCACGATGAATTAATGCTAAATTCCACCACTGTAGGTGAGGTTGCATTTTGTTTTAGGTTATAATGACAATATATGCTTGTTTGAGGAACTTTGTTTCTTCAGGTAGTGGTAGCTATTTTAAGGCTCATACATATATCAATGTTTGACTTGTGTTGCTATGATAGTTTTATCATATACAAGCCAACCAACAATAATCTATGTTTATTTTTAGTATGTTGAATTATGCATATGGTATAAGAGGCAATTCACACATACTAATTTTAATATGTTCATTCAGATTTTTTCACTGCTGAATTTGTAAGTTTATAGGTCTTTAATTTTAACACACATTCAGGGTAATATTTCATGTGGACAAAATTTATTTAAAAAATGTATGAATGACCTCTCATGAATGAGTGGCTCATGTATTTAATTTAATTTAAAGTTAGCTAAAAGATTTGATTAATCATATCACTAGCTATAATATTAGTGATGTCAGTATAACTGGTGATAACATTTTTAAATATATGCTAAGTATGCTTATTCCAGCTTAGTATTTTTTAAGATCATGATTATAATTTAAAGCTTCTTATGTGTTATTCTGATTGTTAGATAACACTACCATATTGTTAATATGCTAATAATTATAATAAAGAAATAGAATTGTTATTATTAAACTCAGTTTATTTTAATTTCAGTTTTAAAGATTTGAAATCTCTTGATTGTTTTAAACAAGATTAGAATTTGGTATTAAATAGCCTTTGTTTGCTATTATAGGTGTTCATTATTTAGTATTTTGTTTATTAAACAACTCTTTTAAAAGAATCTAGGATAGGTATTCAGTAATTGAAGCTAAAGAAATTGTTCATATTATTTTGTTTAATTTTTGCAAGCCAAAATAAAATTTTAAACAAAGTCAAAATATTTGTAATAAAAAGATTCAAGCACCATGTTGGCAATGCTTGTGGTAAAATTGATTGTAAATATTTTATTTTCATTGTTTTAAATAATAAACCTTATTATTATTATTTCAAAAGTTTTATTGCTGTATGCTTCACTTTTATATGAAAATATTATTGTCTTGGGTTCCAAAATTCATTAAAGCCTGAGTTTCACAGTTCATAAAAATTTTAATTCAAAAGTTTACAAACATATTATAAAGTTTATAAAATATATTTTGATACTGGTTTGAATTATAAAACCATGCCAATTTAAGTGATTCTCAGATTGAATCACAGTAACAGATAATTACATGCTATCAGATACTTAGTAATATGCACATTTATAATTGATTTTGAATAATCATTATATCTTCTCAGATTGAAGATTCTGTAATATAGTATGTAGAAAATTAATAACTCAGAAAAGTATTTATTATTATTTTAAAAGCTGCACATTAACTTACATTCGCTGCAAATTGTTTATCATCATCTTTATTTTAGAATTTTATAAACCACCTGCATTTGAGGTTTTAAGTAGGTTGTCTGTGAGTATGAGGAAAGGCATAAAAAGTACCCTTGCCCTTTTCCTTGCTCAAATAATATCTTGGGTAATATGCCTTTATTATTGTAAATTTAAATTGATTTATTAAATAATTATTTTTAATATTTGTTTGCTTATTATTTCATGTTTGAACAATAACATAATTATTTTATGGTCAGCCAAGATATCACTCACTCACTTGTTTATTTATCTTAGCAATTCTTTAGTAGGCAACATAATTTAATGTTTTATTTTGCACAAGAGTTTTAGTTTTAAAACCCCTGAGATTGCTTGCTCTTGTTGCCTTATTAGTTTTACATTTTATGTGATAGTTCTTCCAACCAAAATATCAGTTATTCTTCTACAGAGAGTGTGATTTGATGGTAGACCAATCCCAATAACTATTAGCTAATGATTTTAAAATTTATATTTGTATTGCTTATTGGTAAATCATTAAGATGCCATAATAGTTATAATTGTCTTAGTATTGGATTTGGTCTCTATCTGATCATACATCTCTAGATCATCATCTCTTTTCTTAAATTTATTGTAAACCCACTGAGCCAAGTTGTTAAGAGTCTTTACTTCTAATAGTTTCACACTGTCTTATCATCTCTCCACTTTGTTTTTGTTTCATCTTCATCATAATTTCTTCTTTACTAATAGTTCATTCTCTATCATCTTCCTTATCATTTCTCTCTTATTTCTCATATTTAGTCCTTACTAATTGTTCACCTTCATCTCTTCTTTACACTTTGTCTCTACTTATAGTAGATTACTCTCTTCATCCTTCATTTTCTTTCATCTCCCTCTTTTATCTTCACTATCTTATTTTTCTCTTTCTTCTTATCCTCATCAGTCTCTGCTAATCTTGATCTTATCTTTTCATCTCTCCCTTCTCTCTAATTTCTTTTCATCTCTTCATTTGATTTTCTCTCTCTTCATTTTTCTCTTCATCATTTATCATCTTTATTGATCTCTCTCTTCATCATTATATTTTCCCCTTTTTCATTATCTTTTCTACTCTATTCGATCTCATTTTTCTCTGGATCATCATCTCTTTCTTTAAATTTATTGTAACCCCACTGAGCCGAGTCATCCAGAGTCTCTCATTTCTCATTCCCTCTCTACTACTCCAGTCTCATCATCCATCCTCTCTCTTATCTCTACTATTCATTCATTATTTCTTATATCTCTCCTTTCCTCATCTCCTCACTTCTTTTCCCATTTAATTTTCATCTCAGTCTTTTCTCACCTGCATTTTTATTCCATCTCTCTCATTTCTCATCCCTCATCTCTCTCTCCTCTCCTCTCATCTCTCTCTTCTCCTCCTCTTCATCTCTCTCTTCTACTACTCATCATCTCTCTTCTCTCTCATCTCTCTCTCCTTGTCATCATCATTCTCCTGTTTCTATTCCATCTCCTCTTTTATTCTTTTCTTTCACCCCCTTCTCCCCCTCTTTTCAAAAGGTTACAATTGGCCTCTCTCTTCTCTCTCTTGCTTTCTTATCTTATCTTCATCTTCTCTCTATCTCATATTCATCTTCATCTTATCATCATCATCATTTTTCCTTCCATCATTTCCTTTTTATTTTTGCTTTTTTGTTCTTTCTTCCCTTTCACCTTCACCTCCCTCTTCTCTTTCTCTCTTTTCTCTTATGTTACAATATATATATATATATATATATATATATATATATATATATATATATACAGACTATAAATACTAATTATTTCAGGAAAGCTTTGTGAAACATTTGACTAATACAATGGGTGACAGATATACATCCACATATCATAGTTCATCAATATGCTGAATATCAAGGACACTCAAAGATTGCTACTGCTACTATTGTTCAATAAAGTGTCAGTCTATGAATGGGAATAACAATTTTTTATTATCTAGTATTTTTGGACATATTTTACTCTGAGAGATGTTGCTTCATCATTCTCTTCTGCTGTATGGCTCATTTACCAATATGCTGAATTTTCAGTTTCTGATAATTTTCTGATGATTTTAGTTCCAGATTGCACCTTATTTCAAGCAGATAAACATTCATGGTGGCTTCAAATTATTAGATGGGCATGGCTTCTATCAGGCAGACTTCTGATGCTTTTGTGGATGAAGGCTGGACCTTTGTCACATGCTCTGAGTTCTGCTTAGCATGGCATGATCTTAATTAACACTCACAAATTAAAAAAAAACAGTTATGAGTTGAGAAAATAAGAGTCTGAAGTGAACCAAATTCTTGAATTATATTTTTGGTCCATTTATATAATCCCTTTTTGTTGTTCATTCTCTTATCTTTCCAAATAATTTTCATTAATTTGTAAATTTAATTAAATGTTATTAATTATTTTGCCATTGTCTCTTAATCTGCATGTATGCTTAGATCAATCTAACTTTGGATAAGATACATATTTTTAATTATTGCCACTGTTTATATTTGTATCAATATATAAATACTAATTCCCATTCATTATTTATCAGACAAGCAATATTTGAGTAAATTTTAAGTTTGTATTATAAGCTTTCCTATATTTATTTAAACTTAACTTTCATTTTCTTTTTCTTTAACAAGTACACATTTTATTCCTTTACATTTTTAAAATCAGCTTTGGTTTATACACAGACATTTTGTTTTTTTTTTTCTATGTGAGTAAATACAGTAAGAGAACTTTTAGTTTATAATATAATAAAATTTAATTTTAGCAAGATTTATTTTCTTTTTTCTTTTCTTAAGTAAATGAAAAGAAAGAATTATATTCTCCCCCTTCTGATTATATTTTCCTTTTCTTTTTTATTTAACTAGAAAAACTTATATTACATCAAGCATTGTTAGCTGAGAGATCAGTGCAGCAGCCTTGCAACAAGCAGTTAGTTGCAGACAGTTGTTGCCAGTTCGCCTCCTGGCCGATGCTATGACATATGAAAAAAAATTATATTACAGAATAACACAGCTTTTTTTTTTCCTTGTTTTTCCCTCAAGTGATCTGCACTACATTGTTGAGAAACAAAACTTCTCTTAAACTTTCTAAGATTAACTTCAGACTCTTAATTATTTTAAAATTATGTGTTTATTAACTTTGATTATTATTTTAATGACCCTTTATTTCAAACATTTAATGACAATTTACTCTGCAATAATAATCTTTTTATATAAAATTTGTTTTACCACACTTTAAGCTGCTTATCGATTTTTCTTATTTTAACAATTTTATTAAAAATTATGATGAACATGTAGCACTGTATTCACCAGCAGTATAATATTTTAAAGAAATAATACATTAATCTACATTTTTTGATGATATTTTAATTATTGATAATAAAAGAACAATGAATAATATTTATAATGAGTTTAATAATGATGTTATTGGGGAAAGAAAATTACATCTAGATTACCACAAAAATAATCTACAAAATGTAATTTTAGTTTGTTCCATTGGGTTAATATATTTAAAGATACTATATGAATGGCAATTTGAAAAGATGTCTTCTCAAAAAATTAAAAAAAAATAAAACAGTATGCCCTAGTTTTGAATCTACATTTGTAAAGTCAAACAATAATATATATATATATATATATATATATATATATATATATATATATATATATATATATATATATAAATATATAAGATCACATGATCACTATCTCATACTAGCACATAATTATTATTAAAGAAGGCAAAACTCTCCATACAGTAGTGCCACACTGTGCCAACCAGAGTAATCAATGGATGACAGAAGGCTTGAACATAAAATTCCTATCTAGTGCCTACTCAGGCAAAATTACCAGACTAGTTTCTGGCTTGTGACCTTCATCAGTGAGGATCTTTGGATCTGAGAGCACTGCACCTAGATCTTAGGATGTAATATTGGATGAGTAGGCATTAAATAGAAATTTTATGCACAAGCCTTCTAGCATCAATTGATTACTCTGGTTGGAACAGGGTGGCACTGTTCTATGGAGAGTTTTTCCTTGTTTAATAACAATTATATGGTAGTATGAGATAGTAATCATGTGATGTTTATGGGTTTAACACCAATCCTGCCTAATAAGATAGTGGTGGCTATGGTTGTGAAAAATCCAAAGACAACAAAATGTATGGGTGCTGAACTGAGTTCAGACCCATATTACTATATACGCTATTGAGCTTATATTGAAAATATTGTGTTTTTAAATTTCATTCTCATAGCTTTGTAGCTAAGTAGAGTTAAAAAGTAGTTGCTGGAGGGTTGCATTAGATCCTAAGATCTAGGTGCAGTGCTTTCAGATCCAAGGCTCCTCACTGATAAAGACCACAAGTCATAAACTAGTCTGGGGATAGTGGATGAGTAGGCACTAGATAAAGATTTTATGCACAAACCTTCTAACATCCATAGAGTATTTTGGTTGGCACAGAGTGAAACTACAGTATGGAGAGTTTTGCCTTGTTTAAATATATAAGATAACAACATGCTTATATACAATAAAATTAATTTATTTCATTTTAAAATTATTCCACAAAATTAGCATGCTAATTGTATAAATACATTGCCATATGTAATATCACTTTCAATATCATGTAAGATTATAAACAAAAGCATTAAATGGGATAAGTCCTCATATATTAAATTTTTATTCTTTCCATTTTTTTAGCACTTGGTTTTTGTATCCTGAAATTAGTTGTGATTTGTTAACAACTAAGCTACTAATACATGCTCTACTTGATTTAATACAGTAAGATAGCTGAAAAGTCTGTAACTCCGGATTCATTAATGCTACTGACCTCTTTCTCTTAGGTGCTCGAGTTTCTTTATAGATCTACGATCAATCAATCCGATGCCGGATTACATATTTTAATGAAAAAATTATTTTGTAAGAAATTATACAATTTTGTTTGTCATAAATTTCACTTCACATGCCTTATTATGAATGTATATAAATAAAGATATATACGTTTTAAGTTAACGGTTTTTAGTGATTTTTTACTAATTGTACATCAAAATATTGATTTTTGTTTAAGATTTTTTAATATGATACAGAGGAGATTAATGTCTATTCGATAGATTAATTTACAGATTATATTCAAGTTTAAATTTTAAAAAATTAAATTAATATTGATTGGGAAAATGATAATAATACATATATGAGATTAACATATTTGTAATATAGGGAGCATACCAATAGCTCAAACAAGCTTTTAATTGATAACTGTGGTAAAAGAAAACATTTAAAATCTCTATCTGAAGAATTCCCATCCCCATAACAATTGCTTTTGATCATATGGCTCACCTCAGGGAGGTACTAGAGTATTCAGATACTAGATGTAAAATATCAACTCAAAGCCCTGCACTTATATAATACATAACATTTAAGTAGAAACTTTCGGACATTAAAATATTTTTAACTCCAGCCATCTAAATTAAATAGATATATGGGACAAGCAAATTTAGATCTGCCATATATGAATAGCCTTATCAGTGTCAAGGTTTTAATATACGGTAGATCTGAATTTGGTTCAGTCCCATATAGTTATTTAAGTTAGATAGCTGGAGTTAAATACAAATCCTTGTCCAAAAATTTTAGGGTTTTTATTTAAATATTATGTATTAAATAAGTGCTTGGATTTGAGTTGATATTTTAGATCTAGTGTCTGAATATTCTAGCTCCTCACTGAGGTGATCTAAAAGCTCAAACCAATTGGTTTGGGGATGAGAATATTTCAGATAGAGATTTTAAATGTTTTCTCTCTCTTACTGCATTTCTCAATTAAGAGGCATTTGAGCTATTGGTATGCTCCCTATGCTACATATTTGCAAATACATGCTCATAAAAGCAATGTCATGCTATATATCACTTTATTTATTGATTATTATGACATAAACATACGACTGAGAAAAATGTATATTTTGAAAGAGTGTTTTGTTTTAGAAAATTAAGATATTATTGAATGAATATTTTATTTACTTTGTTTACATCGAGCAATGCTTAATAAATTTGCATTAAATTTACTCTTTTGATTGTTATATACAATAAATTGTTCATAAATTCATGAATATTACACTGAATTTGTGTCACACTGCTCAACTTCATCATATTTTGCAAATTGTAATGTAAAATTACCTACACTATAAATATAAAATGTAATAAATGAATTGAATTCAACTACACCATTAGCAATGTCAGTAATTTGAAAAAAATATTTCTTAAGATGTTGTAAAGTCATAATACTAGAATATCGTCAGTATAATAACATTAAAATTATTTTTTTTGTCATTCCAAATTTTTAAAAATGTATTAGTTTGTGAATATTAAAAAAAAACACTTTGAATTAATTTAGAAGACATACTCCTGTTTTTGGGATAATGAAACTTAAAAAGTGAGTTTTTAGAGTACTTTAAAATGTAAGTTAATTTCAGGGTAGAATTTACCATATTTCAGAACCAGTTTGAGATGTTAATATTTACCTGAGATTTAGTTCACAACTATAATTATTCTGATTACCTTTTAAAAATATATCATTGTATAATTAAGATATGATTTTAAGATAAGACAGTAAAGGATGTTATTACTATTATTTATAATTTTATCAATGATACAGTAAACTAATATTGTATATATTTTGCAAAGATAGTAGCAATACAAAAAAGTAATGGTTAATTTATGACAATGCTTTAGTTATTTTTGTAAGTGTAAATAATTATCGGAAAGAATAATTTTGTTGAATGGATTATTGGAGACAAGGCAAAATTTAAATATAATTTATAACAAGCATGTGACACCGTAACAATGCTTGTTTTTATGAGAGAAAATTTACTACATTCTCATTTTTTCCCAATGATTTTGGGCAATTTTAAGTAAAAATAGATTATTTATCTATTTGTTTTAAATAGTTGTTTTTAAGAGTCAAAAAATACAGTCTATTTTTATGATGAAAACTGATTTCAGGTTTATTTTAATTATTATAAGTAGATTATCAAACAAACAGCAGTGCTTTATGTTAGTTTATATACTACTGTTTCGATTGTTTGTTTTTCATCTTATTTTTCTTTTTTATATATTATTATAGTTGTTATAATAAAAAGTAACATTGTTGATAAAGTTTAATTCTAAAATTAGAATTCTGTTTAGTCCACTAATATAATTATTTCAAGACTTTTAGCATCTCAGATAAAATTATCATATTTGACAACAATGAAACATACAAATAAATTATGGGTATCACTTTTTGGATACAAAGAAATCACTAATTGAAGCAACAGCTTGTGACAGCAAGGAACATTTTATTGAGAGTTATTATTTCACATGTGCCTTCTTTTACTAATTATCCATAAAAAGATTGTTTTCCAAGCAGAAGAAATAAAATGTAAATTAGAAAAAGAACTACTTAATTTCAATTTGATCATACCCTGACTTAAAAATTAAAGGAAAAAGCAATTCACTTAAAAAGGTAACTTATACTTTTTTAGGAAAATTTTTGTAAGTACAACTGTAGGTCTACACTATAAAGTCAATATTTTGAAAGCAAATGTGATAGAATTTATTGTTAAATAAATTAAATAAAAACTATATTGTGGAAATTTTTAATAGGCCACTTAAATGTGATGATTAATTATTCATTGCACTAGAATATATCAAAACCAGAGTGCTTCAACCAGTTTTAATTGTAATTCAATAATAAAACATTTTAAATGCTTTTATTTAACTTAGCATAACTGTTTGTTTGTTGATATATTTATTTGAACACTTTACAACTTTCATTACTTACGTTAGAATAAAATGTTAAAATTAAAGTTTAATACATTTAAGTTCAATAGTATCATTTCATACTTGGTACATTTGCAAGAAATATGAGGCAAAACATTACAGTACTGTAATATTTTAGGTAAGTGACTTACTTTTTTAGATACAAAACAGATGATGTATTTTAAGTAAATCTCATAAAAGTGTGGTGTGGATATTTTTCCATACTTTCAATTAATCTTTATAATAACATTTTAAAATTCAAGGTTTATTAGTTGTAAACTCAATATTATTTACTGAAATTTTGTATATATATATTTTTCTAATCTCTAATAAAGTGATAACACAGCAATATTTTGAAACGGTTATCTAGTTCCTTAGATATGAAAGTGGAGGGAGGGGGGTATTTTGACGAATTTGCAAATTGTTTTTTTTTTTTCAATTCAATGTTTTGTTTTTTTTTCATTTAAGTTAAAATAAGAAAGTTAATTTACAATATAGTTTTGTTAAGAATTTTTTTAAAAAAAAAAATTCAAATGAAAATAGAAATGTCAAAAAATTTTCAACATTAAAATAAATTAACTGCTTTATTATATATATAAATCAATAAAGCAAGTCATATATAGCATGACGTTACTTTTATGAACTTGCATTTACAAATATGTACTATAGGGGGTGTAGCAATAGCTCAAAGAAGCTGATATTGTTCAAATATATTATTGAACACTTGAATTGTTTAATACTTGTCAGTGGAAGAAACAAATGACAATCAGCTTCTTTTGTACTATTTTTTTTAAAAAAAAAAAAACTATTTAGACTTTATCTTAATTTTAAGTTGATTTTAATACTAAAGCTATTCTGCATATCTTTTGAACATTTAAAGCAGGAAGCAAAAGTTTAAAAGAAGGGGGAAAGATTTACTTAATGTTAGTTGCATTTTATTGTAGCTGGAATAAAAATGTATTTGCTATGTGTGATATGTGCTTCTTATGTTAATATATTACAAATATTTTTTAATGAGGTAACTAAATGTTATTTGTAAAAGTTTTTAGTTAAAAATATAAAAAAATAATAATAATAATGAAAGATTTAATATTCATTTTAAATGCAATGTAACTATGCATAAATTGTCCAAGTGCTATATAACTAGAGTAAATAATTATGAATAGCTTTAAGCTAATGATTTAATTTTACCCATCAGGTTCACTTGACCATGGTCAATCCTGCATTTGATTGCTGAGAATTATATTTGGTGTAGTGAGCTTATACATATATTGTTTGACTGTTATTTATATTAGGATTGTCTAAATGTTGCCTGACTTTACATTTGTATTAATGGTTGATAAACATTGTCAATGGAACAATGGAAAATGCTTTCGGTAAAGAATATATTATTTAATTTTGAATACTGCATCAAAACATTTGTTTAAATTATTATATGATTTAAAAATACAGATATTTAATGGTTATATATATATATATATTATTTACTGGTGAATAGTTTAAATGTATATTTATAAGAGGATTTGTTCATTCATTGTTTTCGTAAATTTAAAACAAACTATCACTGTAGGTCATAGTTCTATTAAATTGAGATTCAGACCTATAAATGGCCATTGTGTATAGTTACAATTGTAGAAACGGATGGCAGTTATGTTTATCTCCTATTAGGCAATATGTGTATGTGTATATTAAGTTAAATAAACATTTTATAATCGACATATATGTGTTCAAGTATATGAGATAGAGTGGTGAGTGGTTGATCATGTGAAAGTCTGTGCTCATATACCCTATATATTACATATATTTATACAGGTGTATAATAATCCTGTATTTCAGTTATTTTGTATTTATGTTTTATCAGTAATTAAAGTTATATTTTAAGTTTATTAAATTCTGAGGTTCACTGTTGGAAAATGCATTTGATTATATAACTGTATTAATATTATAGTATAAATAAAGATGAAATTTCAAAATGAAACAACTTTGGACATTTAATAAGTAATTATTGTTCTTGTGCATGTATATTAAATGAAACTATTTTATAAAAGAAAGGCATTGTTAAAAAGAAGAATGGGTTAAATGTTAACTAACACATTTTGTAATTAAATATGTTTTGTAATGATATATTAGCTTCTTAAAAATAATTTTATATGGTCTATATCCATTTATTAAGAGTAAAATATGTTCTTCACGAACTAGTGAATTATTTCAAATAGGAAATACTATCCTATTAAATAACTATTGTCAAAACGTAGTCTATTTCTTTATGATTATAGTCAGGTGATGCCCATATAAATTATAAAAAATGAAAGTCATTTAAACATGCCTACTCTGACCATTACATGGCAATGTCTCTATTTGTATATTTTTGCTTGTTGTGGATTACAACTTTGTCTTATTTTTCAGTCGTTGTAAACTCCCATTTACCTGATTTGGATGAATTAAGCATTCAATAAAATTTTACTTTTCTGTATATTGTAATTATATAATAAAAAACAATAAAAAGTAAATAGAGCAAGTTGTGCAACAGAAAATATTTTCAAATATGAGTCATGTTCCAAGATGTTAGAAGATATAATATATGGCAGTTAGTGATGAATTCAGTCATAAATATATTGAAAATAATGAGTTTATTGCATATAGAAAGTATTTAAAGATTAACAAAATGCAGAATAAAAATGGAAAGAATCAGGAGGAACAGAAAAAAGATTAAGTAGGCAGTTTAGAAGCAAGATGTAAAGAATATTTCATAAAAGATGATGAATGGAAAACTTCTGATATGAACAAAGTTCATCCAGTCAGTGATACATGCAAACAAATGGAGCAAAAGAATATTAATAAAAGATGAATTATAGAATTTCCTGAGAGTACTGTAACATCACCACAATTAGACATGATGCAGTTGATTACCACAATATTTAACCAGATGGCATTGTGAATGGAAGAGAATTAAAGCCAATTGAAACATAATCAAAAACAGAGGGATTAATAGATGCGAAAACAGATGAAAGTAATGATATAATCCATTATGACCAACAGTTAGGAAAATTCAGAAATCACAGAAATATAGGTGGACAGATAGAGCAAACAAAGTAACATATGAAAGAAAACCATCTTCATATAAAAAGTAAAGGAGATGTAGAAGAATATTTTAAAAAAATAAAAATGAGCAAGACAAAAAATTTGAAGAAATACAATATATATTGGCAATTCAAACTCCAAGAGATTGAGAGTAAAATGAATAAAATAAAGCTATATAATAATGATTTGCACTATATAAATGGACTTGTTAAACTATTTGAATTTTATAGCTCAACAGATAAAAAATATTATTGTGGAAAGTTATTTGAGTGGTTTAGGCAAGGATTGATAAAACTCAAGGCATCACCATGCAAATAGTTATGAAGAGTATGAAGAGGAAATAGTACAAAGCTTTTAAGTGAGAGCAGCATAATAATTTTGTGCAGCTGCTGATTCCAGGATAATACAAAGCAGATTTTTCTTTGTCAAAAAAGTATCATTTATCTTATAAGGCATAATTTTCTGAATAATATGGCCAACAATTGATTGAACATTGAAAAATTGAAGATTTATTAGAAGTCATAGACCTGCAAATGAGTTATCCAGATGAAATGAATAATTGTAAATCACATCATACAATCACTTCTCTTGCCAAATTTAACAAACATAACCAGAAGAGATTTTGTCAATCAACTGAATATAATTTATATGATGAACCCTCACAAAAAAAAAAAATTCCAATTCAAGATTAACTTTATTTTTATAATTCCTGGATAAAAAATTCACTAGATAATTCTAAGCACCAAAGGGCAAGAAACAACATTGCCATAGTGTTCAATTCACCAATTAATAGAAAATTTGATGGGGTGTTTTTCTCTTTGAAGTTCACAAGCAAAAAATAAGAACATTCAATATGGTAGGAAAGGGACTATTATGTTTCCAATATAATCTTCAATTATGAAAATAATTTTTCATTTTAAGTGATATGCAAGTCTGTTCAATATTGGAAATAAAGATTGGAGAGAAACAACCCCAGATGTTGATACTGGAAGCCATGTTTTATCGTATCACAGGTGACATTAAGAGAATGTGTTGACAATGAATAAAAATTCTTAGTCCACTATTGTGCCACACACATATTGATTTGGCCAGTGGGAAATGTATTAAGCTGGAAATCAATCCAATATGGGTAAGACTACAGGTTATTATTTTATCAAGATAATATGCATTTTTGATTATGCTTGGCTTGATATAAGAAACAATCCTGTGATCAGACTTTTTGTCTCAGTACTAAAGTACCTTAGATTATAAAGAAAATAAATTTTTGTAAAAAGAAAAAAGAGAATTTAGTAGGGATAATGACAATTCTATTAACAATACTAATTGCATTAAGTTCCCACAATTGAACGTTAAAAATAAGTTAAAAGTGCCAGATGGGTTGTCACCAATGTATGGGAAGTCAGAATTTTTTTAGGACATATCTAAATGTTTTTTTTCCAAATTTACCAGATGTTATCAAATGATATGTTCATAGAATATGAATAAGAAAAGGAAGAGTTTCAATGTAAATTATATCTTATATTATTTCAAAACACAGATAAGATAATGGCATGGTATTTCATATAAAATCGTTCATCATCCTTTTATAATCTGCTGGTTATTATTAAAAAAAGATGTTATTGCAAGATAGTTGCTTAGTGCAAAAATGAAATGTCATCTCTGTGCCCAAAATGATGTGCCTCCAACTGTTAAAGATCTTTTAATATTTAAATGAAATCATTGATGAGACTTCCAGCTACTGGTAGATAATTCTGCAGCCCCAAGATCAAAATACATGGATTTCATATATCAAGGTTATAATTAGGTTTTTAAGTCCATACCCTTAGGTCTTGTTAATAGTAGTACACATCTTTTAAGAACCCTTGACTGAGTGTAATCTTTCTTCACTTTATCTGCAGTTATAGGTACATAAATAAAATGTTCTCAATGAATGTAAGCCTGGAACCAGTCTAGGAAAATCTTAATGTTTTCTGTTTTCAACCTCTATTCACTACATTGGCTAAGGATTTTATAGCCTTATGAAATTAAAATAAAACATTGAGATTTATCTGTGACTATTGTACGTACACATTAACAAATAAAAGATTCATACACACATTTAATCATTTGAAAGATAGTGCATATCATCAACAGCTGAATGTGATTAACATTTTTTTAAAAAAAAAAATCTTAACGGATATTTAAATTAAAAAAGAAAGCTGTTTTTTAATTTTAAAATTAGACTGAAAGTTTAACACCCCCCCCTTGCTGTTTTTTTTTTTTTTTTGTGAGCAATCTTTCTATGTTAGTTCACTATATAAATGATCACATAATAATAACAGGTACAACGATGAAATATAATAAGTAGACATTAAGAATTTTCCTAACTCTATATTTTTAGGTCTCAAACAGAAATCAAGTTGTGTCAATAGCAAAATTTATTCTACAACTATATATATATATATTGTAACAGGTTGGATTGCATGGGTCACAAAATAGCTATGTGTGTGCGTATATATATATAGAAACAGCTGACCATAGTTTAAGATCGAGTTTCATGGTTCTACCACAGCCCATGTGTCATCATGCTCCTTTTTTTGTTGTTGTTGTAAAATGTATATAAACTATACGTATATTTCTGAGAAGCGTCTATGAGATTTGTAAATATATATCTGAAATAAAAATCTTTAATTATTTTAAATATTAGCTTTTATACATGCGACTCAGATATACGTATATTACAGGAGCTTGTATATATAATTTAAATTACTAAATAATTTTGTGTCTTAAAAATTGTATTTTTAATTATTTTTATTTAAAATTGTAATTACATAAAACTACATATAAATTCAAGATGGAAGATGCAATCGGTGACTATCTAAAAATAATTAAAGGGGTGGGAAGTTTGTTTCATGATTTTAAAAAAGGAATTTGTAAAATAAAATTAAGAAAAAGTAAAATCTAAAACAAAGCTAATGGATTTTAGTTAGCTATTAACATTTTTTGTCAAATTCCATTTCCAAGCAGGAAATTGGTTTGAATTGATTTTAGACAGTTATCTCACGACTGCATCTCTACTAACAATAGAGTACAGACTCTTCTAAATTAAGGATCCATTAGAGCAAGAAAATTTAATTAAAACAAACATTCTCTGAGGGGCTAAAAACTGACATAAATAGGGCTAAAAATCTATTATGTCAGAGTTTGGTAAATCATTGCTAGACTACTTCATGTCCGTTGAAATTTTGAGAGCCTAAACTACGGCTCCCTCTGTCTTCAACCCGACGCATGCCAAGATGTAGCTCCTATTACTCAAGAATGCTGCTTGCCATAGAAAATCCCTCAATACTTCATGGAATCCTGAGGTAACCATCCCAAATATAGTATAATCGCATTAACCAATTTTTATTTATAATTTAATCTGTAAATTAATGTTTTCTTTATGTTTAATTTTTTTGGCCGATTGGCGAGTCTATTAAGCTTTTATATCAATTCTCTGCTATATAAAAAAATCTGTCATCCATCTCACACTTCTTATTATTCTTATAATTTAGTGCAGTTATAATTTAAGTTTAATTTTTTTTTTCTCACTTAATTTCATTTGTAAATGCCAATCAAACCTAATCTTGCTAACTTTTATATCCCACTGGGAATAGAAAGGGGTGGGAATTAATGAGTTCTTATTATTTATTTCTAATATTTTGTAAGATTGGGTTTATTCTTTAAATGAATATCTGTTTTTTTTTTTTTTTAAAATAAATGTTTTATCATAAATTTATACAAAACGTATAAATACTTTTGCAATCTGGGGTGGATATTCATGTCCATTAGTTTTATTAATTTCTTATTGATCATCATTGCCACAAAGGCTGGCAGTTTAAATTAATTTTTTAGTTTGCATTATAAAGTGCATGAACTTTAGTTTTTATTTCCTATGTTAAAATATTGATCCAAAAAAGAGGGAGCAATGCACTCTTCATTAATGATAGTTTAATTTGTGATCACTGACTGTAGATTATGAGGGTCATTATTTTAGAATATTATTACGTATTTGTTAAACCATTTAAGGTTTTTCTTTAATATTTAAATTTAGTTATTTTATATTATTATGATAACATTGCTAGCATATGTCCAATTATTCATAATCTACATAAGGCTTTGATCTGATTTGCCTGTAACTCACTCCAGGGAGTCATGATCCTCTTTGTTTGTCATTCTTCTCTAAGTATATATTTATATATTGCTTTGAATAATCTATACCTCACTCCAGAGATTCACAGCTTCCTTGTTAGTGTTCTCATTCATAAAAGAAGTCTACATTTACTTCTAGAACATGCAGATTAGTGTAGATGAAGCAATGTATTGATGTGCCATAGTCCAGCCCATAAAATCTTCCTACCTACCTTTTCTTCCTGTACCACTTTAGCATGAAGCTGGCATGTACCACCTTTAAAGAAAATTGGAGAATAACCTTGTACTGGTCAAATGTGCCATTTCCTCTCACTGATATTATGCTAGCACCGCCATTTCTTAAAGTTAGTTATCTAGCCTGCTTAGCTAAGTAAATTGTAATGGTATGTGATAATAAAACATTCTTCTCTTAGTAATATTTTTGTTGGAGTTTAAATCCAACTTCTCATAAAGCTGCCCTCCCCTTTATTGAAATAAGCCATTCCCACAATTACAGAGTTTTGCTATATTCTATTGTTAAATCCTGAAAATGTAAAAGAAATAATGTTTTAGTCTACTGGTCAAATGTATTCTCATTTTATATGTTATAAATCAAATAAAAATAAACTTATGTATTGAAATTGTCTAATCAGTGAAACACTACTGTAACTTTATAAATATATTTTGTTATGTATAAAACATCCACCAACCCACTCGGATAAAACCATTTCCTGTAACAGCCGCACTAAATTAATATTTGTCAAAATAAAAATAATTGGAACAAGTTTTTTAAATGGTTGTAATAAAAATAAAGTTTTTACAAGCATAGAGGTAATAGTATAAAAAACTCATCTTGAATTCTGTTCAAAATAGATATTTATATTTTAAACTTTAATCCAGTTGTTCAGATCTTGTTATTAATATTTATATTTACGTATATTTTAATTTAACATCTTGGGTTGACTCAATCTCTCATCATCATCATCACCAGTTGAGTTATCATGTGAAACATTGTAGCACTGGGGTGGGATAGAATGAATTTATGTGGTATAACCCTAGGTGTTGCTCATAATGTTATAGATTCAGGGAATGGGCAAATAGGTTAGAATTCATGATTGCTTGTGACCTGTGCATCTTGGGCATGATTGGATTCAGGGTACTTTTGCTTAGATTCCAAATCTTGTTGGATGGACATACATTTTCGACTGGTACATCACAAAATAGCTATGTGTGTATATATATATGTTGATATATATATATATATCACAAAATAGCTATGTGTGTATATATATATGTTGATATGAAAATTTTCAAAGGTTGTATATATAAAAGACATATTTTGCGGGTTCATCCATGTTAAAAAATTTAAATATTGATATACCAACATTTCAACTTCATCACACAAGTCATCTACTGAGTGATAAAATATAAAAAGACCATTGTATAAGTGCTACAATCACTGATTTGAAATAAAAAATGTTAAAGTTCCACCTATAGCAAAAATGTTAAATTAAGAATGTTTTTTTAAAAAATCTTTCCAAATAGGAGGAAGTTTGCATGTATCATCTTGCTTATTGATACAATCTGGTCTATTAAGTATCTCAATGGTCTCTCTAATTTTGCTCTGGTAGAGATTATCACATCTGTATATAATCCTGGTACTAGAAAAATCAATTTTATGACCTGAATTTATAGTACGGAGTGAGTGTGCTGATGGTGATGAGTGTTGTTTAACTGCATTAGAATGCTCATCTCTTCTAACACAATTACTGATACATATGTAACAAACTTTTCAATTTTCACATGAAATTTGATAAACACTATGAGATTCAAGAAGGATTGAATCCTTAGGCTTGGTTAGTATATTTCTGATCCTTTGATGAGTAGAAAACGCTGTATTTATATTATAGATATTTAATATATGTCCAATATTGTCTATAGTTCCTTTTTCAAATGGAACACAAATCCTAATAGCTGATTTTATCATCTTTTTGTTTCCCATTTTGTCCATTTAGGGTTTGAAATAAGACTTTTTAATAAATTTATAATTATAACTATTTGCTAATAAAACATTATTAATATGATTTATTTCTTTTTTCAGATGTGACTTATTTGAAAGATTGATTTCTTTATTTAAAAGAGTTTTGGCTATGAAGACTATTTGAGTTGGGTGATGATGAGAGTGGAAACATAAATATATATCCATGTGTGCATCTTTTATGTAAATCGAAAAAGATAAACTATTTGGTGTTCTGGTGACTAGAACATCAAGAAATGGGAGTTTTGTATCATACTCTGTCTCCATTGTAAATTTAGTATGAGGATGCATATTATTTAAATGTAAAAAAAATCATCTAATTTATTTTTTTCCATTTTACCATATGACAAAAATATCATCTATGTATCTGAGCCAAATGATATGTTTTAAAGATGATGATTCTAAAGCACGAGTGTCTATATTTTCCATAAATAAATCAGCTATTACTCCTGAGATAGGTGAGACCTTAGGTGTACCAAAAACTTGTTTGTAATGTTATCCATTGTATACAAAATATGTGTTCAAGAGACAATGTTTAATCAAAACAATAATATGTTTTGGTAAATTGCAATGTTGTGAAATTACATTTAAAGCTTCATCAATTGGAATGTTTGTAAACAAAGACATGACATCAAAACTGACTAGAATGTCATTAGCATTAATTTTTACATTTTTTAAAACAGAAATATAATGAAAAGAGTTTTAATTTATGATTTAATAGATGGGATTATAAGTTTAATGAAATCTGATAAATATCGGCACTCTCACTCCATACTATAGATTCAGGAGATTCAGCTCATAAAATTCATTTTTCTAGTACCAGGATCATATCCAGATGTGATAATCTCTACCAGTGCAAAATTAGAGAAGACATTGAGATACTTAAAAGGCCGTATTGTATCAATAAGCGAGATGATACATGCAAACTTCCTCCTATTTGGAAATATTTTTTAAAAAGCCTTCTTCATTTAACATTTTTACTATTGGTGGAACTTTAATGTTTTTTTTTTTCAAATCAGTGATTATAGTGCCTCTACAATCATCTTTCTACCTTTTATCACCCAGTAGATGACTTGTGTGACCAAGTCGAAACGTTGGTATATCAATATTTCAATTTTTTAACATGGATGAATCCGCAATATATATATATATATATTGTAACGGAATATATGCCGTTACATTATTTTAAAATGAAAATAAAAAGATCGTAAATAAAATTTGATTTATTAAAAAGAAAAAAAAAACTTAAAAAACTGAAAATTAAAAGTTGTTTAATATATATAGATCGCATGATGGACAACTTTAAAAACTTTTAAAAAATAAAAATATTTGAAAGTAATTTTTTTTTTGTAAAAAGTAAAGATATAAAGATTGATATTTTAAAAATAGAAATAATGTTGATTTCTATAGTCTTAGAAAATGGAAATGATTGTCTTATTAATTAAATGATTGTTCAAAAGCAAACTACCTCATGAGGCATGTAAAATAAATTAAATGGTCAGATAAGAGAATACAAAGGAATTAAATGACCAATCCAAACACGAAAATGACAGCACGGACCATAACTGAAACACGAATGGATTAGTGACGTCTTGCTCGTTGAATCTCAAGATCTAATGATAAGAGACTAATAAAAATATAAAAGCCAAATTATTATTATAATTGTTATCTTAGAACTGACTATGAATAGATCGTTATAACTAGCTATATTGCAGATTTTCACGATGTGGAAGTCTGCAATAAATTTAATTTTCCAGACAACCAGCTGAGGCCTCTGGATGACAGCTCCTGACCAAATGCATGGCAAGTCGCAGTTTCATTTCAAAGGACAAAATCTACGATCACGAAGATGGACTTCTCAATCTATTAAATCCGTAAAGTATAAACTATTGTGTCTATCTAATAAGAACTTTCCTAAAATTGCAAGTAATTAATAACTGAAAATAACTCTTATCTGACTTAAAGAATGCAAATTCAATTATTGCTATTTTTTTATGTAGATGTTTAAGCAATCATTTCCAGTTCATTTTTTTTGTGTGTGTATTATGTTCTAACTAAAATGTATTAAATTTAAGTTGTTTATAGACGCTTGCATGGATTCGTTTGCGGTTAATTATATTTTGGTTTTCATATTTTATCAAAATATATAGACATTCGATAAATAATGATACCTTACGGTGAGTATCTAAAATGTATTTATTCGGATGTCTTTTAAGTTATTGGTGACAATGCAAGTATCTTATGGTGAATACTATTGGGTTACTTATAAGTTTCCCTCTGCGATTGTCGGCATCAATAATTTTGTATTTTGATCATTTATGTTTATTTTGAAATGTTTTTGACCATGGAATCTATGTAAGCGATCTATACCCAACATTTTAAAGCAAATCTGTGCGATCTATTTAAAATAGTAATTTAAATTAAAAAAAAAAAATATTAATGTTAAAATCTAAAAATAAATTTAATCTTCAATTTTAAATGTGCGTTAATAAAAATCTATTTGTGTGTTAATTACTGGCAGTGGCTTCTTTTATTTTATTGTTCTAAATATTTAATATATACTTTGAGAATAGAAGTCTATTGAAACTTATAAATGTTTTAAAATCTCTGCTATTCCACTGAGCTAGTGACATGGGCTAACGACCGGAATCAAAATTAAAAAAAAAAAAAAAATTTTTTTTTTTTTGACTTACTGTATCTGCCTACTTTATAAATTTTTCTAGGTTCAAATGCCTAGATGGCGCCCTGTAGTGCAGTTTATATAAGTCTCCTTCCCCGATCGTTAAAATATATATATATAAGGAAATGTGGAAATAAACACAGACATAAATTTTTGTAGATATTTTACTACATTCACTGGGAATAATGGCCACTGTAAAGAGATTAAATAACGCTGGATTTAAAATACAATTTTATTATAAATGAACATTTTAAAAAAGACTGAATAAATATTATTATTATTATTATTATTATTATTATTATTATTATTATTATTATTATTATTATTATTATTATTATTATTATTATTATTATTATTATTATTATTATTATTATTATTATTATTATTATTATTATTAATAATAATATTATTATTATTTCGAAATTTAAAACAAGTATAGTGTTTTTGAAATCTTTTAATTAATTGGTAAATTTCTATTTATATAGAAAATTTGTATATCACACTTTGATAAAACTTAAACATGTTTTAAAAAGGATAAGACAGATTGAAAACAGTCTGTAATGTGTTTTATCACCTCAACAATATAGCTGTAAAAGGACTGATAAAAATGTCAGTTCAGCTTGACTTTTAGTTTTTGTAAGAGTTGGCAACTAATAGCTGGTCAATGTGGCCAGCTTCAAATTTCATTTTAAATGTTTTGAGAAGCAGCTTGAGAAGTTGCTGGTCAAATTGTCTAGCTGCAAAGTCTGATTTTAATATTTTTCAGATACAATGTTGGCAGAAATTGCCTGGTCAGAGAGATGCCTGAAATAAATTAGTCAGAGTTATCATAAAAATGTAGCTGGAGTCAAGAAACAAGAAAAAAACTGCTCTATATATTGCTGCTGAAGTTAACTCACATGAGTTCTCAATCAACTTCTGATGAATATAGTCTGCTTAAACATGCTGTAAGAAAAATATATTTGCCTGGAATAGTTCTGGACAGAATGGAGATCATTACAGATCAATTTACCTGAACTATACTTTCCTGATGAACCAAAAACCATGCTTATAAAGAGAAAACTTAAAGAATTATATATATATATATATATATATATATATATATATATATATATATATATATATATATATATATATATATATATATATATACATTGCTGCTTACCCATATATGGAAGGAAACACAGACAAATGTGTCACATCATATATATAATGTGAGTTGTTTTAAATAATTCATTTTTTTTTAAAAAATACATTCTAAAAAGTGAGATATGTAATATAGAACAGTATGATCTTAAATTGTTTAAACTCTATATTTTTTAAAAACAACATAACACAAATAAATAATTCTGCCTGGATTAATAAAATCCAAGAATCAGAATCAATGTTTAAAATATATTTTAAAATCTTTTAGAGGAGCATCCTGTGATCATGAGACATATATAGAACAACATGATTTGAAAATAATAATTTGTTGAAGGAATATTATTAAAGACATTTATTTAAAAAGGAAAATGTTTATCATGGACCATCAAAGAATTAAATAACATAATTCACATTTTTATTTTTTATAATTTTAATATTGTATTAATTATAGAAAGTATATTTTGAATAGCTTTTATTATTGTAACAAATTAACATATATAATATAAAAAATCATTGTGCACACACATTCCTATGCATGCAATATATATGTTAAATCATGAATTAATTACAGAGTATAAAATTAATGATTTTTTTGATAAAAATGAAATATATGCTATAGACATCAGTGTATGCTTGGTGTATGCTTGCATTTCAATATATACATTCATGTATGTTAAATATATTGGTAAATATGTATAAAATTGAATTTCACTTATAATGACAATTCAAATTCTTTATATTAAATAATAAATTACATCATGTATCAGTGCAATGGTATATGATAACTTGGTATCATTGAGTATGATAACTAAGTTTTTTTAATTATTATTTGATAAGAATTTGAATATGGTTTTTAAATAGTCTACCACATGCATGTGTGTGGGGATATATGTGCTATATATTAAAACATATCTATAAATTACAATGTAATAAATTGAATTTTTATTATATTTTAATCCACACATATATGTAAAATGTAAATATTTTTATTATTATTGGTATTTTATCTCATTTAAAAGTGTCAACTAAAATGCTTATTTTATAGCAAGTCAAATATGTTTATAAATTACACACAGACATGTATGTGGGTATATATGTCAATTGGATTGAAAATACCAATATGTGTCAGATGGATGTTTATATGTAAAATTTTAATCATTTATTTTATTGAATGTTAATTCAATATGTTCAGCAATATGTCTGTGTCCTGATTGTGTTTTAAGTATATGGAACATATATGTAAATCATAATGTAATAATTTGAATTGTGGTTAGTTATTTTGTAAATCACAAATGTAATATATTTTTATTGTACACTAATCAAAATCAGAAAGTTTAATTTATAAGTTTAGCTATGTTCTAAAGACCTTAATATAATATTTTATATTATTATTAATAAACTTGAATTCAAGTGTTAAAACTGTACTGCATCATTATCTCTGGTCATCACAACAGTTATAGAGCTTATGTTCTCTGAGCTAGATTCAAGTATAACAGCTAAATAGATGAATGTAGATATATCTTAGATTTTATTGCCATCTAGTTCATTCTAGATTGACACTAAGATAATATTCTTTAAAGATCATGCACTATGTTCTAGATTAGTTTAGTCTTAGAAATGATGTTTATAGTTGGCCAGTGCATTAATTGTACTAAGTAACCAGAACAATGATGATGATCAGCATGTGTTAATGTCCTAGCATTATGATTTTATGGTTGTGTATTCTAATGAATGAGAACTTAATTGGTGCATCCAAGTTATGTTTAAATAATTACTCAAGCTGGTAAAGGTACAATAGTTTGCTTGGTCTACAGGATACCCATTTTAAATCCAGTCACAAGATTGACTGTCGATTCATATTTCAAATCCAGCTACAAGATGGACTGTTGACTTATTTTGATTGCTAATTGTGCATGATGATGAATGGTTATTTACTTTAGAGTATTACTTATACTATCTTTCCACAATGATACTTTTAATTGCTTTAAAGAATTAACTATCTGATCTCTCTGATGTCTTATGATCTAATGTTCTCTTTCTCTTCAACATCTGATCTTACATCATCTTATAATATATTGAACTGGTCTTTTTGAAGAGAAATTTATTCTTTTTTGTTTAACTGAATTTAAATATTTTATACTAATTTAAAAAAACACCCAGAAAAAAAGACTGGCCCTTCAAGCAGAGGGGAGAATACCATTAATAGCATAAACCATCAATGATACCCATGGTCAGATTAAGCTATGCAAAGCATAACACCTTGACTGATAGATTCAAACCTCTGCTATCCATATCATTTTATTGATTTTGATGATCAACCTCAGGCTCATAAGTTATATAATCAGCATGATTTGGATGACAGGCACACAATACAGAGTTTGAAATATCCCATGACTAGCTCACACTCTACCTCTGGGTCCAGAATATTTATCTAATACATAAAATAATACTATAATAATTTACTTGTGATGCTATGACAAGAGAGAGAAAAAAGATAAAATACCAGTTAAAGCAAACATTAATATTTATTTACATAGGTATATATTTAACACACAATAAAAATAAAATATTTGATAAGAAAAATATAAATGACTTTGGGCTATAGTTATAAAATATATTAATATTTTTTTGGGGCAATAAAATTTGGGTGAAAAAAAAAGGGGTTTTTTTTTTAAATCTTTTATTTTATTAAAAACGCGAGAGACTTCCCTCTCGAAGTAATTCAAACACTGCGCTTGAAAATAAATATTATTTTTAAATAGTCCATTAATTAAAGTTCATTCTTTTAAAATAGAGAGTCGAGATTGTAATCAGAATATATTTAAAAATATCTTTATCAAGGTTACATTTGTTTTATTTTCCAACCTGTTGGCCTTTTGTTTCTCTTCAGTGACTTCATGACTTTCCTTCCTAGATTATGTCAAATAATGAGAGATAAAGGGAATGTGACAGCTTCTATTTTACAATCTTGACATTGTTTCCAGGTACTGATTCAGACAGGATAGTTGGTGGTGGAGGCCTTGGGACATCAATCCCTGTTGGACACTACTATGACTTATGTGGCCTCCCCATTAATGTTGACTGCAGCAGTAATGATTAGCTTAGTTCTACATTTACAATTTCTGAATATTCTGCATTCTTCATTCTTTTGAAATGACCCAAACTCCAGACTAATAACCATGCAAAGTGTTTATCACAAAACTGACTGAATAACAATGGAGGAGTGACTTATATACTTTTCTCTCTCCTCTTGTTTTAATTTCTTACCATTATTTTTAATTTTGATATTAACTTGAAATCCATCTTTTAATTAATATTATGTTTCTTTTAATCTTTGCTCAGATTCAACTAAATGACCTCAATAAGATAGTTTACAGTTTTTCAATTAATTCAACTATTGATTTTGATTTTATTATCAAACTGAAATTGCATAAACTAATTAATTACATTTTTTAAAATTTTACAAACATTTTATTTTTACAGACTAATTTTTAGTCTGATTTTACACTTGCTTTTTTATACATCATAAAAGGAGTTTTTTTTTTCACAAAGAGAGAGAGAGAGAGCAAAAGAGTTTTAATTTTTTTTAAATTCTATTTTAGATCTCCTTCCCTCTTGCTAAAAACAGTTTTATTCTAAAAGAAAAATATGACAGAATCTTTTGGGGTTGCAAAATTTGTGTCCTAAAATATACTTTCCATTTTATTAATAACTTAATCATTTATTTTTAAATGAAAAATATATAACATGACTACATATGTGTAGCTTTAACGTTTATATATATATATATATATATATATATATAAAACGTTAAAGTCACTCATGGTACAATATATATATATATGTAAAATTAAGAGTGTGCTAGTAGCTCTAAACAAGCTTTTTTTTTATTTATGATAAATGCTACTACAAGAGAAGGCATTTATCATAAATAAAAAAAAAAAGCTTGTTTAGAGCTATTAGCACGCTCTTAATTTTACATATTTGTAAGTGCAAGCTATATATAAGTCATGTGACATCTGACTTGTTATTATATATATATATATATATATATATATATACTAAGGTAATATATATATATACTAAGGTAATAACGCCTTTATTATTATAGGAGGTTGCCTTGACAACAGGTTGAGATTGTTGATCGCTTAAGCTTTGATTTTTATCATATATATATATATATATATATATATATATATATATATGAAGGAATGCTTGCCTAAGGGCATGAAACATATATTGAAACATATATATATATATTACTTATTTGTAATAATTCAAAATATCAATATATTAAAATTAAAAGAAAAAAACATACCTATATTAGGATCAATCTCTGATTTAGGAACTATAAAAATGTGATTCAAATATTTAAAAACATTAAAACATATTATATAAAAATATATAAACGAAATGTACATAGATGTAAATGTATATAAATAGTTAGTATATATAAGTAAATAAAGAGTTAGAAATATAGGCAAATAGATAATCAAATAAATGATATATATAAATTTGGCGATTTCTTTTTTAAAAAAAAAAGTTTTTCTTTGTAAAGATAAACACTTCAGAATACTCTTTTCACACTAGATATTTCCAAAATAATAATATCTTCTCAATATTTAAAATGGTGACTTGAAAACTGACAATGATATGTAATATTTTTTTAATACTTATTTGATTATTTGAATTGTACACATTTTTAGATTATTAAATTAGAGTTTGGCAGTGTTGAGTAAAGGGATTTGAAAACTGACGAAAATATGTAATAATTGCCATCGTCTATTTGACTATTTGAATTATACAAATCGTTAGATTATTAATTTAGAATCTGTCAGTGTTTCTTAAAATCACTGTCTCTTAAATTAATCAGTTTGTATATGTGACAATTTTAAAAATGACGATTATACATCTTTGTTGTTCAAATGGGTAAAAAAGTTTTTTAAATAATTGAAATAATTGTTTATCTGATTTTACTACTTTATATTCATATATTACCCAATATTTAAATTAATACATTTAAATAAAAGATGAGCTGTTTGCAAATGGTAATTAATAATTACATGTGGTAGTTTTTGCAGAAATCGTGATGTTTAAATACATATAGATTTGTGCATAAAATTGTTGTTCCTGTGGTTATTCTCAGTTTCTATTGTTCATCCATAAAGTACTAATTTATTTTAATTACAATTAATTTTAGAACGTACGTGCTTGTATTTATAATATCTAGTTATCACCATTAATTCTTAAAAAAATAAGTTATTGCTGGCTATTATGAGATTTGAGCATCGACGCCTGGTTAACACATAATAATGTTTAAACCTTTTTAAGATTTTGTTATAATGTACATTATTTTTTCTATACAGCTGTTGAACTAATACAGATATATTATCAACTGAATTTGACTACACTATAAAGATCTTATTATTAAAAGAAATCTCACGTGATAGTAGAAATATGTATAGAATGATTTGAGGAAAATCTCATTTTTGTTAGAAATATTATTTTCCTATGTTATATCGTTTAATTTAAAATCTAAACAGAAATCATCATCATTATCAACCATTATCAATCCACTGCAGGATGAAGGTCTCTCCAAGTTTAATCCATCTTCTCCGATCTTTAGCTTCTCTTCTCCACAACACCCCTGCACATTTTCTTATTTCATCCATCCATCTCACATGTGGTCTCCTTCTGGGTCTTTTACAATCTCTTGGAATCCAGTTTAAAATTTCAATTGTCCATCTATTATCATTTCTTCTAGCAATATGTCCAGCCCAACTCCATTTCAATCTTTTAATTTTTTCAATAAGGTCAGTAACACCTGTTTGTTGTCTTACCCATACATTGCATTTTTGATCCCTTCTTGCTACTCCCAACATGCATCTCTCCATACTTCTTTGAGTGGTCTGAAGTCTCTGTATTGCTCTTCTATTAAGTGTCCAAGTCTCAGATCCATAAGTAAGAACTGGCAAAACACGTTTATTAAAAACCTTCCTTTTCAAACATGTAGGCATATTTCCTTTTAGTATCAAGTTATTTCTACCAAAAGCACTCTAACCAAGTTTAATTCTATGATTAATTTCCTCCATAAACAGAAATAAATAGGATAATATAGTCAACATTATTCCTACCCATGATGGTTAAAATCTTTATTGCCTCCAAATATATTTTGTTTTATGTGTTGTTTTATTTTATAATAAAACTATTTTACCCTTCTATATTATCAAGTCATATATTTAAAGCATAAGTAATGAATATAAATCAGAATTTAATATTAATTATATTTCTATTAACTTTTATTGATGAGTATCACAATATTGTAAATATTTACTTCTATACTACCAATATTTATATTGCAATATTTAATCTAATTATTTGTAATTTCAAAACAGCCTACGGAAAATCATTAGAAATAAATTCTTGTTAAAAATAAATATTTAGAAACAATATACAAATAAGTGCTCTTTGGCATACTGTTAATGTAAAGTACAATATAAACGTAACTTTAAATACAATTCAAAAACTATAATTTGAAATATTATTCTTCTAAAGGGTTCATATATACAAAGAATAAGCAATCAAATAAATTTGTAAATAATATAAAAATTTTTAAAGGGCTTCAAATTATTGATTCAGGATGCTAGTTGCTACAATACTGTTTGCTCCATTTTATTAGCTCCCACATTGTTCCAGAATAATATTGTTTTATCAATAACCACCTGTTCAGTCCATTTTGTAATAGTTAGCCATTTATTTTTTATGAAAATAAGTTTTTTTTTTATTATTTTGGTTCACAGATGTGATGTAAAACAATGAAATACATTTTTGGGAAATTACAATATTAAAAAGAATTATATCACACTTATCAAAAAGAAGGGTAAGTTTTAATTTCATTTCAAAGTTAATTTTATATTTCAAATATATATGATTTATTCCAGTATCTTTTTATTAATAAAAATATAAAATATTTATTTTTTAAATAAATTAGATTTTTGAAGATTATATAAACTATATGAGGTGAGAAACAATTAATGTAAATTGAATACTCAGATTATAAACTGTTTATTTTATTTCTTAATATACAAAAAAATAAATTGTAAAGTTATTTCAGTTTTTTTTTCTTTTTTCATGTATCATAGCATCGGCCGGGAGGCGAACCCAAAACCGTCTGCAACCAATTACTTGGTTGCAAGTTGGCTGTGATGACCTCTCAGCTAACAGCGCTTGAAAAGCTTTAAAAATATAAATTATTACATTTAATAATTTAACTTTTAAAACAAATTTAAAGCTAAAGAATCTGTATATTTACAAAATTTAAACAAACATTTTAATTACATCTCAATTGTGTTCAATCTTCTATTAAATGTTAATTAGTTCCATAGTACATTACCCTGCTTAGTATATATTAAATTTACATATAATATAGAAGTCGAACTTGATATATAATTTTAATTTTACAATTGTAATCAAATAGGTTATTTATAAAGAGTTCATAAATATTATTTATTATATTATAGCCAATTAATATGTTTATAAAACTCAGATAATGTCTAAATATTAAATTAATATTTGTTATTTTGAATAAATTGAAATTTTTTGGTATTGTCAAATCAATAGATTTTATTATATATATATATATATATATATATATATATATATATATATATATATATATATTGTATCCAATAAATAAATAAAGTGAGATATTGTTTGAATATTATAAATTTCAAGGCACATATGATTCAAGTTAAAGCCTGTCTTTACATATACTTCCTATGAACTTAAGAAATAATTACAACTTTACAATAGTTTATATATTTCCAATATAAAGATCATAATATTAACTCATTGTAAATTGCAAAATTTTCTGAAAGTTAATTTGTAAAGGAATTAGTGGGCTTAAATAGTGGAGAGAATAACAGTTTCACACTTCCAAATAAAGATGCTTAAGATTGGCCCATATAAGTGGAAAGTTAGTTTAAAGATAAAATACTGCTCTTTATAAATGTTGCTATCTTGTGGCATGGCTTGAGATGTCCCTCTATTGGCAATTAAAGATATTATTTGGCAATTATAAAATTTAAGGTGCACATGATTTAGGTTAAATCCTGTCTTAAAAGTATTTACATATACTTCCTGTGTGCTTAATAAATAATCACAACTTTATAGTACATTAAATCACTTTAATTATTATTTTTTATTAACATAGTTGAACGCTTGCAGGAGAAAATGTTTGACTTAACTGTTATCTTGAAAACCTGTCATTTCCATAGCAATGCACAGAAGAAAAATCATTTATGTGTTTTAAACATTTGTGCAGGTTTCATAACATTATTAAAATATAAAAAAAGTTATTTTAATTCATCAATTGGAATGTCATTATCACAAAAAAATTTGGTATTTTCATTTGTAAAGTAAACATTTCTAATTTCTCCAATTTTATCACTTAAACGGTTTATAGTAAATTAATTGTTATCATCCTACCTTAAATGAAATAATTTCCTTTCCTCTATCAATTGGAAAGCAAATAAAAAATTTTTGAATATTAAAAAATATATTTATGCTATTTTTTAAATAATAATACATAGCATTTTTAAAAAAGTAATGATTTAGCATAAGTAAAATTATTATTATTGAATTATAATAATATTATTAGTATTTTTTTTTATTTTGCAGAATTAATTATTATTGAACTTCTATAAACATTGCTGCACTGTCAAATTATGTTTTTTTCTTAAATTACAGTTTAATTCCATGTAAACTAATTGCAAATAATATTGATTTATAAATATAATGGAAAAACTATTATAAAATTATAAGCATTTTTGGTAATATTTTTGACAATATGGGAAATAGATATTCCATGGAAAATTTAATTATAATAATAATGTTCAATATATTTCTAAATTTGGCAATTGTTTTTTAGTCAAAGCAATGACAATAACAATAAGTTTTCTATCATACAAATTTGTAAAATATATAATTTTATAATATTTTCATAATAAGTTATATTACAATGCTACTGGAAGTTACAGAGACTTCACTTACCTTCATATTTCTGTTCAAACAAATGTGTCAAGATGTAAGAATAGCTTAATATTCTGACTAATACAAAACACAAGTTTTAAAGAAAATTATGCCTTTTAAATATTTAGTGTAATTTAATATTCACCTATTATAAACTAAACTAAATTGATTGAGAACCTTAAGAAAATGAAGAGAAAATGATTAGAGACTGTTTAAGATTGATGTTAGTTGTCAATTTCTTCTAATTATGCCCTTGGTCATATGACCATTTTACCAGACTCTTTACTTACTTTTGAAATTACAATCACTCCTCTCATTAATTTGAATAATTTACTTATCATAATAAAGGAAGGTTGCTAATCAAAAATTACTTTGCAAAAAATCTGTTTTTTGTCTAGATGCTTCAATTAAAACATTTTCTTGTTGAATAAAATTAATTAATTAAAACCACAAATAACCAGTATAAAAATTATATATTACACAATTACAAATTACATTATCTTTAACAAATAAATATTATAAACAATTTAATAATTTTATTTATTGTTTCTTTAAATCTGGACAAATATCTCTGAATAAGTTTTAAATTAAATATTTTAAACTAAATAACATCAAATAAATATAATATCTATCCACTTATTTAATATTTATTCCACTATTAAAAATTTTAATTTAATTATTAACTTTATTAAACTATTTTATAATTAAATTAATTTTAAATATTTAACTACAATATTTTGTTTTATATTGAAAGTTAATCAAGTATTATATCTTTAGTTTTTAATACTAGCAAACCAAAATATAGGGTTTGAACTTGGTTTCTCAATTTTAAAAATTAATATAAAAATTTTAAATCATTTTTTACAATTAAACTAAACTAAATAAGCATTTTCCAGTCTAAATTACACTTTTTATCATTGACATTACAAGCTTTTGAAAATTTAAAGACATTTAACATCTGAATCATTTATTTAAATTAAAACTCATTATTATTTAAGTTGTTTAAAATTATTTTATAACCAGATAATAAATAAATATTAATATAACAGCTCTAACATAAAATACTTATAGTATTATAAAATATTCACAATAGTATACTTCAAGCAAAATTAAGCTATATAAAATTGTCTTTACATGTCTTGGCACATAATTTAACTATACATTTAGCTTATTCCAAATCTAAAGCTAATATATATATATATATATATATATATATATATTATATATATATATATATATATATATATATATATATATATATATATATGTGTGTGTGTGTGTGTGTAAATTAGTAATCAATGTCTCTATTCCAATTATAAGCATATATATATATAATTCTTCGAAAAACAATACAATAATTAATAAAGTAAACAATATTTTAAAAAACAATATCTACTATAATTTAATAGAAGTTTTTTTAACTCTCTAAGTAGTCGTTATCAAGTATATTTAAATTCTATTAGAAAAAACCATTATAAATGTATACAAAAACAATTATTTCATACATCAATATTTCCACAATTCATTATTTTTTATATTAGCAGCATGTCTCTTTATTAAATTCTGCTTTCCATTTCTTATTAATATAGCTTCTTTAATTTTATGTTATTGTTATTTCTTTCATAAAATCTTAACTTTTATTAAAATCAATATTAAATCATATATGCAGGTAATAGTATGATCAAAAAAATACTGAAGGTGATATGTCATCATTTATAACACTTTCTTGTCTTGATTTTTGCACTCGTTTATATAGCAATAAATGCCCCTTTGATCTTTTCTCCAATATATGTCAAGATTCACCTATATATGCTTTTCCACAAACACACCACCTTTTATATATTGCACAACTTTGATTTAAAATACTACATCTATGTTTTGAATTATTTATCAATCTACTTAAATTAGGAGTAGTATAAAATGTGACTCTACATATATTTTTATATATTTGCTTTAGAAGTTTCACTTGTTACAAATAAATGGTACTGATATCTAACAATATTTCATCTTATCGATATCTATAGCACTTAACATATTACAATTATTATTAAACTTACAATATTAAATATTAATTTAGGATTATATCCAATATTTAATAAATCTATAGTAAATACGTTTATATTACTTATTTTACCTTAATTATATTTACATAACTTATTACTCATAAATAAAAATTATATAAATGTATTTACTATGGATTTATTAAATATAGTCATAAATTAATTTATGATATTGTTAGTAAGTTTAATAAATAATTGTAATATTTTAAAGGCTATAGATATTGATAAAATGAAATATACTAATATCAGTACAATTTATTTGTAATGAACAAGTAAAATTTATAAGGCAAATATATAAAAATATATGTAGAAATACATTTTATACCACTCCTAATTAAAATATATTGATAAATAATTCAAAAATTAATGTAGTATTTTAAATCAAAGTTGTGCAATATATAAATGGATGTGTGTTTGTGCAAAAGCATATATAGGTGAATCTTAGTTTACTTTGGATAAAAGATCAAAGGAGCATTTGTTGCTATATAAACATGTACAAAAATCATGACAAGAGAGTATTAGAAATGATGATATATGGATGTCAGTATTTTTGATCATGATGTTACATCTATATATGGTTTTGATTTTGATTTTAATAATGTTAAGATTTTATGTATTAAAAAAAATAATAATAAACATAAAATTAAAGCAGCTATGTTAATAAGAAATGGAAAGCAGCATTTGATAAACAGACAACTTTGTAATATAAAAATTAATGAATGGTGGGGAAATTGATGTATGATATAATTATTTTTGTATACATTTATCAGTTTTTTGTAATAGAATTTGAATATAGTTGATAACAACTACTTAGATAGTTGAAAATACTTCTATTAAATTATAGTAGATATTTCTTTTTAAAATATCATTTACTGTATTAATTATTGTAGTTTTTTCAAGAATTATATATATTGTACCAAATTATTAAAATAATAAATCAATAAATCAATAAATAAGTTATAAAAAAATCTAAAGAGTTTCTTTTTAAACAAAACACAGTTTGCTGTCAAAACTTAAGATTTAAAATCAAATAGTTTCCTATTATTAGTTCTTGAAATAAAACCTACAATTAATTAATTAAAAAGGAGGAGGGGGAGTTTTCCTGTAGGAAACTAAAAGTTTCATAAAAGAAGTTAAAGATTTTTTATTATTATAAGTTAAAAGTTTAAAATATAAATCTCTTTTCATTCAAGTTAAAGGAAGAAAAAAAGATAATCTTAAAATATATGTGTGAGAGTAAACAAAGAAATGACAAATGCGTGTATATGTGTGTGTTAAAATTATATTAAAAAATAAATGAGAGTTAAAAAATTAAAAACAACCCAGCAGTGGCTACTAATTAACAATTTAAAAACATGTTTGCATGGTTACTAATTAAACATGTTGTTAAAGGATTAGCAAAAAAATTTTGACAACAGGATTAAAAAGTGTATCTCCAAAGGATTAGCTACTAATGAAAAGAACTTCAACAACATGCTTCATGTATAAAAGAATAATTTTTTTATCAGACAGTTGAGTCAAGATTGAGTCACATTAAAGTTGCGTTTAAGAGAATTATATTAGTCAGATTATTATACATCCAGAGACAAGAATGCAGTGTTAAAACCTTGGAAAACATATGACTTTCTCTAGCCTTAAGTCTGATGAAAACAGCCAAACCTATCCAATCAAAGTGATGTCTGGGTAACAATGTGAAGCCACTCAAAATATAATTGTCTAAAAGAAATGCCTCAGAATAATCAGCATAAAATCTCCACAATAAAACTTCAAATCTAACCAGTTAGATATACTTCATTAAAAGAAGCAAACAGCAAGATGCAAACACATCTAAAATGTTAGGTAACACTTTCTTATTTTCATTTATAAAGTAACCATTGCATTCATAAAAATTCATGTGAATCCTCCAAGAGTCAAGGATATGAACTCTATAGCACATAAAAATGAACTATTAATTTGTGTATTCTAAATGTCAAATACTATTTAATGCTCTATTATATATGTCAGTGTGTGAATTAAGTATGTGTGTGATAAAAAATATCAATATTATGTTAGTTAAAAAATTATAAAAGTATTTAAATTTAGTATAATTAGTGTTAATTAAATAAACTGTCTTTAAACTTAAACTTTATTTGTCGGTCAATTCTTTTAATCACTACTTGAAACTATATTTGTTATTGAATTAAAAATAGATTGAGATAGTCATGGGTGTTGAATTAGTGGCCATTGTTCAAAGTGTGTTGTTAATTCTTCTGGATAAATAACTGGTGCCCATGTTTATACAAAACAAAAAAGTGCTTTGAACTTGGTGTTGAATTCAACAGTCGAAAAGAAGTTATGTCCTGGAAATGTAATGCTAGTTATATATTTTATAGCTATTGTTTGCACATAATACTCCCCAAATATGTTCTTCTCTGCCTAAGAGACCGGTGTTTTGAACACCTCATATTCGAACTTGGTACAAATGTCTCCCAACATAGTCACTGAACCTAAGAAAGAATAGTAATTAAATATTTTGTTTCTTGTTGAAAATAAAAATCTAAAAAAAAGCTAAATTTCGTATTTTAAAGTGGTTTAATTTTAAAAAAAGAATTGACTGAACACTTTTTTTTTCTTTAAATGAAAAGAGATTTTGACATTTATCCTATTTACATAAGTAAAATAAATCATTCTTTTAAATTAAAAACAGTTAGATATTTTGGGCAGAGCGAAACATTAAGAACGGTTAGAGAAAAAAAGATTAGGGACTGGAGTTGGCCATATGTACCATTTAAAAAAAAAGAAATTAATAAACAATAGTATTTAAGTTTAGTTTAACGTAAGCGATAGTTTAATAATAAAAAAAAGAAAGAAATTGAAATTTTTGAAAATGGAGCCGAAAGAAAGCCTGATATATTTTGAAAATTACCAGTTTGTGGGAAAAGAGAAAGAACAGATATCTGAGACACAGATGATGATGAAAATGAGGATGAATATGATGCAAAAATTTGAGCAAAGTTAGCAAGATCTCAAAGAAGAATTGTGTCAAAAATTTAAACAAAGCCAACAAGAGCTCAAAGCTGAACTGAGGGAAGAAATATGAGAAATCAAGCAAGGTCAGGTAGAACTTAAAGGAGAAATTAAGGAACTCAGAGCAGAAGTAAGAGAAATGAGATGTGAGATAACAGTAAATGTAGAGAAGAACCAAAACATTATAAAGGTAGATTTAGTTAAAGAAAGTCAGGAAGTTGAGGTGATAAAAGAGGTATAAATTAAAGCAGAACTAGATAGCATTGAAAAAGAGAAGGCAGAAATAGAGATAGAAATTAAAGCAGAACAGGATAGTGCTAAGACAGAAAGTGTGGAAGAAAATATAGATCAAGAAATAGAAAAGAGACATAAGTTCAAGGTATAAAATAGCATTAAGCATAGTAGTTTGGAAATAAAATTAATCAAGAGAGAAAATAAACATAAAAAGGTTAAAGTAAACATTCATATTTGCTTTAGATGGAGATTTAAAACAAAAAGAAAGAGTAGAAAAAAATATTCTAATATTGAAGTAATATTGAGTTGTGCTAGGTATCAGGTTTTCTGATTTACAAAGTTGAAAATAGAACAGAGCGTGAAAGAGATAAAGTAATAAATTATAAGAGAGGAAAGTTAGTTTATATTATAGAGGTAGTACATAGAAAGAAGGAACCATCTAACAAAGTTTAAAAATTAATAATAGAGATGGAATATTAAAGCAAATGAAAACAATAAGAACCAGAAATGGACTATGAGTAAAATAATTATTTTGATGTAGGTAATAAATCTGAATCACAATGTTGCTAGTTAAAATTAAAGGTAAAGGTAAAATAAGGAATTGTTTAGTAAAATAATAACGGAGGCTTCGTAAAATAAAAGATTTTTTTCTCCATGCTCATATTAAAAAAGAAAAATGCTCATAAATAAACAGTTCAAATAAAAAAAACATCAATCAATCAATAAAATGAAGTTAGTAAAATAAGTATTTGTACAATAAATAAAGTAGTAATAAAATATAAATAATTGTTTCTGAATGCACGCACAATAATATAAGAAGTTTAATAAATGGTTTAAAAGTAATACTGTAATATAAATAAATATGTTAAAATAATATTTGTAAGGTTTAGAATAAAGATTAAGATAAATAAATGTTTAAGATAATGTTCATGCTAACTTAAAAATAATATTTAAGGTTATAAATATAAGTGAAAGTCACTCTAAGTTGTATTAAGAGTGTAAGGGTTTGAAATTAAGGGATGAGGGTAGTATTGAAATAAGTTTTAGATAAGGATAAGTTTAAAACTGTTGACTGAATAAAATTTATCACCCATAATGGACTTGTCAGAGATTATTCCTCTTTTAAAATGCACACTGGGAATAACCAGCATAAGCTGCATATTATTTCTTCAGGAGACATCCCCACATTTCACATTTTGTATTCCAAAGTGTAAGTTGGAAATGGACAGCTGATGAATCCTGCCATTTGTAGAAACCCTTTTTTTTTCCAAGTCTGGTAGTAACCTGGCAAATAAAACTTCTATTTTATATATGTGTAAGTTGGAATAATCCAGTGAGTCTGCCTTCATTTTATTTCCAAAAAATCTCTGTGCCACAAATTAGTTTGTCCTCATGGTCAATATCCAGGACTCAAACCATTGTAAGCAATGTTGCCAGTATTGAAAGAAGTAAAGCAGAATTAATGTAAAAATAAAAGATATTAAAAAGCAAACTTATAAAATTAGTAAATATTTAGAATTAAGAAGTAAAGTTGTCAGAGATAAAATGATCAAAAATGATGCATTTTACTCTCAAACAGGGGGTGGTGTAATGTACCAAGATCATAGTTGGTACATAATTTTATCAAAAATTATTAAAATAATAAATCAACAAATCAATAAATAAGTTTTAAAAAATCTAAAGAGTTTCTTTATTAAACAAAATACAGTTTGCTGTCAAAACTTAAGATTAGAAATCAAAGTTTCCTATTATTAGTTCTTGAAATAAAACTTACAATTAATTAATTAAAAAGGGGGAAGGGAGAGTTTTCCTGTAGAAAACTAAAAGTTTCATAAAAGAAGTTAAAGATTTTTTATTATTATAAGTTAAAAGTTTAACATATAAATCTCTTTTCATTCAAGTTAAAGGAAGAAAAAAAGATAATCTTAAAATGTATATGTATGAGAGTAAACAAAAAAATGATAAATGTGTGTATATGTGCGTGTTAAAATTATATTAAAAATAAATGGGAGTTAAAAAATTAAAAAACAACCCAGCAGTGGCTACTAATTAAAGATTTAAAAACAACACATTTGCATGGCTACTAATTAAACACATTGTTAAAGGATTATCAAAGGAATTTTGACAACAGGATTAAAAAGCTTATCTCCAAAGGATTAGCTAGTAATGAAAAGAACTTCAATAACACACTTTATGTATAAAAGAACATTTTTTTATCGGACAGTCAGTCGAGTTTGAGTCAAGTTTGAGTCATGTTAAAGTTGCATTTAAGAGAATTATATCAGTCAGATTATTATACATCCAGAGACAAGAATGCAGTGTTAAAACCTCGGAAACATATGACATTCTTCAGACATAATTCCGATGAAAACAACCAAACCTATCCGATCAAAGTGATGTCTGTGTAACAACCTGAAACTGCTCAAAATATAATTGTCTTCAAGAAATGCCTTGGAATAATCAGCATAAAATCTCCACAAAAAACTTCAAATCTAACCGGTTAGATATACTTTATTAGAAGCAGCAAACAGCAAGATGCATCCACGTCTAAAATCCTAGGTAATAACATTTTCTTATTTTCATTTATAAAGTAGCCTTCACATTCGTAAAAATTCGTGTGAATTCTCCAAGAGTCAAGGATATGAACTCTATAGCACTTAAAAAATGAACTATTAATTTGTGTGTTTTAAATGTCAAATACTATTTAATGCTCTATTATATATGTCAGTGTGTGAATTAAGTATGTGCGTGATAAAAAATACCATTATCATGTTAGTTAAAAAATTATAAAAGTTTTTAAATTTAATATAATTAGTGTTAATAAGTCAATTATGTTAGTATTCATTCATTTTATATATAAAAATCCAAAGTGCATGTGCAACAGTTTAATGCTGTTTAAATATTATAATTAGTGTTAATAAAATAAATTGTCTTTAAGCTTAAACTTTATTTGTCGGTCAATTCTTTTACCAATCTTTTATCAATTCTTTTAACTACTACTTGAAACTATATTTGTTATTGAATTAGAAAATAGACTGATCTAGTCATAGGTGTATCTTGGGCTTTGAATTAGTGGCCGTTGTTCAAAGTGCGTTGTTTATTCTTCTGAATAAATAACTGGCACCCGTGTTTATACAAAACAAAAAAGTGTTGAATTCAACAGTCAAGAAGAAGTTATGTCCTAGAAATGTAATGCTAGTTATATATTTTATAGCTATCATTTGGACATAATACTCCCCAAGTATGTTCTGCTCTGCCTAAGAGACCGGTGTTTCTAACATCTCATATTCAAATCTGGTACACAATATATATATATATATATATATATATATATATATATGAATATATATATATATATATATATATATATATATATATATATATTCATTATATGAAGCCTACCACTAGCTCCAAACAAGTTTCAATTATAAGTGCAAACAGAGAAAGAATTCAAAATTTCATTTGTACTATCCTCATCTTCAGACCAATTGGTTTCTAGCTTAATGGCTCACCTCAGTGAAGGGTTAAGATTTCAGAAACTAGATCTAAAACTCCAACCCAGAGCAATTATTCAATACATTACTATCAGTTTGAAAACTCAAATTTTTCAGAAATGTAAATTTCTTCAAATCTAGCTTTACAAACTAGATAGCTTTCAAACTGATAGTAACATATTAAATAAGTGCTTTGGGTTGGAGTATTAGATCTAGTTTCTGAAATCCTAACACATCACTGAGGTGAGCCATTAAGCTTGAAACCAATTGGTCTGGAGATGAGGATAGTATGATAGAGATTTTGAATTCTTTCTTTGTTGGCACTTATAATTAAAGCTTGTTTGGAGCTAGGGGTAAACTCCATCTAGTGAACATTTTAGCACAAGCTTAAAGGCAAGTTGCACAATTTGTGACTTGTTTTATTAATTATTATAAGCGTACTCTTGAAGTCTTTTGCAATGTAATATTACTTTAGCTAGTAATATATGGTGAAACTGTACTGAGTTCAGATGCTTATAGCTATCTGATTTGTTAATTTTGATTTGAAGAAATTTATATTTTTGAAAAATTCAAGTTTTCAAACTGATAGTAACATATTAAAGAAGTGATCTGGATTGGAATTTTAAATCTAGTTTCTGAAATCCTAACTCTTCACTGAGTCGAGCCATTAAGCATGAAACCAATTGGTCCGGGGATGAGGATAGTATGATAGAGATTTCGAATTCTTTCTCTGTTGACACTTATAATTAAAGCATTTGGAGCTAGTGGTAAAGTCCATCTAGTGAACATTTTATTACAAGCTTAAAGGCAAGTTGCACAATTTGTGACTTGTTATATATATATTATACACTAATCTTACAGTATCAATGTAAATGTATAATATAATTAAGAAGCTATAAAATATTTATTGGCTTTATTTTTTATAATTAAGCAAATATATTCATCGTTATCATTGGTTAAATAGCACACAATATAACAATATTACCACCAAAAGTCTCTTGTATTAATGCATAAGTCAAAACAATTTTATAAAGCATTTAAAAATGGCTCCCCAAAAAGATTTTACAATCAAAACATTTATAAAAGTATATATGCTTACATTTTTGTCATTATTTTTATTAATAAACAATGTTATCCAATTGTATAAACAAGCAGAGGTTTTCACCCACATAAAACAAATAATTTAATATAGAACTATAGAATAAAATTATAAATCTGATATTAAACACTAAAATATTTTAAAATAAAGGAATTATATTTCAGATTACATTTCTATTAAAGTGTGGAACATAAATTTTTACATTTTATAACTTTGGGTGCGTGTGGCCGTGTATGTGTTTAAATTTAGTTTTAATAAATGAATTTGAATTGATTTCGTTTGCTAGAATATTTATTTAATAATATATATTAAAAGGTCAATTCAAAATTAATTAAAATGAATACATGAGAACTATTAAGGTTTATAATTTATTTGTTTTAAATAAATGATTGTAATATTATTTTAAACCTGAAAATAAAAGTTATGCAATTGAAAAAACTTGAAATTATCATTTTGCTTCTCTTCATTTTCGAATAGAGTTCATAAAGTTTACCACATTCAAAAATTTTAGAATCTATAGATTGCATTTTAAATCATCTCTACATGTCAAACTATTCTTAAAAAAATAATGGTTTTCAAGACTACAATGAATCAATGTATTTATCATGTATTTTTGTAATCAATGTATTTAATTCCATGTATTTTGTTATTAATCACCTATGTAATTTCTCCATGTTCTAGATGAGCAGGTAGACCTTATATGGTCCTGGCCCATTTGGATTGGCCTTCATTTGTATTGTTGTTTACTTGGTTAGCAGTACATTTTTGGGCAAATAGACCAATTGTTGTCTCTTCCCATTTGGACTGTTAAATTTGAAGTCACAGAGTTTTGCTTGAAGCTTTGGTTTCAGGGATGGAGGCGACAGTCTTGGGAGTTCATGATCTGTGGGAGTGAATGGAAATCATTGCCATACCCTGGAGAGGGATGACCAGACATGGTTCTCACAGCCCTATTTGATTTGGTTAGTGTTCCAGATCACCTGAACCAATGGGACATCCAAATGTATCTAGCCCACTTGCGATTGGGGCTTGAAATAGATTAACCATGTCCAAGGGGTGGGTCTGGGGTCTGAAAAAGTGGAGTTATGGCTGATCCGATCATGGATGGGGTCCATGGGTGGTTGTCTGAGGACCTGCCAGTCAGGTTGAAAGTCATTTCTTCTGCATACATTATTGCCTTGAATAGTTGGTTGTGTCCCCTTGATTGACTGTTACTTGCTTGCTTCTCTTCTTTATGGCTTCCTTGATGTTTGTACTTGGGATTCATTTGTTTTAGATACTGGTAATACTTAATTTATTGTGTATGAATATTGGACTGCTTTGAGTCACCTCCCAGCTGTATTATATCAGGGTAACATTGTAATAACTTTGGCCCACTGGTGCAGACAATAGAATGTAGTCCGTACACATTTGGGCCCATAAGATCTGTTATAGTAATTTAATAAAGGTTGCTTTGGAACAAAAAATAATAAATCCTAATAAATAATGAGATATATGTGGAATACAGATATCAGTTGATCAGCAGGTATAAATAATGAATTTTGGAGAAACCAAACAGAGTTTACAAAATTTTATTACAGTCCAAATGTAAACAGATTAAAACTTTAAAATGACCATTTATTTTTATTCAACATCATGGTTATGTAGACTAACTAATCTAGGCATTTAATAGAATTAAATATTTTATAAATATTATGATGATTATTATTAAAATCCTGATAGGAACATCTAGAAGTGCAAAAAAAAATATTATTTAACAAAAGTGAATAAAGATAGTTGTACTGATGCTTTGATCAATGTTTTATTCAGTTGCAAAGAACTTCTGACAGTATATTTTAAGATTTATTTATAATAATAACTTAATAAGCATCTTTTAAATTGTCACATGCACCTTAGAAGCTAAGTGGAATAAAGTAATATAAAAGTTTATTTTAATGTTAGTCAAAAATTTATTTATTTTAGAAGTTAACTAAATTAGAAACTCTGAAGGGAATCTGTTTATTTTTACAAGTGATAAAAGAAACATTCTTCTCTTTCTAATTTATAGTTAATGCTGAGATTTTATATTGTCCTTAACAATCTTCTCCAATATAGTATATTGTTTCTCATCAAATAGTGACACAATATAGTTTATTCACTAAAAATATTTGATGTCATTGCTGATACTTTGTTGTTGTTGTTTATATTATTATTATTATTATTATTATTATTATTATTATTATTATTATTATTATTATTATTATTATTATTATTATTATTATTATTATTATTATTATTATTATTATTATTATTATTATTATTATTATTATTATTATTATTATTATTATTATCAGTATTATTTAAAAATTTGTTGATAAGAAATTGAATTTATATTTATTGAGACGTTGTCTTTCATTATTAAAAATGTTCATCATCAATTAATAAACTAAAATATGATCACATGACCTCTATTTCCATACATGTTGCTTGACATATTATTTTTTATTTCATTTAGTTGCACCCTTCATATTTTAGCATTTAAATTCACTTAAAATATGAATAGATACAATAATATCCCATTGCTAGAGATTAATAGTTTTCAGAATAGTAATTATTTTTGTCGTTAAAAATCGTGAAATAATTGTTCATTCTAATTAATGCAACCTAAAAATTTGTAATCTATTTGTTGGCCTTAGTAAAGTATTTAAGTGCGGCAAAGTGATTAATTAATATTTAAGTTATACTTTAGATGTAGTAGATAAAAATCAACCCTGAGGTATTAATATTGCTTGTTCTAGATAAGCACCTGCATAACCGTGAAATGTTGTTAAACGATCTCAGACTATAATAAATCGAGATGGGAGGATTTTTTAATCCTCTATTTTACTCTGGATAATACAGAGTTCCGACTTTCAATAATAAGTACATTTAATTGGTTATGATATAAAGGTATGTGTTTTATATATGAGTGCAAATAATCATTGTGCAGTATATTTATATGTTGCAATAGAAACAACTATTCAAGCAATATTTTAATAATGATTAATAATATGAAAAAGAACAGCTTATGAATTTCAATCAGTATAGGAGTAGATAATTTCATTAAAATTTTTAACATTTTACAATATAAAAAGTTTTAAGCTTGAAGAAGATTGTATGTATAATGATTACATGTATTTTTAAGCTGTGTTTTATAGATATGTGTGTGTACAAAAAATGATAAGAGTAGGTAAATAAGAATTGTTAAACTTGAAAGATTTTTAAAAAAGTAGAAACTAATACAACAATACGTTATTTTTAAAATAATCAATTATCTAAGGTTTAAGGGCAGCTATATATATATATGTGTGTGTGTGTGTGTGTGTGTGTACAAGTGCATTTATTATATAAATAAAAACTTACGACATGTCCCGATAGAAGAACCATTGGGTTTCCAACAAATATATTCTGGGCAGCATTCCTCAGAATCAAGGCACTAAAAATATTTTAAATCAAATAATTAAATGATATTTCCAGTTTATGTTTAATATCGGTATTAACAGAATAATATTTTTACATCAGTTAAATTTATTGTAAAATTAGTACAGATAAAGCAGATATAAATAATAATGTATGAAAATCATGTGCCTCTTGGTTTAAATAAAGTGCAGTTGTTCTAAAATGTCACATATGTTTACAAATAACATATATTTGCTATCCTGCACACAGTTCTATGTAACTCAACAAATGTAATGGTTTGATTATAAAAGTATTTGGTATAAACTGGTCTTGCATTATCTTGAATAGTCATAGAAAAATTGGTTTTTCTTTACCTGATGTAAAATTGCATATAGAAACAACTGACATTCATAAAAAGCAGAGTTCAAGCATTTCTTGAGATGAGAAGAATTGTATTCAAACAGTATATATAGATAATTTGCCTTCCTGATGGCAAAGGTAATATCACAGTTGTAATGAATACAACTGATTATGATAAGAAAATACAAAAAAGGCCAATAAAATAATATGGCAAAAATCCAATTCCAAGTACAAAAGTAAATTTATAACTAGTACTCTAGATGTATCACAAGTATTTCAGTGATTAGGGAAAAAATAACCATGCAATTCATTCAAATTCCTCATTGTTATGTAATATCAAAAATCCATAAAATCATGTTTCATTGTGACCTATTATTAGTTCTAGAATTCACCATGTTAAGACTTGTTGATATTTTTTTCCAAAACTTTTAATCCTTTGGCAAACAGAACCACAATTTTTCATTAGAGATTCAAGACTTTGGAGAATGAATCAGGGATATTGAAATTGAAAGAACTGAATATTGGTAAGCTTTAACATGAAAAATTTATTTTGTAATGAGCCATGTGATGAAGCATTCTCCATTGTAATGAAAAGGTTATATAAAGATAATGATCAACAAACTAGAGCAACTGTATTAGAAAAGGCAATACACTCCATACAGTAATACCACTCAATGTAATCCAGAGTAATCAATGGATGCCAAAAGACGTGTGCATAAAATCCCTATCTAATCCCTACACATCCAATATCCCCATATTAGTTTCTAGTTTATGAGGATATTGGATGAGCAAGCACTAGATAAGGATTTTATGCACAATTCTTCTGGCATCCATTGATTACTCAAACTTGTTATGAGTGGCACTACTGTATGGAGAGTTTTTCTGTTTTAAAACAGTTATGAGCAAGCATATGAAATGGTGATCACGTGATGTTTAGTGGTTTAGAACCACTCTACATTTTCACCATAACAATCACATACTTTTAATACAACATATAATACTGCCAAGAAAATCAAAGGATGCTTATGGACTCACCACTGTCAGTCTTGAATAGCAATATTTGCATAGAAGAACTTGAAAACACAGCTTGAAATACTATTCTATATCCATCTAATGGGGCTTCAAAGATGTTAATTACATATTTTTAAATGGGTGCATGAAGAAGCATAATTACAATTATTGCAATTGTTTATTAGCAGTGTATCTTTTTCAGTTCAATTCATAATAGAATCAAAACAAAACATATTTTGGCAATTTTAAAATAGTCTTATGACAGGACTTCCTCATGGCTAAGTCAAATAACAGCACACAAAAAACCACCTACATCAAGAAATGCTTAGGTTATACATCCAATAACATTAAAAGCACACAACATGTGATTATGTTATAACTGTGGAAGAATGCCAAAGTAGTTTGTTTGGAAACCAGTGATATGAAATAAGACAAGGTCTGCATAAAACAAACTCTCATGAAGAATGGTTATAGACATATCATCAAGAATATCAATAGAAAAAGCAATAATTGGTATGGTAATCCACTCATTCCAGGATTGACACGTAAATTAAAAAAATATATACAGTCAATATAATATTAGAACAGCTTTCAGTGCTATACAATAATTATAGAAATTTATAATTTCTATAAATCCTAAATCTGAAATGAAAACAAAACTCCATCTATGAAATATCATGAATGTGGAAGAAGAATATTAGTGAGACCAGTCATCCTATTAAATAATGATTTAAAAGACCAACTAATTATTATATAAAAAAAATTTATAGTGGCATACAATGTACATACTAAGGCACATTATTTCAATTGAGAAAATACAAAAATATTGGATAAAGAGAAAACAATGTAAAAAAGAATATTCAAAAAAGGTGCTCATATGGTAATAACAAATAATCATATAAGTCATCTCAATGGTGTAATACAACATGTATGAATACCTCTAATTAATCTTGCTTTTAGCAAAAAAATATTAATAAAAAATAGTATTCCTAAAAAATGAAAACTGAAAGAATTAAAAGGATTTGAACCTAATCCCATAGATAAGTATAAGGAAGTAATACTCTTAACTTTAATAGGATAGCTCAGTTGATTAGAGTATTGACTTAAAAATTTCAATACTTAAGAATCTAAAAAGATAATTTTGATTCCTAATATAGCATTGGCACTGGTCAGACCAGAATAGCTAAGGAACTATAGAAAATTATATTACCTGAAATTTTGTGTAATCCGCTAACCTATGTTGTTTATTAATGTGTTATTAATAAAAGCTGTTGGTATTTGGTATAGTTTATATAAAATATAAAATTTCCAAGACATCTAACCTTTAAGTTAGATGACATCAGGAATCATATATATATATATATATATATATATGATTGATATGATATATATATATATATATATATATATATATATATATATCATCAACCATTATCAATCCAGCAGGATAAAAGTCTCTCCAAGTTCAATTCATCTTCTCTGACCTTTAGCTTCTCTTCTCCATATCACTGCTGAATACTTCTTTATTTCATCTATCCATCTCACATGTGGTCTCTTTCCAGTTCTTTTACCATCTCTTGGAATCCAGTTTAAGATTTTAATTGTTTATTTGTTATTTTTCTAGGAATATGGCCACCCCAACTTCACTTTAGTCTTTTAACTTTTTCAATGATGTCAGTAACATCTGTTTGTTCTCATACCCATATACTGTATTTTTGATCTCTTCTTGTTACTCCCACCATGCATCTTTCCACATGTCTTCATGTGGTCTGAAGTCTTTGTATTGCTGTTATATTAAGTGTCCATGCCTCAGATCCATAAGTAAGAACTGGTAAAACACATTTATATAAAACCTTCCTTTTCAAACACATAGACACATTCCCTTTTAATATCAATTATTGCTACCAAAAGCACTTCAACCAAGTTCAATTCTATGATTAATTTACTCCATTATATTGCCATCTGTATTAATAATCTGGCCAAAGTATTTGTAGCTGTTAACTTCTTCCAACTCATCACAATCAATCTTTACTTTCAAATTTTGAGAAAATCTATTAAAAATTACTTTAGGCTTTTTAACATTTATCTATAGTTCTACATTTTTACTTTCATCTTATAACTCCTGCAACATTTCCCGAAGCTATAAAGAATTATTTGCAAAAACATCTGCATCATCTGCAATATCTAAATGACTTAAATAATCTCCATTTACTTTCACTTCTTTAGGTTCCCATTTTAATCCACAAAATACTTCTTGCCACACTGCTGTAAAAAGTTTTGGAGATAGGAGTCACCCTGTTTTACACCCTTTTCATTGTTGACTTTTCCAGTATCATTATGGAATCTAATTGTTGCTATTTCATTTTTAGAAATATTCTTTAAAACATGACAATATCCTGGATCTATACCTTGATTACCCAATGCTTTAATCACTGAAAAAAATGTTTACCAAATTAAATGCCTTTTCGTAATCTAAAAATCCAAAGCATAATGGCAACTCATATTCATTTGTCATTTCTATAACTTCTATCAATATCTGGATATGATCTACTGTATTAAACCCACTTTTAAATTTACCTTGTTCTCTTTGTTGGTGAAAATCCAATGTTCTCTGTAGACGAGTTGTAATTTATCTTGGTAACAATTTTGTAGAAAACTGATAAAAGGTTGATAGGTCTGCAATTTCTAATATCTTCTTTATCACTTTTTATATATTTATATTAATACTGCAATTTTTCAATCATCTGGTACATCTTTATTATTTAGACATGGTACATCTTTATTATTTAGACATTTGGTATATAACTTTGCTAAAAAATTATATTACTTCATCTACTTCTTTTGGTATATCAATTATAATTCCATCCCTAAGCTGGAGCCTTTCCTTTCTTTATACATTTAATTGCACGTGTCACGTCTTCATTTAAAATTCTCAGCAATTCGGAAGATGTAATAGATATAGGAGGTATTTGTTTTTTATTACTTTATAATTATTGATAAAGTTTTCTACCCATTTCATGATGTCATCTTTCTTTTTAGTAATAATTTTCTTATTGCAGATGTAAATTTCCTACCAATACCAAAATGTTGTTTTACACTCTTGAGACTTCTATTCTATTCTACAGCTTTCCTTGCTAGTTCACAATTATACTTTTTATATCATTTTCAACTCTTTCCTCACCATTTTGCAAAATTCAAGATATTTAATCCTTTTTAATGCTCATTTTGGTATATTTTTATATCCCTACTTTTCTTCGTAAATTTTTTCATCTCGGTAAAAATTATATTGATAAATTGATGTTTTTATCTACCAGCTATTTTTTTTTGCAATTTTTAAAAATCTATCAGTTATTTTCATATTAATTTCATTCAAATCTGAATCATGTTCGTTTAAAATCTACTAGTACTTTTAACCTATTTGTAAGTTCTAATTTAATTTCATTAAAATGTTCCTGAAAATTACGAATATCAACTATAACTATTGTTTTTTCTTAATAATTTTTGCCTCTCTAGTTGTGCATTAACACGTTTCTTACATCTTACTAATCGATAATCACTTCCTGTGTTAAATTTATTCAGAACATTACAATCTTGAAATATTTATTTTCTGATAGTAAAATATAATCCAATGCTGCTGTACCTTCATTTCAATGCTTTCATGTGCATTTCGTTTTAACATTTTTCTCAGAAAAAGGAATTCATAATATAAAGTTTTATTTTTTTCTGGAAACTCCATAAATCTATGTCCTATCTCATTTCTATTACCATAACGAAAATTAGATACACCACTTTCATCTTTCATTTGTTTACCAATTGTAGCATTAAAGTCTCCCATAACAATTTTAATATGTTGTTTACTCTGATCAAAAGGCTTTTGTACATCCATTTAAAAATCTTCTACTACTTCTTCCCTTTGCGAACTTGTTGGGGCATATACCTGATATATCTGCATTTGGAATCTGCTATTAAGTATAACTAATGATGCTACTCTGATCAATACATCATCTATCTCAACAATGTTCTTCTTACACTTTTTATTTATAATGACTTATATTTCCAATATTTGTGCCTTTATAATAGAGTACATATATGCTTTTTAAATCAATTGTCTCTTCACCTTTACTTTTAATTTCCCAAAATCAAATCATTTCCCATTTAATATAAGATAGTTCTTCTTTTAATTCTTGCAATGTTCTTTCACTTGAATATGGTTTGCAGTTATAACTATCTAAATAAAATATTTTTGTCAAATGCCAACCTGGTTCCACCTTCAGGGTTTTCTTACCCCTCTTTCCTTTCAGCCACCAATCACTGCTTTGGTTGGTGACTTAACAGAATCCTGGGAATAAGGATCATTATTTATTTTGGTCTATCATAATTGTATTTATCTATTGGAAAATATTTATCATTTACACAAATGTTCATTTTCTTTTAACAGGCAACTGAGAAGAAAATCCATGGTATTTCTTGATCTTAAATTCATATGTAGAAAGCCAATGAACACATTACATTAACTTATGCATGTAGGTGAGCATCCCATCCATGTTTGTATACTATGTGAATAATCACATAGTAATAACAGCTGCAATGATAAGAATGTATGGAGTGTTCATTAGGAATTTGCCCAGCTTGGTCCCTTTAAGGACTCCAAGAGGAATCAAAGGGTATAATTGAATAATTATGAATACATTTAAGAAAATTTTATCCACTTAGTAGCACTTCTGACTATCATTGTAATCTTTGTGTACTAACACTTGGAAAGTCTCAGTTTCCCACAATGGGATGATCTTAACGTTTGCTGCCTGCCTGTTAATAATGTCATGTTTGTATTTGTATATTAGCATTTCTTCTTTTATTTTTCTTTTGTTATTATTTTTTTCCATTTACAATATTTTAAGATTGCTGTAATTGAAGTTAAAATCATAAATACATGAATTATTAAGATTGTAAAAATTGGATAAAATTATTATCTACTTTGCAATTTTGATTCCATTAAAATGCTCTTTAGTTCTTTTTTTTTCCAAGGTACAACTCAATTCATCTATATATACACTCCCACACCAACATACCAATTTATAAATGATACAATTTTAAATTATAAATGAGGTTTTATCTTTAGATATTTGTTTAATACAGGTACCTTTATAAATATTCCTTATAAAATTTACTTGATCACTTGAAATCTATAGTATTGATAATGATATTTTTATTAGCAGGATGATCATTATTATTATTACAATTTTTATTCTTGTATTAAAATCTTTAATAACATTATATATGATTACAATTGTAACCAACATTTAACAATTCATTCAAAAATATTTCAATATTTCTTTTTTTTTCTGATAAATATTTATAAAGTCTACTATTTCTAAATAAGAATGACTTTTATCCTACCATTTTATGTGACACTGGCACTCTTGATTTATATGGAATATAATCTATTTTTCCTATTTTTTTAAAGAATCCTTTTTTTTATTAAGCAAATATTTATTGGAATACATATTCTACAGATTACATTAGATTACAGCTTTATTCATTTACATTCATTTTATTCTTTGTTTACATTGATTGAATTCAACTTGAATTTGTGTTTCTCTTTTATCTTGTGTAGATTTATATCACATCTTGGTCTTTGGTTACACCACATCAAATCTAGCAGCCATTTTTCATGAGGTGGCAGGTTTTATCTGTTTTGTGTTATCTTTGTTCTTTCCCCTTTTCATCAGTCTTCCTGTCATCACTTTCTCTATCTTCATACCTTCTTCTTTCTTGTCTCTTGTAGTTTCATTTGACAGATCATTTTATAACTTAGATGTCAGTTTAAGAGGTTTGATTGTCAGCTCATCCAGAGTGATCTGTTCCCATGTGTCTGCATACAGTCTGTGGGATGTTATAAGATAGTCTCTGGTTTTAAGACCGCAAAGGTGTTTCTTGAAGACTTGCCACAGGTTTGCTAAGTTGTCTCGAAAAAGACTGTGACACCTGGTCAGCCACTTTGCAAAGAGAATGATTGCCATTCAGATTATATAAACTTCTCCAGTTCTCAGTGCCCCACTGATGTCTAGTGTCTGAGAGCATGTCTAGTGTCTGAGAGCAGTCTGACCTAAAACTAGATACCAATCTCATCTCCATGTCTCTGAATTTTGAGCAATGGGAGATAAGATGATCAATATCCTCCTTTTCCTGGTTGCATAATGGGCAGATGGGAGAAATGCTCTTAAATCCCCTATGATCTACCAAGAATTGATTTGTTGGAAGAGCATCCAGACTGAATTTCATAACAAAATTTACTAGCCTGATGTCCAACGACCAGTGTTTAGACTTTTTTATCATTGACTTTAAGGTTGATTCTAGCCTGACTGGGTTACTCTGCTGACTGGAATGCATAAGTTTGTAATCATCCCAGTACCTAATCTTTCTTTCAAAAAGATCTTCTTTGGCAGATATGAGCCCTGCCACGTGATCCTCCATTTCTGCTACCCACCTGTTCTTGTTAGGTGTCGGGGTGACGGTGGGTTCAACTGAAGGGGAATGTTGACTTCTACCTTGTAGATCTTTAGATACCCTCAGAGTAGCTATCATCCTCTGCATAAACAGTACCTGAATGTCATGCAGACCAAGACCATTTAAGTCCTTGGGTTTCTCATTCTATTGAGGCCTATACAAACAATTCTACCAGGTGATGATTTCCATATCACTTTTGTACACTGTGACCCTATTTTATTTTGGAAAGTCTTGGTTGTCCTGATAAATGGTAGATAATTTGCAATTCTTGGGAAGACCCGCATATTCAGCAGTGTCACCTTGCCTGGAAGTGACAGGGAGATCGAGGATAAGGTGCCAATCCACCTTGCTGGTCCTTTCTAATAACATGGATTCTATCTGACATCTCATTGCTGACCATGAAATCGCCACTGGAAGCCCCAGAAAATTTTGGGGTGTGCCTGTGAAATTAGATGTAATGGTTTTGCCACTGCAGGCCTTCCAGATTGCTGCCTTTGCTCAATTCACTTTTCAGATGGTGCTTGATGGCACACTGTTCTAGAAGCAAATGTAGCTGGGAAAGATGATTCACAGATGGGAGGATGATGGTTACATCATCTATGTATGATATATGGTGAATCACCTCCCCCAGTGCTGGGACAAATACTCCAGGCAGTCTTTTCTCCACATCTTTCAAGAAGGGGGCAATATACGTTATGAAACACAGGGTTCTTAGTGGTGCCCACTGTAATCTTGTTTAATTCCTTTTCCAGTTACAATAATGAGTGCTCATTAATATTATCAACAAGTAATAAAAATGCCAACTTGTTAGTTTTCTATTGATGAATTTTTTTTATTAGTGAAGAAGTTACACCTGGAGGGTGCTGTGAAATGCATCTACCATCACACGAATAGCTGCTATTTTGTGGTTGAATTTCATAATGTCCTCCAAAAGGAGTTGTTCCAAAGAAAGAAAATGTTTCTTGGAGATAAATATCTAGTTAAGGTTGGCTTGTCTTGACCGAAGATGGTCTATGGTACCATCCGTAATTGCTTCATGAATTTTGATGGTCAGGGCCTGCAAAAGCTACTTGAGAAGTATGGAACAATCTTGTCATTTCAATATCTGTCAGAACATAGAGTAGGAATAGAACTCCCATCAAATATTGCAGCATTTTCCCTCAAATTAGCTATTGGTTTAATGATCATACAGAAATACAGAATATATTGATTTTTAGTTATTTTAAGAACAAGAAATTGAATGCATATCAAATGTACCATCTGTTTTTATCCATTTTAAGACATTTAAATTATTTAATTGTTTGAACAACTTTTTAATTGTATTTGTCCTGCCATATACAAAAACATCATCAACATATAAATAATATATAGTTATGTTATTTTTGATAATGTTCCTTTTTTAGAATATTTTCTTCATATGGAGAAACTGCAAATTTACATATTTGAGCCAACCATTACCCACTTTATAAAATTTTAAAAAAAAACTGCATAAATATTTCTGTTGATAAAACTTCATGTTTCAGTTATTTTCACATTAACATTTTTTAAACTTAACATATTTGAAATAATTTCAATAGACACTAATCGATTAATTGATCCATACATTTCACTTACATCTAGAGTTCATATTACTACATTAACATGAATCATAACATTACCAATTTTACTAAGAAAATCAAATGATGAACATGTATATTTTCCAAAACCAAGAATTTCTTTTAGCATTTCCTCAATTAAACATTACATTTCATAATAAAACGCCCCCTCCCCCATCAACCATTAAATGTAATGTTCATTCTCTTTATGAAGTTATACATTTGAAAAAATATTGGGACATATTGCAGCAGAAAGATAAATCTTATAGTAAGTATTATTATCAATCACATTACTTTTAGTTTTTTTTTAAATGTTATTAATAAATTTAATATGTAAATTTTTTATATTTAATTTATCAACTTTTATTAAACTGTTACACATGTGCTTTGAATTTTAAATATAAAATGAATGAATACTAACACTTCAACCACATGATAAAGTCTTTTGAAAAGATAGATGGCCATTCTATTTTTTCCAAAGACTTTATCATGTGGTTGAAGTGTTAGTATTCATTCATTTTATATTTAAAATCCGAAGTGCATGTGAAACAGTTTAATGCTGTTTAAATATTATTGTTTATAAAAAACATCGCACCATATAAAATAATTGACTTATTTACATACATTTAATTTCAAATAAGAATGATGTATCATAAATTTTAATAAATTTCACCAGTGTCATTCATTCAAGCATGCAAACGTAATTTAAAGTGATTATTTAATATCTTCACACTTTCACTTTCAAACACTTAAAATTCACCCACACAAAAGTGTTTGGGTTTGAAAAGATAGATGGCCATTCTATCTTTTCCAAACACTTTATCATGTGGTTGAAGTGTTAGTATTCATTCATTTTATATTTAAAATCCAAAGTGCATGTGTAACAGTTTAATGCTATTTAAATATTATTGTTTATAAAAAACATTGTGCTATATAAAATAATTGACTTATTTATCAACTTTCATAAAATCAAGTTTATTCATTTGAATAATAACTTTGTCTTCATAATCAGATTTTAGTAATATACATATTCCTAATCCTTTATCTCCTTTTATACAAATTAAATTATTATCAGATGTAAACTTTTTAAACATAGATATTTGTAATTCCAATCATAATTCACCTTTATTTTTTTTCCTTTACTGTTTTTACTAAATCTTTACAAACTTTTAAATCACATTTAATTATGCTTAAGAAATTTTCAACTGAAGATTTCAATTCTAGATCACTGTCTTCCCGCTGACCACCAACATATTTTGCACCAAAAATTAATATATGCTTTTGTTGAAAATTGAGATCCACATTCCACAAATTACATAATTATTGTCATGACACTGATGTTTATATCTTTTGTCATACAAAAAGTTGATTTTTTTATCAAATTTCATACACATTTTTTTCATGAAATTGATTAAATAACACTTGACAGTTACTTTGAAAATTAAACAAATCATCTCAGTTATTCAATTAAATGATTTAAACTTTTTAAATGTTGCCTTTTATCAAATATATATTTGCATGGAGAAATTATACTTCGTAATACAATCATTTGCATATAACAAATAGTATTCATAAACAATTTGCAAGGCAAATTAACTTTTACTTGATAGCAATTTGGAAATATTTGCAAAATTTTACAGTTATATAAAAACTGTAATCTACATTTCAAATCAATTATTTTGAAAGTTACTTTTGTCCATTCTTTGATAATCCACGCTTCATTTCTCATATTAAATTCCATTGATATATATGGAATAATATTATAATTTGATGTCTGTACTTCTTCAAAGCAATATAAGTATTTATACAATTGAATATTTATAAATATAGTAATAAGATTTATTTAAAAAACTTATCCACTTAGTAGAAGTCACAGTGCATCACACCACATCACATCATTATTGACAACTGACACTTGGGGGGGGTAAGATTCATTATCAAACATGTTTAATTGAGAAAATGCTACAATAAATTCCTGCTCTTGGTAAATATACAATATTTTTATCATTTGATTTAGTTAGTAAAATTTGTAATGTTATGATTGATGTTAATGACATAATATATACTCTAGATGTATGCAAAATGTATGGATCAATTGATCGAAGAGCATCTACTGAAATTATTTCAAATGGGTTAAGTTTAAAAAATGTTAACATGAAAATAATAAAATTTATGGTTGAAACATTAATCTTTCTCAACAAAAATATTTATGCAGTTTTGAAAAAGGATTTTTATAAAATGAGTAATGGCTGGCAATGTGATTCATACTGTTGCTCAAATATGTAATTTTGTAATTTCTACATATGAAGAAAATATTCTAAAAAAAGGAACATTATCAAAAACATTACTGTATATTATCGATATGTTGATGATGTTTTTGTATGTGGAAAGCCAAACACAATTAAATAGTTGTTCAAAGAATTAAATAATTTAAATGGCTTAAAATGGATAAAAACAGATGAACATTTAATGTGCATTCAATGTCTTGTCTTAAAATAACTAGAAATAAATGTATGCTGGAATACTGTATGATCATTAAACCAATAATAAAAAGAGGTTATATTCCATATAAATTAAGAGGGCCAGTCTCCAGTCTCACATAAAATTGCAGGTTTGAATTATTTCTTATTTAGTAATAATAGTCTTTGCAAATATTTATCAGATAAAGGCAAAAATATTGTAATGTATTCGAATAAACTGGTAAATGTTGCTTACAGTTATATATATATATATATATATATATATATATATATATATATATATATATATATATATATATATATATATATATATATATATATATATATATATATATATATATTTTATTAAAGATTTTAATACGAGAAATAATAAAAATTTTAATAATAATATTGATTCTCCTGCTAATAAAAAATATGGATATCAAGTAAATTTTATAAGGAGGATTTATAAAGATGTATGTGATATTGCATTTTACACACCTCCTACATTAAACAACTTAATAAATAATTCTAAAGATAAATCCTCTTTCGTAAATAAAAAAAATATATCATTTATAAATGGATATGTAGGTGAATTGAAATGTATGTTGGAAAAAGAGAACTAAAGAGCATCTGATGTTGTTAAAAAAATTCAGAAATCGAATCAAAATTGCAAAGTAGATAATATTTCATTATTCGTTTTTCACGCCCATAATAATTTAAGAATTTATGGTTTTATCTTTAATTACAAAAATGTTAAAATATTGCAAATGGGAAACAAAATAACAACAGATAAATACAAGAAGCTATGCTAATATACAAATACAAACATGACTTAATTAATAGGGAGGCAGCAATTGTTAAGATCGTGGAATTGTGGGAAGGTTAGCCTTTCAAAGTGTTAGTTGACAAATAGTACAAGGATAGTCGAAAGCGCTACTAAGTAGATAAATAATTTTAAAATATATTTATAAATATTCAGTTATATAATTATGTAAATTGCTTTGAAGAAGTGCATATATCAAATTATAATATTAGATAGATAGATAGATAGATAGATAGATAGATAGATAGATAGATAGATAGATAGATAGATAGATAGATAGATAGATAGATAGATAGATAGATAGATAGATAGATAGATACGTTGATTGATTGGTAAACTTGATAGATAGATAGATAGATAGATAGATAGATAGATAGATAGATAGATAGATAGATAGATAGATAGATAGATAGATAGATAGATAGATAGATAGATAGATAGATAGATAGATAGATAGATAGATAGATAGATAGATAGATAGATAGATAGATAGATAGATAGATAGATAGATTGGTTGATTGATTGGTAAACTTGATATATAGATAGATGGACAGATAGGTAGATGGTCCAACAGATAATCACATTAATATATAGATAAAATTTCTCAGTTAGTGATAATGTTGCATTTCAAAACATATGGCCTTAATTATATCTAATTGAGTTTTTGTCAAATCAAAAGCAAGCTTCTTACACATTTATAGACTGAATGTGCACTATAGTAAGTAGAGGGATTTCGTGGCAGATGGATATAGACTGAAAATCCAATGTTCAAATGCCTCTATTTACATAAGAGATTTTTATATCTGAATTTTCTTAGAACAATTTTTGTACATATATAATTGTATCAAATGTATTTTACCTCTTTTATTTCACAGCCTATGCCTGTACACAATGATATCTTACATATGAAGAACATAATCGCAAAAGATATAGTAATTTGGTGTTTGTTGCACATTTTGATAATCTAAAAAAATAATAATAAATATTATGAAATATTGTTGATAAATGTTTGACATTTATCATAATTAATAATTAAGATTAAATACATAAAATTAATTTCTTTTATTTACTGGGCAATAAAAAAAAAAGTAATTGTTTCTTCTACCACAATTTGGGGTTTTCAAAATTAATTTGACATAAAAGCATACGTAAAATTTCCAGAAATTAATTAGTTCAATGTTTTCCTAATGATTTGTGATTATGGTATTTTAATTGTATTTATATATTAGATTATTTCCATTGACTAATATTATGTATTGAATGCATTTAGAAAAAAATAACTTCATTTACAGTTTCCAATTACATTGACCTGTCAATAATAGCACACAAAATAGTAATTCGCAATTGTTTGAGCACAATGTTTCTCCTCTATTCTTCAAATGGGCTGGCTTGACCAGTGACAATACTAGCATAGAAATCGAATATGAATTTCTAGATTTTTGAATATTTTTTTAAAATGACACAGTGATATAAGTCATATTGCCAAAGGCAATCATCAATAGAAATTTCATTTTCTTATCAATAAAAATTAATTTTGATGTCTCCACGTTTTTTTTAAAAGTGGACTTGATTAGAGGTTTCCATACATTATATATAATTGTCTTAAGTAGACTTATGAGATTATTTATCACTGTTATGTGAGCAGCTTTTTTGAGTTATCTTTTTGATATTTTACCTCTCTATTCAAATCCCATAAACAAACTAGTGTGATTATACACAATCTATGATAAACTCTAAATAACTTTGCTCTTAGGAAACCTGGAGATATTTTGAGTCTCTATGTGAACCATGACCTCCAGCTGGGACTGAATAAAACCAAGCACTGCTAGTGTCATCACAAACGTTATCCATTAGTCAGAGAGGCAATAGTTTAGGCAAATAGGTTAGGATTCACCCTTGTCCTGACATATGTATCTTGCGCATGGTTGGATTCAAGGTACTTTTGCTTGGATTATTGGTCTTGTTGAATGAATACACGATTTTGACCGGCACAGAGGCTGCGGTTTTTTTTCCGAGTTTTATGAGTCACATAAATAAGTATATGAAATTTCTACTGACAGTTGTCATTGACAGGATGACACTTTCGGTTAGAATGTCCAATTAAAATTTGCTATTTTATAATATAAAGGACTGGATTCAATTTACATTTTTGTACTGCCATTTCACAGACCAGGATCATCTGACGATGATAGGAAAAAATATATATCTCAACATGTTGCATATATATTATCCAGTGAACTGAATGAAATTATAAAAATATAAGTAAATTGAAATTTGTCTAAAGACATTCAATATTAGATATTAGAAGATGGAAATAGTCCAATATTTAAATGCAACTAAACTATCATCATCATAAACGTTCAGGCAACAATGTAACTATTTGGTATGGATGTAATACTATATTAAACATTACAAATTATAAAAATTATATCTAAAGCTAACCAATGTAGAAATCATTTAACTTTTTTATGTAAATGTAAATCTGAAAAAAATAGTTCATCATGGTTTGCAACTAACACTTCCAATTTACTCACAAAGATCTGAGAAAGTTACTCACAGAGCAAGTGAAGCTTTTTACAAGAAAAAAAAAATGCTTAAAAGTATTCCAAGTACCAAACCTTGCATTTCACTAAAAATTACAATATTTTCTAAGAAATAAACTTAATGATGAAGACTTCATAAAGATGCCTTAAGCAATAAGAAAAACATATTCTACATTATATGAAAAAAATAATGCCAAAAGAAAAAAATCCAAACCTACATGAGCATATCAATAGATGTAATTATATGATTCATCTGTTAAAAATTTTGGTTATAAACATCTAACAGATACTAAATGTTTTGTTCTGAAAAAGAATTAAACATTGCCACCATGACGTCTACTATCACTTTATTAGAAAAAATGGTGGCAACTGAGAAAATCATTCAAAAATTGTTGTTAGCAAAAACAAGAGAATTATGCTGAAGAATAAAAAACCGCTTGTGAGCCAACAAAAATTGAAGTCAAACATTTTCTTTAATGAGAGGAAAATATCTCCCTGCTGATATGATAACAAAATACAAGAACTTCTCATAACAGGTCAATACATAAAAGTTTCAAAAATCTGATATCAAGTCCAGAAACAATTTACAAGCATTACTGAGAAAGCATTGTACATTCTTTAGTGATTCAGAAGAGTAAACTATCACCACATTTTAGCAAAATTCCTCATTTTTCAGGACTACCTAAATTATATAAAGATTATGTTCCATTAGAACTGTTAGTTCTAGAAATCCCCCATGACAAAAGTTATCAAGATTTCTACTCAAAGGTCTTAATCTTTTGGCATACAAGACACTTTTTAGAATTAATAAAGAACATGAAAATTGAATGAACTAGCATACTAGTAATCCTTAATGTGGAAAGTTTATTCACATAACTTCCATGTGAAAAAACATTACCTATTGTAAGAAAAAGATTAAATGATGGTAATAACTTACAAACTGGGCTAAGGAACTATTAATGTGTGCATAACAAACTACTTTAAAAAGAAAATAATGTTTCCATCAAAATCAAAGAAGAGTTATGGACTCACCATTGTTACTTTTCGAATTAGCAATATTTACATGAAAAAATTTTTTATAATACAGCCAAAAAGACTATCCCATATCCACATAATTTTTGGCTTCACTTTATTAATGATACATCTGTTGCATGACCAAATAGTGACGTTCTACTACAAATTTTTTACAAACACATCAACATCATAGCCCCTTTAATTAAATTTGCAATATAATTAGACCAAGAACAAAAATTTGAATTTTTAGCGATTCTTGTGACAAGATTTCCTTCATGGAAAAATCCAAATACTGTTTGAACTAAATCCATACATGCAAAAAAATATCACACTAGAATCCCAAATCATGGTGTTACAATATCACTATAGGAAAGCGCAAAAGAAGTTTGTTCTCAAACCTGTGATTTAAAAAAGGAACAAGTCTATATAAAACAAAGTTTTATGAAAAATGTTTATTCATTATCTGTTATTCAAAAAATCTTAAAAAGCCAACAAAAAATACCATCAAGGTAAAAATAATGTTGATACTGTAGTATATCTATAGTTAACAAAAATAGCAGACAAATTTAGGAACATCTGTAATCAATATGACACCAGAACAATGTTTAATATGCATAACACACTATATAATTTTAGCATGTACAAAGGCTCAACTTGAAATTCTGGAAAAAAAAATCTTCATCTAATACTATGTGAATGTGAAAGCATATATATTGGTGAGACCACTAACATCATTTAAAAGTGATTGCTAATAAACAAACTGATGATTAAAATAGAGAAAATAGAGAAAAAAGAGTAACAGTCATGCATGTACCAATAAACATATGTTCAGTTGTGAAAATACAAAAATATTGGATAGAAATTAAAAATTCAAAAATGCTGCTGACATGATAATGGAAAATATTCCATAAGTCAACCTAGTGTGATAATTTGTAATGTATAGAAACCTCTAATCCACTTTTCTCTTAGGAAAAAGTGGAGAAATGGAGAGGAACCTCATAGACAAAAATTTCTACTGATTGTTGCCTTTGGCAGGAGCGCTCAGCTGCTTAGTGTTACTTAAAACTTCAACATTCGAAAGTCTAAGCATCCAGGTTCAATTTACATACTAATACTGTCATTAGCCAAACCACAAAAATCTAAAGAAAAAAGAAAAATACCACTTGGAACATTGTGCATATATAGTAATGTGTATGTTATCACTAATAGTTGAATGTAACTGGAAAATTTAAATAAAGTTAAATTTTACTAAATATACACAATTCTTAATATTAAATTAAGAAAATAGACTAATATATAAATATAATTAATTCGTTTCCTTATTATAAAAATTAATGATTGTTTAATTATATTTCTGAATCTTCCATGCTTTTATTTCAAGTTAATTTTGAAAACCCCGATTGTGATTTAAGAAACTATTTTTTTTTCTTTTTAGTGTATAGTAAATAAAAGAATTTAATTTAACAATTTTTCTTTATTTTTAACTTTTTAGCATTGCTCAGTAAATGAAAATATAAAAATATATTGTGCTATATATCGACTGAACACTTATAGTTTATATTATATTAAAAATTTATAACAAATTATATCATTAGATATTTCTGCTATACATTCATATGTATAAATATAAATCCTATTTAATATGTATACATGATTATATATGTATAATTTATTAAAACTATAAAATACTCTTTTAAGTATAAAGTGTTTGGCTTTTTTTTCTTTTGATTGGAAATATTTATTTTTTAAAAAAATAATGCTTAGCAAATTTTCATTGTAAAGAAACTTCACTTAATACATATACATTTACTGTAAATAAATTTCACATTTATAGTTTAAATATAGCCAGATATTTCTTCAGTAACATAATATGTATGATCTTAATTAATATATATATATATATATATATATATATATATATATATATAACAGTTTTTTTTTTTTTTTTTTTTTTTTAAACATGAAAGTAAATTAAAAGTTCATTTAAAAATTTTCTTTAAAATTAAAAATTGAAATTAAATATCAACTTAAACTCTTATATATTAAATCCACAGATAATGAAAAATTATTAAAATAAAAATTTATTAAAGAAAAATATTTTAAAACTAAATTTAAAAGATTTAGATAAAATTATATCTTTAAATTTATCTTTAAACATATTTATTAAAACATTAATTAATCAGAAATGGAAATGATTTTAATTGTAATTAAAATTCATTTAAATTAAAAACACTCGATAAGAAAACAATAGAAACTTTACAAATGAAATAAATCATTTGAAATCGGACCTAACGAAAGATCATTATTGATGACTAATGTTATCAATCCTTCAATACTATAAAAGGAAAAATTTTGGAAATTATTAATTAGTGATAGTTTTGATATTATTACAGTAACAGCTATGTACTGAGGGGATTGAAAAGACCCAGCTAACCTTGTTCTTTAAGAAAGGAAGAAAAATGAGATTTTTACATTGAGGACCAATACACTAAAAAATCTCCGATATAAATAAATTCCAAAGATACAATTTGACGACGGGATCTCAACGCAAGGAATATATGAAGATGAACTATTTAAATAACCGTAAGAACTTTAAAATTTATGAACGTAATTAAAACTTTAATTTAAATAATTGCAATATTATTCTATCTCAACTTTTTATTAATTAGTTATAATTTTATTTAATGTATTTATTTTGTAAATATTTCATTTATTTATTTTTTTTCTTTAATTTTTTTATTTTTTTTCCTATAAATTATATAAATTAAACTTAAGCGGAATGGGATAGATTGTAAAGTATATTAGGGAGGGTAATCTTAGGTTATTTTTTCGTAGTCAAACTGGATCAATTCATCTGATTATTGTGTATTCATGTAATAAATACGACGCACAAGGTTAAAAGAAGAAATTGCCTCTTATGAGATAGGAATATTACATCTATCTCTAAAGAAGAGCAATAAAACAAAAACTCCATAGAAAGGAACTGCGGTATCCGACTTTAATTCCTTCCATAGGCAAACGGAAGTGGGCGTATGAGCGATTCTGCCCGTGGCGAATCAATATTACATCTACTAATCACACCAATATATCCAATCCATTGACCCAATTTAACCACGAAACAAATAACCTAAGATTACCCTCCCTAATATAACTTTACAAATCTATACAGCCTTCACGCCGACTTAAGTTTAACATTTATATAATTTAACTTAACGGAAAACAAAACATAATAAAACTAAAGAACAAAAATAAATAAATGGAAATATTTTACAAAATAAATACATTAAATAAAATTATAACTAATTAATAAATAAGTTGGTCAGATAGAATAATATTGCAATTATTTAAACTGGAATTTTTAATTTACTTTCATAAATTTTAAAGTTCTTACGGTTATTTAAATAGTTCATCTTCATATATTCCTTGGCTTGAAGGAATTCCCGTCCAAGATTGGTATCCGTTGGGATTTATTATCCACCGAGATTTTTGTGTAGTTGGTCCTCAATGTGAACGGGTATTCTTCCTTTCTTAACAGAACTGAAGGGATTGAAGCGGCCTTTTCAACCCTCAGCACTAACCCTAGCTGTTACATCGTAATAATCATCAATAACTAGTCACTAATTAATATTTCCAAAATTTTCTTTATATGTATTCGAAGGATTGACTTAACATTCGCATCAATGAGAGACCTTTTCTGGGTCCGATTTCCAAATGGATTTTTTCATTTGCTGAAGTTTCTATGTTTTCTATCTGACGGTGTTTTTACATTTAAATGCCAGGCTGGTTTACATTTAACTAATTAACAATCATTTCCATTTCTGATTAATTAACCTTTCCAAATCAAAAATATGTTTAAAGATAAATTTAAAGATATAATTTTATCTCCAAATCTTTTTAAAATTTAGTTTTAAAATACTTTTTCTTTAATAAATTTTTATTTTAATAATTTTTCATTATCTGTGCGATTTAATATATAAGAGTTTAAGTTGATATTTAATTTCAATTTTTAATTCTTAAAGAAAATTTTTAAATGCGAACTTTTTAATTTACTTTCATGTTTAATAAATAAAAATAAAAAAACAACAATGTAACGAACGTCTGTGCTCGTTACAATATATATATAATACTACAAATTGATATCTGTATTTTTTCAAAATAATATGTGTAAATTTATACATAAATATTAGAAAATACAGTAATTAAAATTTGTTAAAAAGGTAGTTGTAACTTATGCCCCATTTAGGCGCAAGAGGTGCTGTTTCTGTGTCAACTATAGAAATATTCAGAGTAGGGGGGCAAAAGCAGTGATGCCAGTTACTGACGCTAGGTGGCGCTTTTTACCATGCATACATGTAGGAAACTTATTCCAACTACCTTCCAGTGCTACTGCCTGCTTAGTGGCACTGATAGCCATAAATAAACACATTTGGCTTACATTGTATGCTACCAGCAACTATCAGCAATCTACCCCACTATGTGGCACTGTTTCTCCATGGTATGCATGAAAAAACCTGAGCGGTTTATTAGCGATATTCATACTCACTTGGTAGTGCTGTTTTCTATGTATGTTCTTAAAAGATCAATAGCAAAAAATGTGAAGGTATGATTAATCTAGAAGCCACAACTATTTAAATCTGCTTTCACAAGTAATACTGTTAGATTGTATTTCACCCTCTGATAAATCAATATGTTTTTAAATTATTTTGTTTTAAAAATTGATCACTTTTTTTCCTCTAAAAATGTTTATTCTTTTTTTAAAAAGGTAATTTTTACGACTTCTTTTTTACTGCAATTTATCTGGCAATATTTCTTTCAAAACTTCGTTATTTAAAAAGGTGATTGTTTGTAAAACTTTTTTTTATACTTTCAAATATTTTCCCTAACTTCTAAACTAATACAAATTATATTTTGGTTTATAGAACTTTCAATTACTATTTCAGAAACATGTTATTTTAAAAAGGCTGATAGCATAGCCAAATGAATTTGCCCAGATTGTTGTGAAGGAATTTGCATGATGTTATGTGCAAACAATAATTCGAAAATGATTCATTTCTATCCATTCATTTTTACAATATCTTTAGCCTAGAGAGTTTTTCTGATCTGTTGTTCTGACCTTGTTTCTGTGCTGTGCTTCTTTTATTACAATTGCTTAAGTTCTGTTATTCTATTTCTAAAATTCATACTTTACTTAAAAACCATATGCTGCAATTTATAGAGATTTTGATCTGTTTATCAAGAGTTTCTTTCACAATAAATATTTTTAAATTACTTGAGAAAAATAAATCAAACTCTCCTTTAAATATATTAAAATATCTATTCAGTTCAAATTTAAAGGAAGTTTACAGTACAATTTATGTATAAACATATAAGTATTATTTGTAATATAAGATTTAAATAACTCAATTATGATTAAGTAGTCAGTCAAAAAGCATATTTTATTTCTCTAAGAATTTTCTAAGTTCTTGGTTATCATTCATTTTTCAAATAATCCATAGAAAAAAAAATCCATTTACTTAGTATCATAAAAGATATATACATTTATAAACTATTCAAGTTTTACTATCTTTGGTAAAAAATAAATTTATTAAAATTAATATGTATGTAAGCAATAAAACATCAAACAGATTTTGATGAAATAACAAATAAAATATAGGATTCATAAAATTGAAGTGTACGACCCCTATAACACGGTATTCTTTGTAGACTGAATAAGATATCAGAGAATTGCAGTTTGCATAGTGTGGGGTGATTTATCCATGACCTCTCTTCAGTATAAAAATCGAGTAAAAATATTCATGGCATAAATATTGATTGAAGTTGTATTTAAAACTTTAGGATCATTTTAATAACTAAAAATGTCATATACTCACAAGAAAATTTCAAAATAATAAGTTTAATAACTGTGGCAAAATAAAATATTATACAGACTCAGTCAAAAATTAGATTTAGAGCAAAATGCAAAAGCTAATGGCAATATAGCAAAAATATTCTGTTTTGAAGGAAACAACACTAGATGTAAATTATTGAAGATAGGATAGTAATCCAAAATATATGAGAGAGGGTCATCCACAGATTTGGTTAAAAATTATATATATTTAATATCTTTATTGATGGTTGAAATTTAAATTGTGATGGTCTATAAAACAAACACAGATTGAAGAATTATTTTTGAAATTTGGATTGTTTTGTTTAAAAGGTTAAGAAAAAACATTGCAGTCAACTGCATTTAAATTATTAAGATCAACACTGAATGTATGAGGGTCCATTGAAATAGATATGAATGTTTGATTGCTTGTGTTGGCTTGTATACTGTTAAAATTAAAACTATTAATCCTCTTAAATAATTTGGAAGACATTGCTTGTCAAAATTGGATGATCATTGAAAATTATACATGATGCTAATAACCTAAAATTCAGAAGCCTGATAGTACTGTCTTTGCCAGTGTGCTGCTTCTTTCTTTCGTTATTGAATTAGTAATATCATCACAGATTGTAAATATAATGTTACTTATTATAAGAGCTTAATAATGAGTTAATGTGTTCCATAATTACACTGTTAAACGTTTTCCTTATTTTAGTATAGTATATAGCTAGATGAACGTCTAAACATTATGAAACAATTTTGAGAAAGTAAAGGCAATACTTTTTAGTAGATACTTTCCAAGCTCAGGATTTATCAATGAAAGCTGAAAATTAATTAGAATTTTTGCAATATATCACTATTTACTTTATGGTAGAACCATAAAAATGAGAAACATGTGTTGCTGGATACAGTTGACAAATGATTAATTACTTGTTCAGTAATTGAAGGTTATTGGTTTATCACAAGATAACCCCTTTATCATCAAAAAAAAATAATGCTGTTCTCCACCCCCTTCTCTATGTCCCCCCCCTCCCCCCAAACCATTTAATGTGATTCCGTTGCTATCATAACACGATAAAAAATATTTATCTGATACAAATAAATTTAATTTTTAAAATTTCTTATAAATTATTGTATTATACTGTAATCAAATTGTAGGGCATACTATACTTTTACAGTGTAAATAAATACTTTTTTTGTACATTATGTGTATTATTAACAATATCGAACTATAAATTTACATTGAAAAAATAAATGGTGCCCGCCACCTGTCCCGTATTATAGAATGTGTTCTTAAGTGCAAAAGAGATTGGGAACCCCTGAGATAATGAATACATATTTATTTTTAATAAAGGTAAAAAAATGTTTAATTAAATTTATATATTAAAGTAAAACAAAATAGTCATCATCAACTATTATCAATCCACTGCAGGATAAAAGACTCTCCAAAATTAATCCATCTCTGATTTTAGCTTCTCTTCTCCACATCACGCCTGTACCCTTTCTTATTTCATCTACCCATCTCACATGTGGTCTCTTTCTGGGTCATGTTCAATCTCCTGGAATCCACTTGAAGACATCTATTATCATCTCTTTTAGCAACATGTCCAACCCAACTCCACTTTAGTCTTTTAATTTTTTCCAATGACGTCAGTTACGCTTTATTGTTCTTTTACCGATATATTGCATTTTCAATCTCTTCTTGTTGCTCCCAACGTGCATCTCTCCATACTTCTTTAAGTGGTTGAACTCTATATATAGCTCTTCTATTAAGTGTCCAAGTATGAGATCCATAATTAAGAAATGATAAAACACATTTATTAAAAATCTTCCTTTTCAAATACTTAGGTATATTTCCTTTTAGTACAAGTTATTTCTACCAAAACAACTCCAACCAAATATAATTCTATGATTAATTTCATCCATTATGTTTCCATCTGTATTAATAATTTGACCAAGGTATTTGTAGCTGTTAACTATCTTCTAATTTATCATAAACAATATTTATTTTCTTATTTTGCAAAAATCCATTCAACATTACTTTTGTCTTTTCAACAATTTTCGTTACTCTTACTTTCATCTGATAACTCCTGCAACATTTTCTGATGCTCTCAAGCATTATTAGTAAAAACAACTACATCATCCACAAAATCTAAATGACTTAAATAATCACCATTTACTTTAACATCTTTAGATTCCCATTTTAATCCACAAAATACTTCTTGCAGCACTGCTGTAAAAAGTTTTGGAAATATTTGAGTCACCCTGTCTTACACTCTTCTCGATGTTGACTTTTCCAGTATCTTTATGTAATCTAATTGTTGTTATTGCATATTTATAAATAATCTTTAAAATATGACAATATCTTGGATCTATACCTTGATAATACAATGCTTTAATCACTGAATAAATTTTATAGATTCAAATGTCTTTTCGTAATCTACAAATCCGAAGCATAATGGCAACTCATATTCTTTTGTCTTTACTATAACTTCACTCAATATCTGGATATGATCTACTGTATTAAAGCCACTTTTAAATTCACCTTGTTCTCTTTGTTGGTGAAAATGCAATGATCTCTGTAGACGAGTTGTAATTATCTTGGTAAAAATTTTGTATGTAACAGATAAAAGGCTGACTGGTCTGTAATTTTTAATATCTTCTTTATCACCTTTTTTAAATATTAATATTAACACTGCAATCTTCCAATCATCTGTTACATCTTTATCATTTAGACATTTGATATATAACTTTACTTAAAAAATTACATTTCTTCACCTACTTATTTTAATATATCAATTATAATTCCATCATTACCTAAAGCCTTTTCTTTATTCATATATTTAATTGCATGTCTCACTTCTTCATTTAAAATTCTGGGCAATTCAGAAGATGTAATAGATATAGTAGGTATTTGCTTTTTATTACTATATAATTATTGATAAAAGTCTTCTATCCATTTCATGATGTCATCTCTCTTTTTAGTAATAATTCCATCTTTTTTTATTGCAGATATAAATTACCTACCAATACCAAAATGTTATTTTATACTCTTGAGACTTTTATTCTCTTCTACTGCCTTTTTTGCTAGTTCACAGTTACATTTTCTTATGTCATTTTCAAGACTTTTCCGAAACATTTTTCAAAATTCAAGATATTCAATTCTTTGTGATGCATCATTTTTGTATATCTTCATATTCCTTATATTCTTTATTAATTCTCTAGTCTCAGTAGAAATTTTATTGGTCAAGTGTTGCGCTTTCCAACCAGCAATTTTTGTTGCAGTTTTTAAGAGTGTATCAGTTATTTAATATTAATTTCATTCAAATCTGAATCATGTTCAATATCTACTAATACTTGAAACCTATTTGTAAGTTCTAATTTAAATTCGTTAGAATGTTTCAGAAAATTAGGAATATCAACTGTAAATATTGTTTTTCTTAATAATTTTTGTCTTTCTAGTTTTACATTAATACGTATTTCACACCTTACTAATCGATGTTCATTTCCTCTGTTAAATTTTTGAGAACATTACAATCTTGAAATATGAATTTTCTTTTAGCCAAAATATAATCCAATTCTGAAGTACCTTAATTTGGATGCTTCCATGCCCAGTTCCTTTTAACATTTCTCTCAAATAATAATTCATAATATAAATTTTTCCTTTTCCTGCAAACTCCACAAGTCTATGTACTTTCTCATTTCTATTACCAGAACCAAAATTACCTACAACACTTTTATCTTTCATTTGTTTACTAATTCTAACATTAAAGTCTCCCATAACAATTTTAAAATATAGTTTACTCTGACCAAAAGCCTTTTGTACATCCATATAAAAATTTTCTACTACTTCATCACTATGAGAACTTGTTGGGGCATAAACCTGAATTATCTGCATTTGGTATCTGCTATTAAGTTGTATAACTAATCTTGGTGTTCTGTCCTATACACCATCAATCACAACAAAGTTGTTCTTCCACTTTTTATTTATAATTAATCATACTACACTTTATTTCTCATATTTGTGCCTTTATAGTGGAATACAGGTCCACTTTTTAAATTATTTGTCTACCTTTTCTCCTAACTTCACAAAGTCCAATAATGTCCCATCTAATATAAGACAGTATTTCTTCTAACTCTTGCAGTCTTTCTTCACTTGAAAGTGATCTGCAGTTGTATGTACCTAAATAAAAAAGTCATCATCAAATGGTAGCCTGGGTCCATAATCAGGGGATTCTTAGAACCCTCCACCTTCGGCCAGCAACTTCTGCCTTGGTTGGTGACTTTACAGTCATGTGGGAATAAGGGCTATGACTTATTTTTGTCTGTCATAAATTGTATATATATATATATATATATATATATATATATATATATATATATATATATATATATATATATATATATATATATATATATATATATATATATATAATTGTACCCTCACTTCTCGATATATGATATAATTTAAAAATATGACTAGCTCAATCAAATTATTATGCTCGGCTAAAATATGGACAACTATCTTTAATATATTTTTATAATATTATAACTTATCAGATTTATTACAAACTTATCAAAAATTAATATAGTTTAATATTATGTACTAATTAAATAAATATTTACTAAAATTATGAGACTGTGAAGTGAAGTTACAATTGGTAATCAGATTTACATTGAGTCAATGTCTTTCCAAGACACTGTCTCAATGGCATAAGAATACTATTACTTCTACATTATCTCATTACTAACTCTACAGCACTCTTATGACTTTTATAAATGAACTATTTTTAATAATAATAGATAAATACATCTCAATCTTTTGTTAATGAACTATAATTAAAATGATCTCAGGTTCTTCTAATTATCTTAAAGTAATAATAATTCATGTAGATAGGAATGATAAGGGATTTAATATCAAACCTAAATACACCTAACTTATTCTAATAATAATCACTAACAATAATAATAATCTTTAGGGTATATCTTAATCTTATCTATTGGGTTATACTTTAAATCATTAAAAAAATAAGTAAATCATATACATGTCTTTCATTTCCATATAGTATCTTAATTTTAAAATAGACCAAAATCTTATAATTTAATAATTTGTGGCAATAAATAATCTTATACTCTTATATTATGCATTATAATTACTTTATGACCATTGTAATATTATATGTTAATGTCAATCAAATTCTATAAATTATATTAAGAAAATACTGTGTTTCTTTTTCATAGAATAAAATAACAAATTCATATTGTGCAAATATTATGTTTATTCAAATTATCTGTTGTCAAATGCTGTGGTGTAAAATAATGAATTCAACACATCTTTTAAAACAACTTAACAAATTTATTTACATCAACTTTAACAAATAATTTATTTACACTATTTACATTTAAATGGAACTAAAGAAAATAAAAAATAAGAAAAATAATAATACAAGATTTTTACACTGTTATTATTTCCATAACTATAAGTAGATAATTTATACATTTCAGAGAATGTTTTATTAATAAAATTCAATTAAGTTTATGACTTTAATTTTAATAAAAAATCATTTGTTATCAATTAATATAAGAAAAAGTTTTATGTAAAATATCATTCATGTAGCATGTATGTAAATAAACAAACTTTAATCATTAAAATGCTATTTCACTTAAGTCCTACTGTTATTTATATTACAATGTATAAGGCTATATTACATTTATTATCAGTATGACTCAAATATTAATTAATGTATCAACTGATATAACTTTGCAGTATAATAACAATTATTAACCATCACTGTTTATCTCATTCCGATACAATGTCATACTACATGTTTTATTAAAATATGCAATACGTATATGTATTTTTTAAAAATAATATTTTAAAATTATTCAATAATTTCCACTTTTATAAAGTATAATATTAAACAAAATTCTATGATTCTTTGCCATTTTAAATCATTACTTTTCTTTACTTATAATTCCTATTCCTTTATAAAACTACTACCTACAAAAGTCATTTTAACCCTATTTAATTTCAGTAAAACAAATGACCAATTTTAAAACAAAAAATAATAACGATCCAAACTCTCCTATACTTCATCATCTATTTACAATAAGCCTTCAATCAAAAATATAAATTTCTATGTAAAATTAACGTAACTCATCTAATAAAAATAAAATAAAATATAGACCTTATATACTTCTTACTAACTTTAAAAGAAAAAAATAAATAACTTACACTAGTATAATACATATGGTTTCTAATATTGGAACAGAAACATTGAAATTCATTCACGAAAGAATCATATAATTATTTCTAGGTTATCATATTACGTTATACTAAATTTATATCATTAATTTAAAATATGCATATTAAAATAAAACTGCTATTATTAGTCTTGTGCGTGTATATTATTTAAACATTAATACATTCATTCAATAATCATATAACATTTGGTTGATCTAAAGAAAACATAATAAATACATCAAATTATTATTATTATTACACAATTTTTACCATAAATGATACTTCAATGTACAGTCTGTCATATGATGTCCTCCAGGATTCCAGTTTTACAAAATAATTTCACATTTACACTCAACAATTATTCTTTAAAATATTACGTGTTGTATAATTATAAAATAAACTTTATGCAATAAAAATTATATTAGTATTTAGTTACTATTAAAAAAAAAAAATGTAAATGTACCTTTCCTATCTTTAATAAATTAATAATTAATGAAATATTTATGTTAGTTAATAAATAAAAATATTACATAACATCCAACGGTGTTTTCATCCAGTTGTCATTGTTCTTTTTCCTAGGCACAAATTTCACTAAACATTACTTCCTTTTCCGGTACATCACGTGTTCTTTAAAAGTTTTTATGACAAAAATGAAAACGTTTTTTTTTTTTTAAAAAAAAAAATAAAAGTCAAAGTTAGTTCCACCATAAAATAAAATAATAATTAAAAAATAGTTTATAGGATCCAGGTTCACTTCTTTTAAAGAAAAATTATTTAAAAGTTATTATTTTTTAGAATTAGTCTATACTTTATAAAGTTCTTGTTTAATTATTTAATTGATTTGATTTGGATATCCATGTAATTTATTTGCGCATTCCATAACAGATATTGAGGTAAGATTATTTTTAAAGTCTTCTATATGACCAGCGTTTAGACTTTAATAATATCATAATTTGACTTATAAGTATTTCTTGACCTATTAAATTTTCAATTTATTTGCCTTTTTAAAACTGTCAGAATTTAGTCTTTTATACCATAAAGACTTAACAAGGCAAATATTTATACAATTACTGTTATATATTATATCTTTACCAAGATATATATTTAAATTTAGAATTTACAAATACTTGCTTCATAAAGAAGTATTTCTCATTTTTTAAACATCTATTTTATAAAAATTAATTACTATTAGCTTTTAAATTTATACAAAGTCCAACGTATTACTTTTAGGCATCTAATAACTCTGCTAGTCAATCCAGCGTTTGTTAAATTTTCAGCATAAAGTCTCCCATACATTTTATCCTTATACGATGTCCTCATGATTATTTGATAGTAAATTGAGCTTCAGTAAGGAAACGATTAATAGGGAATTACAATAAATTAACACTGCATATTCATCGGTAACTTTTATAAATTATTTTTAAAACTACTATCTTATAATTTTAAAACGATTTTTAGAGCGTCTATAATCACTTAGCTATTTTTTAATAGCACCTTTTACTTTAAGAATTTCAATCACAAGTCACCTCCTAACAATTGAACCTTGGTTTTATACCGGAAGAAAACTCCCACTTGATTGGTGAATTAAACAATTGACTTGCTAGCTTATTTACATATTTCACCAACAAGACAGAATTAAAAATAAATAATGATTTTTTAATATTTATTATTTATCACATTATTAAATTCTTAAATTAATATTCATCATTTATTTAAATCCATTAAACATTTTTTTAAAATATTCTTTCTTACTTTATTTCACGTTTAACTTTTATAAGATTATTTTTATAAACAAACTAAATCTATTTTTATTCGTTATGCTTTTAAGCAATATTTTAAAAATCAGATTTAAGATTTCACATTAATTATTTTTATTTTTATTTCATGATAGCCAAAATAATATTTATAAATTTTATAACAGAATTTTTAAAATAGTTTTGCAACTTTACTAAAATACTCCCAAGCATGTGTGTACGTGTTTTAATTAACATCTGTTTTTCAACAGAGCTACAGACGCTTGTAATAATCTAAAAATAAACTAACAATACATTTTTTAAAAATAAACATTTTTAAAATAAATAATATCTTATAACAATTTTTAAAATAATAATTCGATATTATTAAAATCAAATATCAATCTTCCATTATGTAATACTAATAATTAAAATATTTATATTCATTTATTAAATATTAATTTTTTATCAACAATAAATATATGCATTTAATTTTAACTTGTCTTTTAAAACTTTAACTTTAAACATTTATTTATTAAATTTATTAATGCAGTATTGCTTATGGCCAGTTTTCCCAACCATATACTATTATCATTCCCATTGAAATGTCTCTCTCAAACATCAGCACAATTTTTACATATCAAACACTCATGAATTACTTTAGTTACATTTTTTTTAAAAGATTGTCATAAATAAAATTAAAATCATATAGCTAAATATATCCTAAATTTAAAATTTTTTAAATAAATGGATACAACAATTTATAGAGATCTATACAAAAGGGCACAATATATATATATATATATCACTAGATGGAGCTTTACCAATATATATATATATATATCACTAGATGGAGCTTTACCAATATCTCCATACAAGCTTTTTATACATAAATGCTGAGAGAGACACAATTCAATATCACTTTCGTTGTCTCCACCTTCAGATCAGCTGATTTCAAGCTAATTGGCTATCATGTGAAGGGTAGGGACTAGAAACTAGATCTAAACACTGACTCTAAACCTCAGCATTTATGAAAAAAGTTTCTAACAGCTTGCAAGCATGAATTTTTCAGATATGTAAATATATTCAAATCCAGTTAAATAAACTAGACAGATATATGGGATTGAAAACAGTTCAGTTTCACCATATAGTAAAAGCCTCTGCAATATATATCATTGCAAAAACCTTCAAGGGTACATTTGAAATTATAAATTTTGTTAACTTTCTTCTAGCTTGCCTTTAATGATCACTAGATGGAGCTTTACCAATATCTCCATACAATCTTTGTATACATAAATGCTGAGAGAGACAGAATTCAATATCTCTTTCTTTGTCTCCACCTTCAGGTCAGCTGATTTCAAGCTAATTGGCTATCATCAGTAAAGGGTAGGGACTAGAAACTAGATCTAAACACTGACTCTAAACCTCAGAATTTATGAAAAAAGTGTCTATAAGCTTGCAAACATGAATTTTTCAGATACATAAATATCTTCAAATCCAGTTAAACAAACTACAGAGATATATGGGACTGAAAACAGTTCACTTTTACCATATTGTAAAAGCCTATGCAATATATATCATTGCAAAAACCTTCAAGAGTACATTTATATATATATATATATTGGAAATTTTTTTATCATTTACACATGCGGTTCATTCCGCCTTGTCAGGTAACTGAGAAGAAAGTCCATGGTGTTTCTTGATCTTAAACTCGGAGGTAAAAATCCAATAAACTCATCACACTGGTTTATGCATGTTGGTGAGCATCCCATCCATGTTTATATATTATATGAATAATCACATAGTAATAACAACTGCAATGACAAAAACATATGGAGTGGACATTAAAAATTTGCCCTGCTCAGTTCCTTTATGGCCTCCAATAGTAATCAAAGGTTTTCCTTTCAATTAATAGTAAACTCCTTTCTGCAGCCCAAGCAAGATAAAAGAAATTATTCTTATACTGCACTTTTAGAACCTTAAGTAAATAATCTGTGTATATATAAAATGATAGAATTTTGGAGTCAGACAAATACAAAATACATTATATCCAAGGAACTATAAAGATAAATGTTATTTTATAGGTAATACTGGCATTTCTATCAGATCTATAAAAATTTTTGTGAAGTTGAAATGAATCTCAGAAAATAAAAATTAATAATATCAAATTGAGACCAAAAGTAGAGTCATTTTGTTATATGTCTAGTAATAAATGTATTATAAAGGTTGTCAATAATATCTGGACATATTCTATATGCATAGTTAGTAAATGTACATAAAGTTATTGTAGATTATTTCAATAATAATTGAATATTAAATGTGTAATGAAGCCAATGATGATATGGAAGAAATAGGTTGGATATCTAGCTTCAAGAAAACTTAGATGATAAAGATTTTTTAAAGACAATTCTCAAAATTGATTTATAAACATATTAGAAAAAAATCTGCAATTCATCATGAATAAGTATATCACATAAACAGTTGTTGCAAGTACGAAAATCTGCTTAAGTAATTAAGGATGGCAATAAGTTTGTAACCTCCTGAGTGCAGACAATTTCTTGCATTAAATCAAATCATAATGATTAATCAAAGTAAATCAAAGTGTATTAGTTGATATTGTGAAATTGGTAAATATTTAAGTGTCTCTATTGGGTGATATATATTAAAATTTGTCTATTTAGAAATTCATTCATAGATTATTTAAACCACCTAACTATTCACAAGTATTATATTTAAAAATCTGTAGAGATTCTAACCAATAAATAAATCCAAGTATATTTATTAACTTTTTTATGTTTGTCAATGTTTTCTGTTTTATCACAATCCCATAAGTTAATAATTGTTGAAATGTACTGGAAAATGCTATAATACATCATAATGAGAATTCTAGAGATATCATTCAGGTATAATTTTAAGTCACTATAAATCTTTTATGAACTTTCATTTTAGTATTGGTTATTAGAATTTGTTTTAATCCTATAAATGGTCTAAATAGTACTTTCAATGAGACACATTCCAATCTTTGCAACTATAAAAAAGGATAACAAAATGTGAATGAGTATTAGAATTTTTCAAAAATCTTTTTAAAATAACACGTTTGGGAAATAGTAATTTCCACTAGCTTTTAAACTAATAGAAATTATATTTTGGTTTATATATATCTCAATATTTTATAAAAAAATGGTGAAGCTTATTTAATTCTGGGAATTGACGCTATTGCATTTTTACAGGATGAAAACGTTTCGCCACACTGCAGGAAATGTCCTTGCGGCAAAGACCTGACTCTGCATTCTTACTGCAGAGGGCATTTTTATTGCTATGTATGTGCCTGTTGTGAAAGCACCTGGTTCAAATACCCCAGGATCCCTTTGTGACAGATGTACATCTATACTACTGAAATAGGAACGACCTTTCAGACCAATGTGCTCATGAAGATTTACAACTGTAAACAAGGGCTTAGTTAGCTGTAACAATGGAATAAAAGAACTGTGCAGTCTTGTTCAGGATGACTAATTGCTGGTCCCAATAAAATTATGGAGGTGGGTAAAACCCTGTTTAGCATGCATAAAAAACATAAGAGATGTATGCTTCCCCAGCAGTGGTAATTCAGAGGTATGTGCTGTAACACAGGGGAATGCTTTGACATGTGTGTTCTATGTAGATCTGTAATCACACTACTTCAAGGCATATACAACAAAATACAGCCAGGATCCACTATATACTCAGATGGCTGGAAGGGCTACAGGATGTCTGACCTTGACATTTCAGATTTTAGCTACATGAAAGTCAAACACTGCTACAACTTTGTTGACATGACAACTGATGCTCACACACAGAACATCGAGTGTCTGTGGGGGCTGTTATTGTCATGTAACAAAAACAGTGTGGCACAGCCCAACAACTATTTAGCGGAATTCATGTGGCGATGCCTACACAAGGGAGATTTGTTCCGTCCCTTCTAGCGGAAATACATCTGCAACAATTGGATGGTGATTCAGCTCCTGCACGGGTAGTTATTTTGTAGATGTGTTTTATAGTAATGAAATGGTTTGTATTAATGTCTATATTGATTTATTTTTTTTAGAACTCAACAAGACACAACTAACATCGCAGGTGTTCTTTTTCTTTTTTTAAAAATGCTTTTTTCCCTTTAAAATGTTTTTTTTTCTTTAAACATGTAAGTAAACTTGTTATTTTTCATTAATATTGTCTTCACTTTCATTAAAATAGTTTTTTTTACAATTGTATATCTTACGGCTTGCTTTAAAAGTGTGTGTGTGTGTATGTGGGTAAAATGTTATAATTTTTCATATGTCAAATAAGTCCGTTATGTTTTTCTTATAATATTTTTAACAGTTGAATTGTGTGTCTATATCTCATAGTGTACGTGTGCATTGGTCATATGCATTTTGGGGATTACAATGGGAAGCTAAAACAGTGAAAGTACCTGCTTGACATACAATATCAATACTGCATTCTACTTAAAGACAAAATTATTTCCTAAATTCTAACTTCTAAAATGATCCTAATATCTCCACTATAATCTTCACTAAATCCTCTAACCCAATTACACAATTAACCTATTGTGACAATAAAACCTAGATCTTAACTTTTTACTTATGGATTCAGCATTGTTTGTGGTAAATATAATGAATATTAAAGATATTAATTCACAATTAAAAGTTCACAAACTATTTTTTTTGCTATAATCCATTTGCTGTTCAATAATGTACAATTCTGAAACGTGCTCAAATTTTGGCTAATTCAAAATAATAGTTGAATGAGAGATAAGCAATGGGCATCATTATCTTGTTTAATTTGAAAAATGTCTTTCGTCTGATTTATCTTTAAGAATTATTAGCTTTCTTATAATTATCCATGTATTCCAATATTAATACAACTTTCCTGACATTTTCATAATACATCATTAAAACCAAAGGTGTCATTATATTTATTTTTTAATTTCACAATGTAGTCAAACTCTAAATGATTACATGCATTTTCCATGCAAAATTTATGCAAACTATCATTTTTATTCCATTTCTCAGTAGCTAACAGTTCTTACATATTGTATTGTTGACAATTTCTCAGCCTCATTAATTCATCGCCTATATCTCTCTTCATCACTTCCAGCAGTCTATATAAGTAAAGTTCATTCTTTTTTCTCTGATATTATATGATCAATCTTAGATTACAATTATAATAAATTCTAATAACCATTACTAAAATAAAAGTCCATAAAGGATTCGTAGTGACTTAAAATTATACCGGAATGATATCTCTAGAATTGTTATTATGATGTATTATAGCATTTTTGGTATATTTCAACAATTATTAACTTATGGGGTTGTGATCAAAGAGAAAACAGCGGCAAACTTAAAGGAGTTAATAAATATACTTGAATTTATTTACTGGTTAGAATCTTTACAGATTTTTTAATATAATGTCTGTGAGTAGTTAGGTGGTTTAATGAATCTATAAATGAATTTATAAATAGACAAATTTATATATATATATATATATTTATATATTTATAATATATAATACATATATATATATATATATATATATATATATATATATATATATATATATATATTGCTTTTCTGAGATTCAGTTTAACTTTACAAAAATTTTCATAGATCTGATAGAAATGACATTTACCTTAATTTCAAATTATCAATCAGAATTAACTATAAAGTATCATTTACCTTTATAGTTCCTTCGATCTAATGTATTTTGTAGTTGTCCAACTAAAAAATTTCTATCATTTTTTTATGTATACAAAGATTATCTACTTAAGGTCCTAAAACTGCAGTATAAGAATAATTTATTTGATCTTGTTTTACTTTAATATACAAATTTAATTAAACTTTTTCTACCATTATTAAAAATAAATATGTATTTATTATCTTTTGCAAATAATGTACTTATTTCATGATAAACCAATAACCTTCAATTACATAATTTTTATATGTTTACACATCTCTTTTTTTATATAAATTATCTAATTTTAGTAGACATTATCAATGAGAAATTTTCCTAGTCAGTTGTTGCTTTGGTATATCAACTATCTTTGTTGCAGTTTTTAAATGTGTATCAGTTATTTTTCTATTTCTTTCTATCAAATTTGAATCATTTTCAAGATCTGTTAATATTTTGATATGATTTGTAATTTATGATTTACATTCATTGAAATGTTTCTCAAGATTAGAAATGTCAACTATTATTTTTTCTTAATAATTTTCTCCCTTGGTTTTCAGTAACATGTTTATTTCATCTCACTAATCAATGATCACATTGTATGTTGAAAAAAAAACATGGCATTCTTGAAATACATATTTTCATTTAGTCAAAATATAATGCAACATTACTATATCTTCATTTGAATACTTCCATATTTATTTTCCTTTAGCATTAAAAAAAAACAGTTCATAATATATAGTTTTTTTTTTCTGAAAATTCCACAAGTTCGTATTTTCTCTCATTTCTATCACTATAATCAATTTTTTCCTACATACCTTCCAATTTTCAATTGTTTATTAATTGTAGCATTAAAGTCACCCATAACAATGTTAAAATGTAGTTTGGTCTGACAAAAACCGTTTTTGTACATGTATATAAATCATCTACATCTTAATGACTATGAGATCTTGTTGAGACATGAACCTGAATTATCTGTATTTGCTAACTATCATTAAACTGAATAACTAATCTGGCCATTCTGTGGAACACACCATCTACTGTGTATTTAGGAGTATTTTTAATAATATCAACTGTGCAAATATCCAATCATAGAAATTAAACTAAATATATTTTAACACTCAGCAAATGTATTTACATATGCTGACAAATGAAAATAATAGTAATAAAAATAATAATTAATGGGAAATAACACTGTTGGAAAATAACAAATACTGCTTTACTTTGAGATGAGGATTAATAACACTTCTGAACATGGAACAATTTATACTATCACATAGCAAATAATAAACATAGTCCATTTCCTGAATTACCATGAACTCATTTCATAACAGTCCATTTAACTTATGTTATCTATGCGGTATTTATTATACACAAATATAACTAACAGACAACATCTTATATCACTTTAAATCTGACTTATTTAAATGAACAAATTACATTTCTGTGCATTTAAGGTTGTACATCTGGCTCTGAAGTAGCTCAGGCTTCCTATAGTCTCTTTGACTTATAACTATAGTCACAGGTGTTCTGTTATCATAGTCCACAATTACAACTGCTCAATTTAATGAATCTCATGCTTAATTATTCTTACCTATAGCAACAGTGTTATTGCTTGATTGGTTATTTACTTCAACATTCTGCTTATCACTCAGTATTAATCCATTTTGTTCAGTTGAGGAAATATCATAAACTCATTACTTACTCTAGATTTAGACTTGGTTAGTGTTAGTTTCTTGTAAATTTCAATTGTTGTATCTCTCAAATTTATATGTAAGTGATTCACATGTCTCCTGGAACATAATAGATTTTCAATGATATTCCTTTCTTATTTGATTATAGTTTAATATAAATGGCTGTGACGCCTTTGCCACAATAATTACTGTCAGCATTTTTATTGTAGATACACTTGTGGTGAAATGTTGGTGAATCATAACATATACCAACACCTCCTTAATATCTGAAGATGTTATTTTCTCTGGATGATAGGATGAAGTTAAAATACATTGTATTCCTTTGCCAAATATCTTTCAAAACTAGTAACTGTAAATCCTCTACTTTTGGATCATCATAAGTAAGGAAATTTTCAGAAGAGCTTTGATAATGCATGTGGTACTATTAGTTTTGACAAGCATTTATTCATTCCAATGAGAATATAAATGTACTATGATTAAGGATATATTTAATATAACTCGTGAAGTCTATGTGAAAGATCTGCATTGGGTTTGTAGACTTCATCTAAGAATTATTTTTTCTTATATAAATCCATTTTGAATGACATTCCTTACATATTTTAATGGTCTCCACATTATTATTAATTAGGATCAGTCACTAAACATACAATCATGTCAATGCTTTTACATTTACAATGTCTGGATGTCTGTGGTATAAAAATATATGCATCTACATGGTTGATACAAATACATGGTCAATCACCAGGATGCATCCACTGCATACAGATGAACTCTAGTGAGCATTCTAAAGACTTGGTGGTATAAATTCATCATATATTTGATGATCTCACTCAAATCCAGTTTATATATTTTATTTAGCCTTGGTTCTGATTAGTTTATTCAATTACTTTGATGTTTATTTTTGTGAACATTTCTTGTAATTCACCTATCACTGATAAATGAAACAAGACATCTCTATGTCTGATCACTTGACTAATCATAGTCATGTGTAACCAATATATTCATTCATCTGAGTATTATCTGGATGGTGTATTCTATAGTTTTTATTTTTACTAAAATGATGATTAATGGACTATCATCTGTATACATTGAAAATTTCCAATGGCATAAATAATAATGGAATTTCATGATGGCAAATAGTATAAACAATACTAGTTTATCCAGTTGACCATATTTTTCTTCTGGAATTAGATTTCTGGAGGCATATGCTATGGGGTATTCACATCCATAATAGTAGTAGTAGATGACAGCATCAATTGCAAAAATGGCAAGAACTTTGCATTTTTGGAAAGTTACCATAGGTTTTTTATCCATTTCTTACATTGCCCTTTCTGCAGTAAATCATGTAATGGTGTTAATACATTTGGTTTTTCATTCAGAAAGCTTTAATTAAAGTTTAACAATCCCAGGAAGAATTGTAAAACAATTTTAGGTGTTGCCATGTTTTTTACAGAGCTATTTGTTCTCAGATTAGGAAATTTTCCATGCTTCTTTATAACATGATCTGAAAACTTAATATCAGATATGGTTAATATACATATTGCAGTATTCTGATAATTTTAAGAAAATCTTCATAAAATGTATTTTCACTTCATCTTGAGTCTGGGAACTCTTTCCTTGTTATTTCACAACAAAATGACCATCTTAACTTGGAAAATGTTTAGGGTACCTATAATCTATTATGGAAACTTATTACATTTAATTAGTCTGGCATAGGCATTAAAAGTTAGTACTTCCATTGTTCTTTCAGTAACAGAGATCTGTTGAAAACAATATATTAAATCTATCTATTATAAGGAAGGAAGATGTCTTATGTAATAAATATGTAACTTCATGCACACTAAGTACAGGATATGCTCCTCTTCACAGAGATTAATTGTTCCATCAGATTTCATTATTACAACCATCTGTTTAGCCCTCAAAGAAATTTCCCCTCAGCATAATAAACCTCTTGTGATTATATCCATGATAGTGCTCATAAGTTATGATTTTAATGCATGTGTAACCTGCTATGGTTTGAACATAATAGGCTGTGCAATAAGTCTATGCTCCCTAGTCATATCTTCAGCTTAGCTAGTCCTGACTTAAAAAGCAGTGGAAACTTGTTTTTAACTCCAGCTTCCAATTGCATTTCCTTGACTATTTTAAACATATGCCCAATAATTAGGAACCAGTTTCTGCATAATAATGTGCCTATGTTTCTTAAAAAGTCCTCAACAATAGTCATATACCTTTTATCTAGCATTGTGTGATATAGTTGTTAATACATATAATTTGGGATTGGCAGACCCCATGTTTGATGCATGCATGCATATACTCACAGATATAGTGTTAGAACGTTTTATGAACTCATAATTAAGAAAGTCATATGCCTTTTCTTGTGCCTAATACATCTGTATGTTTTAACATCCATTTAGTTAGGAATTTAGTATTAATTATATTTTACTCTTTTGGGAAGTTAATGAACAGTTCTGTACCACTAACAACTTTTACCTGATAATTATTTATGTACTTTATTGTTTTGCCATCTATGTATTCTGTTTTTCTTCCTGATTTAAGGTCCAGATGTTGCTTAGCTTTTAAAATTTTGTCTCTTCTTGCTAAAGAATGAGATAAATGTTCTCTAATATGACAAATGTGGCATTTTTAAGTTTTAGATCTTAAAAAAAACTTTTTTGTGACTCATTTTGCAACAAAGCAATAACACATCAAGTTATCCTTTATGATTATTACAGAAGCATTGCTTTATTACCATGTAGACCATTTTAGGTCATCCATTATAGCTTAAAATTTCAATGCATTATCTTATATAATGTCTTGTGCTATCCACTTTACAAATGCTGTTTATATATATCATCAACAATGCTGATAGATATTTTTCTAAGGTTGAGATCTGGCATTCCACATAGAAATTATCTAATAACATGTTTTCCAACTCATCAGCATATTGGCATTGTTTAACCAGGGTTCACATAAAATGTATTCATGATGGATGAAGCCACACATTGGATAATTGCTTCCTAATTTTATATGTGTAACTTTTTATAATGTATATTTTTCGAAGTCTTAGGACCCTGTAATTCTTCCACAGTCTGAAGAGTATGACTGCCAGCAAAAACTAAGCAAATGTTTTGACTTTATCATTCTCAATTTTCATAAGGTCTATATAACAATTGAAGTGTTTAACATATGTGTTTCAGGATATTGCATAATTTATATAAAATTCATGAATACTGTCGTTTAGCACTTTCATCTTTAGGTGTACTACATTTTTATTTTTTAACACACAGATAAATATTAATTTTGAACTTGCACAATTTAACTGTCACTTCTCTGTTACCATCTGCTATCATTATCTTCACAAAAATAGATTCCACTAACAACTGCATTGTTTTGCTGTGTCCTCAGGGATATTCTTAATAATATCAACCATGCAACATTAATTCAAAATAATACTACTAGACAAATTTTAAAACTCAGCAAGTTTATTTATTTATGTTGATGAATAAAATCAATACTAATTAGAATATTAATGAATAAAAGAACAATAATAAATTTATAATTATTAATTTATTTTAAACGCACATTATTATATTAAGTAATATTTACTAAGGCTATAATCTCAGGAATATGCATCTGAAAAATGCGAAGGTAGTGACCTCTACAGGTCTTAACCACAAGTTTATGCCCCCTCTTTTCTTCCAAAGTGTAAGCTTGTGGTTAAGACCTAGAGAGGACCCTATCTTTGCATTTTTCAGATGCATATTCCTGAGGTTACAGCCTTAGTAAATATTACTTAATAATAAATTTAATAAGTATATATTTTACTTTGGGATAGGGATTAATAACAATTTTGTGAATTGGACTAATTTATCTGCACATACATCAAACAAAAAGTATACTCCATTTCCCTAGTTTCCATAAAATCGTCTTCATTGTAATCCATTTAACTTGAGTTTCCATTAATTCATATTTATTATAAATGAAGATAACTAGACATTTTACATAACTTTAAATCTTGTTTTTTATTTCATCTTACAGACTACATTTCTATGCATTTAGAGTTTACATATGTCATTGACTTAGCGCTGCACCTTTTCTTCTTGATAGAAAGTTCAATTTGTTGCCTCTACAATTAACATTGTTTATTATATATATTTCCTAATTACCATGATATTATTTCATTTATAATTCATTAATATTTGATATGAAAATGTTCTAGGTTACATGATTTATTGCAGCTAACAATAAAAACAATGTACAATCAACTTCCACACTATTGTTTTCACACTTTCTTTTTATAATAAATACTACTCTTCTTATATATGCCTTTGTAAAACAGTACATACCAGTTTTTTAAATGTCTCTTCAACTTTTCTTTTAATTTCATTAAATACAATAATGTTCCTATTAATATTAGAAGATTCTTCCAGTTATGAAAATATTTCTTTATTTGAAAAAGATATACAGTTATATATAAATAAAAAATCATCATCAAATGGCAGCCTAAGATCACAATATTTTAGCACCCTCTTTCACAAACTGCTATGTTGTTTAGTGGCATTTTAGCTTCCTGGAAATAAGTCAGTAATTTAGTTTTTCTAGCATAATTATAAATATCTATTAGAAAAACAAAAGTTCATTTACACATATTCATTCTGCCTTCAAGAAAACTGAACTCATATTACAGTTAAGGTTTTTTAGATAACTGAGAAAAAACGATGATGATTCTTGATCTTAAATTCAGAAGTAACAAGTTAGTAATTTCACCATACTAGCTGATGCATGTCAGTGGTAAGAACATCAATGCTTATATACTACATGAACAATCACATAGTAATAACAGTTGCAAGTACAAGAAGATATGGGGTGGAAATGAACAATGCACTGCTTGGTTACTTTAAGGCTTCAAAGAGAAATCAAAGTATTTTTTGTAGTTAACAGCAAACTGCAACCATATTATTAAATAAAATCAATTATCAAAAATTGATGGTTTTATTTATATTATAAAATAGATAGACTTTATCTCAGTTTATTTACTATTTATAAATTGCTCTATTTATTTAAAAAAAACAATAATTAATTATCCAAATATTTTTGTATCACCAGTTGCTTGAGAATATGCTTAGATGAGGATATTTATTAAAAATCACTCTTTATTTATATATTTGCAATTTAAATACATGTTTTTTTTCAGTCTATTGAATAATAATTTGTGAGAGTTAATGGAAAATATTTGTTAGACATTTAAATTCATTTATTTTTTAATTGTTACTATTAATTAATTAATATATTTAAATTATTCATTATTACTTTAAATATTTTAGTAAAATTTTTAATATTAGATTAAATATTTTAGGGTCTTATTATTGTCTACAGAAATCCTCAAAGTCATTATTATCCATTTCAAATATTATTGAATTTTATGGTTGTAGAGTGATTCTATATAGTTTTCTTTAGAATTATATCATGAGTAGTAGTAGTAGTAGTAGTAGTAGTAGTAGTAGTAGTAGTAGTAGTAGTAGTAGTAGTAGCAGCAGCAGCAGTAGTAGTAGTAGTAGTAGTAGCAGCAGCAGCAGTAGTAGTAGTAGTAGTAGCTGCAGCAGCAGCAGCAGCAGTAGTAGTAGTAGTAGTAGCAGCAGCAGCAGCAGTAGTAGTAGTAGTAGTAGCAGCAGCAGCAGCAGCAGTAGTAGTAGTAGTAGTAGCAGCAGCAGCAGCAGCAGTAGTAGTAGTAGTAGTAGCAGCAGCAGCAGCAGTAGTAGTAGTAGTAGTAGTAGTAGTAGCAGCAGCAGCAGTAGTAGTAGTAGTAGTAGTAGCTGCAGCAGCAGCAGTAGCAGTAGTAGCAGTAGTAGTACTTGAGTAGTCAAAATGGCCACCATGCCTCATAAGCACGTCATTTTGGCTCCAAAATAATTTTAAAATTTTCATTGAAATTTTAATTTTTGAGTCTACTGGTTGTTGATACTGTTGACATTATAGATTATTACAGTGGAAAAAACAATTAGGTAGGTATAATCTACTTCCTTTTTAAAAATCTGACAGATTTTAATTTATTTGTTCTATAATTATGGAGTCGAAACACTCGTTGGTTCTGAGTGAAATGGCAAATGTAAGTGAGCCTACAAATAATTCGAATATTTCACATAATAATTATATTTCTAATAATGACTCATCATTTCAAACTGAGGATGTTCAAATTACAATGAATCATGAAGTTAAATCGAATAACACAATTCAAACTAGTAATCAAATGAAACCACAAGCTAAACTAATGAAACCAAAGACAACGTTCGGCTCTGTTAATTACCAAATGAGCATGCAAGAGTTATCAAAAACGTGGATAGTTTCCTAGAATTGCTGAAAACAACTAATACTATTATTGCTAATAACCATATCCATAAGTCAGATAATAATCACCACTTACTCAAACAAGATCTGAAGAAAAATCAAATAAAAGAAAATAATACGTACGCTAGAGCAGTTAAATCCCATGCCGAAAATATTTCCAGTAACACGCAGAATTCAACTGAATACTTAACAGAATTATTAGGCCTAGAAAATGATAGTGAAGATGAACAAAGTAACATAAATATAACTGTAAATCATACCCAATTAATTATTTCGGAATTATATGCTCATTACCCAAATAATTTCAACCAAACCATACCTCAAAGTCTTTTTAGATCGTTCCAAAAATCCCACAGCGAGAAAACATTAATAATATCAGTTACAAACATGGAATGCGATTTATTTAAATTTTCCATGGATGAATTTTATCAACTTTTGAACAAAAAAAAATTATGGACATTTATTTATAAAATATTACATCATCCTACTAATAAGAATTCCATAATAAAACACAAAAGAATATTTTCAAAAATAATATTAAATTTCTAAACTCAAGAATCCTTTGTTACATTGGTATGGACTGTCCCCTATCTCTGCAAGGGAAAATCAAAAACTGCTACGTTGAGTCTAATGAAATTGATTTGCAATTAATTCTTTCAAAATATGGGAAAATAACAAACTTTAAATATCTCATTGATGAAAATGCAGTTATCCCAGTATTATTAAATATTGCAACGTTTAACATAGCATTAAACAAAAATGTTACACCTATTGATATACCAACTGTACATAAAACAGACATCTCACCAGTAATCATTACTTTCAGAGGTTTATCACCCCAGTACTTTCATTGCAAACAATGATCACATTTGATACAAGAATGCCCTGGCAAAGTATGTCAAAAATGTGGATTAAAACGCTCAGAAACACATCATTGCTGGAGTCAATTAAATGCAACAAAATATAACGAAAATAGCAACATCAAAATAACACCAACTTTAAGTCAAACAAAAGATAATGATAATACCCAAATGATACCACAAACCCAGGATTCATCAACCTTGATTATCTCTAACAAACAATCAATGCCAATACACCAGGATAAATCAGTATAAAAATCAACCCCTGTTGTTCACAATACTAAAAACACCAATGAAGTACCAATAACTAGTAACTCAGAACTTGATGATGAGAATATTAGCTCATCCTCATCAAGTGAACTTGGGGACATTTCTGCAGAAGTTTCCATTCTGTTTCAATTAGTAATAAAAAATAAAAAAATCCAAAAAAGAAAAAAAAATTGTGGAACTGAATTGACTCAAGATAATAATACTCAATCTACCACTATAAAATCTAAATCACCAGAGAGTCATGTTGCAACCAAGCAATACACTTCCCTTAAAAAGAAAATGAAATCTAATAACTCGGATCTTCAAGCAACAGGAACTCCAATGGACCCACACCCAGCTAGACAATTGCGTTCAGATGCTTCCACTCCTACACCACAACAGCAGGTGTATTTTGCTGGAGTTGATATTCACAGAAGAACAAGTAAGAAAATAAAAGTTACTACTGAACACTCATCAGAAAATCCCAATGTAAATAATCCTAGTCACATTAAACCAAACAAAACTTAGTGACATATCATGAATGAAGAACTATATCCAACCATTTTTAATTTGTTTTTATTTTTTCCAATTTATGTTAAATACTCTGTTGTAATGATTTTTTTGTTAATTTTTATGTTTGGTAGGGGTTCATTGCTGATTACACTTACCCAGCTAAAATACATATATCACATTAATAATATTATACACACACTACATGACAAACAAGCACACATAGTTACATCTTATAGCCATAAACAAAATAAACATAAACTCTATAATAAACAAACACATATATTTATATATTATAAGCTCACTAATACAATCTTCTTTTTATTACTAAACATACTATATCTATTCTCATTATACACTATACAAAACTATTAACTTTTTTTCACATCATATGCCACTGTTATATTAGATAAACTGTTCCAGTATTCATATTTCCATACTCACTGCATAAAATCATATTTTCCACTACCAAGGTCAATAACAACAAGAAACAATATGCATATACAACAAATTACCATAATCATTATGTGATCTAAAAATATTCATGTTAGTATCAATTACTGAAGTTAATGTCAGAGGAATAAACTCACACCATAGAATGTTTGCCATTACCAGCTGGATTCAGCAATTCACACCACATATTCTTTTTCTTTACAGAAACCAAATGCTCAGTAAGTTCCCCTTTTAAACCTGAGCAGCATCTTTCCAAGTTTGGCTATACTAGATTTTCCACATCAAAATATTCAACTGCAGGAATAGGAGTACTTATCAATAGGAACTCTCCATTCCAATCTTTCAATATCTTATATATTAACCAACACATGATTATCATCACTCACCATAATGCAGCATTCACAATAAATATAATAACATTATATTTATATGATCAACCAATACTCATTCACCAGATTATTAACATAATTAATTTAACAGTAGCAACAAATCCACACCCCATAATTCTTTTGGGTGACTTTAATATGTCATACCAAGACTTTACAATGAAATATCTTTATAAAATCAACAAAAGGCTAGTGAGCTTGGAAGGTTTTTTTTCACCAAATGCAGTGTCATTTTACACTAAAAATAATACATCATTAATAGATCTACTCTTTTACTCTCATGAATTGCACTTTATAATTACACCCTCCCTAAACCCAGTAGCTTTTTCTAACCATCATGCCCTTAACATCATATTAAAATTAGATATGCAGCTACACTCAACACTCTCACTGAACAATACCACCTGCTTACTATTAAAAACGAATGCCCCCGAAGCCATAATATCCAATACATACATTTATTTTTAAAATATTAACATACTTTCACTCCAACCAACAGAAGCTTGGTTTTTCTTCATTAATATTCTAGCTTCTAACATTAAACATTATACTGTAAGAAATCCTTCTCCTACTGCACTTTGCAAAAAAATAGATGTACTGCATATGAAGCTAAAAAGCATACCTACTGACTCAAATTCAATAAATACCATAATGATGCTAAAGCAGGAGTTCAAACAGATGCAACTCACCCTAGCTAATTATCTCTCTAATAAAAAAGCCAAAATCTTATTAAAAAACACCCATGACTGGTCAAGGGCATATATCAAATGGACATTAGGCTACAACTCTAATATAATCACACCCTCATCCATATTAATAGATGATAAAATGGTTACCAGAATAAATATGCTTCCACCAATAAAATATTATTTTAAAACTAAATTCCAAAAGCTACCTATGCCAATTCTCTCTCCACTTTATTTTGGTATATCACAAACTAATCTTAATATAACTAAAGAAGACATTACAAATAAATTAAAAACAACTCCAAACAACTCACATCCAGAGACACATGCCATCTCAAAATTATTGCTGGAACACCTTAGCCACTTTACTATTCCTATAATGTACAATATGCTACATTACTTCTCAAATCAAATCCATACTATAGAACTTCTCTATCCTGTTTCAGTAGTGCCTTTTCTAAAAAAAACCTTTACTACTCTCACCTCTCAATAATGTTAGACCTATATCTATGTCCCCATTCATTATTAAAATAATAGAATCTATTATTAAAGATAAGATCCAACCTCTTATATTACCTATTCTACCTAAGTTCCAATTTGCCAAAAAGGCTCATCCATCCCTGAGGCTCATGTCTTATTTAGGGCATTAACTGATGACATTCGCCACTGCAGAAGAGCTGCACCTATTGCAGTACAATTAGATATTGAAGCTTCCTTTGATTCTGTGCCTATTGAGAAACTCTTAGAAGTGCTTGATAGTCATGGAATCCCAACTCCAATTATGTATATTTTAGCTAACCTCTTTATAAATAGAAACATACACATCACCTTAAATGAAAAAATGTCATCAAATTTCACTCTACATAATTCAATTCCTCAAGGTTTGCCCCTTAGTGCCCTCCTATTCATCACCTACATTAATCCCCTCTTACTTAACATTGAAGCTGAACTACCGGGAATAAACACAACTTTTTAAACCATACAATTAAACATATTTCCTTCATGGATGCCATAGCTGTCTTTCTCCCTTCCCAAAAATTGTTGCCTAAACTACATAATATATTAAAAAAATACACAAAATATTATACTCTAAAATTCAATCCTGAAAAAATGGCCACATGGTTCATACTTACTGGCACTCCAATTAAAATAAAAGTTGATACCCACCCTCATAACTTCCTGGGAATACCCTTCCATCAATCAGCAAATATAATGAGAATAAATATACAAAATCAACTAATTATTTCTACACAAAAAATTATAAATTCTCTAACTAAATCTTATCTTTCAATACACAGCAACATATCTTTAATTAACATGCTAATATATCCAAAAATTATTTTCTATTCACCCACCATTAAATTCACTACCTCATTCATCAAAAAGATCAATTCTCTATGTACTAAGTTGATCTGGAACCAGAAGTAAACAAAAGCCCTCAAAATTTAATGGCTTATCTTTGCATTCAATAAATACCTTTTATTATCAAAAATCCTATAATACACTATTTAAAATCTGCACTAATTTTCAGAATTTTTAGGTTTTTATTCCAATATCTTCTACTGACACACTTCCACCTATCAACAATAAGTTCATTAATAACCTAATTCAACACATATTTCAATACAAGTTACCTGATAATAGGTTTACAGCAAAAATAAAGTACTGGGATGCATATCAAAATATGACTAACCTAGATCTACTGTAAATATCAAATAGTACACTTAAATTAACAAACAAATGTCTAATACAAAAGTTAAAATATTGGTATTTAAAACCTAAATATTTAGACTTCCTCATCAAAATTAACATGGATGCTTTACCAACAAGTGAGTTTTTTTTCCAATAGGAGGAAATATACTAACATTCAACCTACCTGTCCCTTATGTAGTAAGGATGATGAAACAATGCAACATTTTTTATACCACTGCAATGCCTTACAAATATATAGATAACTGATATCTACACTGATTCATAATTCTAAGCCAATATGTAACATCTTAATAGAAAATATTCAAAAGGGAATCTTTCCCAATATAAGGCTTTCCATCTTTATCATTTTTACTCTCTGGTTCTTAAGGTGTCACTTTGTCTTTAACCCAACATCACGAAAATTTAAATCTCTTTTTGAAAATAAAATGGCAAAAATTTAAACTAGAGATCATTCTTTGGCCCCAGCAGATATAGTTAATGCCACTTGTAGCCTCATAAAATTATCTGCACAACCATAGCTCCTAAACTAAATCAGCAATGAACTCGTATAAAACACTATCACAACCATCAATAGATAGCTTACTCATTAATTTTCACACTCCAATTTTTGTTCTTTTTTTCTTTATGTCTCATGTAACATTTGTTAGCTCTTTTTTTTAAATTATGTAACATTTTTAACATGTAATCAAAAAATAGACCTAATAAAAACCTTTTAAAACTAGTAGTAGTAGTAGTAGTAGTAGTAGTAGTAGTAGTAGTAGTAGTAGTAGTAGTAGTAGTAGTAGTACTAGTAGTAGTAGTAGTACTAGTAGAAGCAGCAGCAGCAGTAGTAGTAGTAGTAGTAGTAGTAATAGTAGTAGCAGTAGTAGTATTAGAAGTAGTAGTAGTAGTTATAGTAGTAGCAGTAGTAATGATAATAATCCATGAAGGCATCAAAATACATTTACAAATACATGGGACATTATAAGACAAAGAGATAAAAGAAGTTACAGAAAATAATATTTATATTGCCCCTTGAACACTATTGTGGTAATTTCTTCATATGTACTAAGAAATATTACAATTCATGCCTTGTTAAAAAAAACAGTAGAGCAATAGAATTTATCTTAATAATCACAATAATAACAGTAAGGACTTGAATGAATATAAATATACAGATTTTGACAGCCACATGTATAAATACATTATTGTTTTTTTTTAGTTGTTATGATTGCCGACTTTATATATACCAATAAACGTGAACAAATTCACAATGTGCATGCATAGTTTAATAATAATAATAATAATAATAATAATAATAATAATAATAATAATAATAATAATAATTGTAATAATAATAATAATAATAATAATAATAATAATAATAATAATAATAATAATAATAATAATAATAATAATAATAATAATAATAATAATAATAATAATAATAATAATAATAATCAGTGCTACCAAAAAATCACCAAAAGGTAATAAAAAGTATAAAATCTTGAATAGAACATAATTCATCAAGAAATAAGAAAGAAAAAACTACACAAAGAAATTTTTCCATCAAAAAGGTTTTTTTTTTTACTTTTATTATATAAAACTAAGTTAGTACAAAAGTAAACATGGCATCAGAGAAAAAAAAAGTATATTAGATAACTCAAGAGATAGCAGAAATTCTGACAATGCAGGGAATGGTAAAATGTATGCAAATGTTATAAACACAAATTATCTATCGTTTAACAAAAATACATAAAAACCACTTAATCTCAGCTGATCAGCCTCAAGAGAAAACAGAGCAGCAAACAGATCTGGGACCTACCATGAAAGATAAGGCAATGCTATTAGACACATCACAAAGTAATGCTAAGCAGACAACAAATAAGTTTGAAAATATGAATAAAAAACAACTAAATATAGAAAATAATAGATACACAGATATCAATAAGATAAAGGAAATTGATACAGAAACAATAAAAGGCAAAAAGAAGAAAAACACAAGCATCTAATAATACAAATATATCAAACAAAGAACACCAAATGATGGTGCAGGAATCTGATCAACCAAACACCCAAAACTAGATAATAAGCATAAACTCACAAATTGATGAGCAGGCACCAAACAAGGTCTGTAGTAAATCTTCAGAATAAGCAGAGAGACTCAAAGGTTAGATAAAAAAAAGAAACATCAATGAATAAAACACAGTTATGCAATAATACCAAAATAAATAACAATGATTGGAATACACCACAAACATCAAGAAAAACAAACAAGGCCAGCACACAAATCATTGAAGAAATAATCACAGATATACTACCAAATTGGCAGAAATAGAGCAAAAAAGCCAGGTTGGTTCCCAAACAAGAATAGACATATAAAAAAGTAAAAACTGAAGAAATAGATAATGATCAAGCTAACTCACTTTGTCAATCAGGTGAATTTTCTGATGAAGAAATCGAACTGGACTATGTAGATGCATCTGGGATGCTACTAATCAACAACAGAAATTAAAATAGCAACGCACTCATGCAGAATCATAGTGATAAAAAAATAGTGACATTTAATGTGAGAGGTTTAAATGTGATCTCTCAAATTGTACAAAATTAAAAATTGGATCAAAGAGACAAGGCAACATAAAGCTGCTACAAACCAATATTTATGTGGCATCAAAATAGATTTCAGCAGATAACTAAATGCTGAGGGATTTGTGTATTCTCCAAGGATACCATATCATCCATGGCAGACATGTACTGGTTTAGCAATTACCAATACCTGCCTATTCATAACTTTCAAAATAACTCATATAGCTTCATACTTACTAAGTGTTACTTTTTATCAAAAATCATCACAATCAATATAGTCTTCATCCACATGTCAATGCAAAACACAAAAAATTTAAACAATAATATCAACCATAAATTCAAGGCTAGCAACCATAGGAGACCCAAAATTCTAGTTAGTGACTGTAATGCATCATACCAGGAATTTACACATAAATAGATACACAAGATAACAATTCTACTTATGAGTGTCCAAGCCTTCCTGCCAGGAGATGCAATATCATTTTTCAATGGCAGGTTTACATCACTAATGGTTCTATGTTTTTATTTGCTGATATTGCATCTTTTCATCAACATTAAACTGACACAACAAGTTTTTGGGGTCATTTCAGCCAATTAATCACAATTAGCCTGAATAATATACAGATGACCACATTCCGCCTACAAGAACAATCAGAATCTTACTACCTGAAACCATGACTAAATTTCTGTTTTTGGAATTCTATATAATGTTAATCAAAATACAATCAATGAATGTATACACTATACAACAGTATCTAGCTTACACAAACATTCTATCATTTAACATTAAACCACCCACCACCATCCAAAATATTAGAATATTCTGATCATAAAAAACTAACTGTAATCATGCCAATACAAAAGTATATATATATTGTGCCAATTACATACGGAAGTCGCACATGTATATATTTATTAAGAATAATAATAAAAATAGTTAAAGAGTCAAAGTGAAACAAACAAAGAAATTAAAATAATTAGGTCATCCATGGTTTTTTTTAAAAAAATAAAGGGAAAAAATATATATACACTCGTGAAAGGGTTAATAATTTGTTGAAAACTAGTTAAAAGGCTGTAAAGACTTTGAGTTGTTAGCCGAGGTCGCAGCCGCCATGCAAGCAAGTAGTTGGTTGCAGACGGGTTGTGGGTTCATGTCCCGGCCGATGCTATGACATATGAAAAAAAAAAGAAAAATATAAATGAAAGGTAATAATGAATAAAGATTGAAAGACAAAAAAGAAGGGGGAGGGGGTGTATAACAAAATATATCTCTTTTTCTCTTTCAAAATCACTTATTTGAAAAAAAAAAAGGTTAGTAAAAGTTATTAGAAAACGTATAAGCAAATAAA